>JARGCV010000280.1:1580000-2102500 GCA_034064705.1 Bothrops alternatus | reverse complement strand
AAGTGGGTGTGTGGGGTCTCCAGCAATGCTTTGAGCTCTAAGCGCGTAAGCAGTTCATCAGTAGGAGGTTGTTTTACAAATAGCACTGAGTTTACTTTTAGTACGATTATATAAGTAGTTCTTTTTGTTTCAGTGGAAGGTAATTAAGTCCTCTGAAATATTGCAGAACGATTCTATATATTTTAAATATTTATTTTGAAGACCACATTCAGCTGTGATGGTCCCTATGCTATGGCCAAGGCATACCTTGAAAGAATATGGACCAAAAAATTATTTTCTTCCAAAGCCCTTAATTACAAAGTTTTCTGAATGGAATAGCCAGGCTCTTGCAATTGTAAGCTTTCTCAGTCCATTATCTTCATGCAAGCAGAGACATTAACAGGAAGGGGACTATTTTAACAGACTTTCTTCAAGAATTTTACCAAGGCTAGGAAATAATCCTCATCTTTTGTGTATGTGTACTTGTATTATTATATATTATATTTATGAGTGAATGCATAACAGAGTTGGAAGGAACCTTGGAGGTGTTCTAGTCTAACGCCCTGCTCAAGCAGGAGACCCTCTAGCATGTCAGACAAATGGCAGTCCAATCTTTTCTTAAAAACCTCCAGTGATGGAACACTCACAACTTCTGAAGGCAAACCGTTCCACTGTCAGGAAATTTCTCCTTAGTTCTAGGTTGCTTCTCTCTTTGGTTGGTTTCCATCCATTGCTTCTGGTCCTGCTTTCAGGTGCCTTGGAGAATAGCTTGACTCCCTCTTCTTTGTGGCAACCTCTGAGATATTCTGCACTTTTAAGAGCAACCTATTAAGGTGTAACACAGGGAGTTGGGGACGACCTCGGCGGATGGACAGGAAGTCGGCAGTACTGGCAAGGTCGTCGTCGTCGGTGGTAATGCTACGGGACGGAAAACGCTGCCCTCCTGTGGTCACAAACGGGTATTGCGGAGGCCGAAACAAATAAACCTTTTAAATGGGATTTTAAGGCTCTTTATTTTCCCCCGTCTTTATTATTAACCCCAAATAAATATTAATAGGGCGACGGGAGGCCCTTTTGCCATTGTAAAGGTTTATTTCTTTGAGTGGCTGCTATACCCGGCTTGGGCCACGCGAGGGCGTTGTTTTCCCTCCCTTAGCGATAGCGGCATTGAGGCCGTCCTACGATGGCCTCGATGGTAATGCTATGGGTAATCCCTCGGCTATTGCGGCCGCCAAGAGAAATAAGCCTTTTTACTGGGCTTTTAAGGATTACCTCGTTGATCGGACGTGGAGTCCGCCGTGCCCAGAAGGTCGCCGCAAAAGGAAGTTGGGGGATGACTAAGAAGGACGGACCAGAAAGCGGCCATGGTGGAAAGGTCCTTTTTTCCACCGGACCTGGGAGACGTCCGATAGCGATGGACAGGAAGTTCGCCCTGCCGAGGGAAGCGGCCTGTCCTTTTCGGAGGAGCATAGACTGGCCACGCTTTGGTTGACGCTCTGCGCTTTGGGGCTCAGCTTCTCGCTGTCTCGATCCTGGGCAAAAGGCCTACGACGGCCTCAATGTTAATGCTATGGGACGGGAAACCCTGCCCTCCTGTGGTCAGAACGGGTATTGCTGCCGTTCAAAGAAATAAATACTTTTTAATAGCATTTGAAGCTTATTCTTCTCTATTTTTATTCTTAACGCCTTATTATTAATATGAACGTGGCCACGGGGGCCCGGTCGCTCCGACACGGGTGCAGAAGAAATCCTGGTTCAAGTCTTAAACCGAGTTAAGGCCTATAGTGGCTTATTAATATAAATAAGGTTTTAATAATAAAGAATCGTCATCTTAAAACGCCATTAAAGAGGTTTATTTATTTTTGTGGCTGCGGTATCTGATTTCACCAGTTTTCCGTCCCTTAGCGTGGCTGCGTCAGGAATTCTGGGATTTGAAGTCCACCAGTCATAAAAGAGCCAAGGTTGCCTCCCCCTGCCCTAGCTATAGGATGGAAGCCGTTAAAAAGGCCTAGGATGCGCTCCAAGCTAAAGCTATGGGACAGAAAAAGGGGTATTGCGGCCACCCAAAGAAATAAGCCTTTTTCATGGCATTTTGGCCGAGATTTTCCTTTGCAATTTATTCTTGTGTTTAACGTGGATATCGATTGCAGCCGTACCTTAAAAGCTTAGATTTTTTCAATCCTTTTTATATAGATTTAAGCTGCCTCGATGATGGAAGAAACAGAAATTAAGGTTACTTGGATGGGTGCCTAGCTTAAAAGATAAACCTCACCAAACGTATATCAATTTATTGCTACGGTTAGCGTTCAAGTGAGTTAGCGAAATTACATTTTACCTTCGCTGTTCATTTTTAAATTGACAGTTATTTAAAAGGTTTTATGTCTACCTATGTCACACCTCTTTCTTCCATCTTCAAGGCACTCCTGGCGCCTCCGTGGAGACCTCGAAAATTAATGGAATTTATATACAATCTCCTGACAGTAAATGACCCATACCGTCTTCTTACCTTAAGAGAATTTAGAGTAGAAAATAACTTTATTGTCTCTTTGAACGTACGCTCATCGGCGTAGGTTAAAATGAAATTTCCTTGCGTACAGCTCTCAAAGGGTCGCCGCCTCCAATATACGCTACATAAATATAACAAAATACAGAATTATACACATACCCGCGTATATTATACGACGGAGAAACAACAGAGTCTAGTTCGGGTTATGTATTCATGTGCGTGGTGAGAAAAACCACTCTTGCCGCTTTACCAGACGGATGGCGTAGGAAACAAAGCTATTACAGATTTGTGTAGTCCTGCTAGAAATATTCAAAACCTCCCAGAGGGGAGCAACAGAAAGTGGGTGTGTGGAGTTTCCAGCAATGCTTTGAGCTCTATGCGCGTAGAGCTCTGTATGTAATTAAACACGACACAATAAACTGCCAAATCTGTTCTGACTCGGCTCATCAAACACCATTCCCCAAATAATAGACCAGAGTCAAATTTTGACCGATGCTACACCCACCCCCTCTATTCAAAGACAGATTCTACGGTTATATTGCAACAACAACACAGATCTTTACAGGATCGGCAGAGCCAGAAGCGATGGAGAACGTTGCTGGGAGGATCGGAGCAGAGCGTAGGCGCCACCCCTGAGAATATCCGGCGGGTAAGCTGGCGGAAAGAAAAAGCGACGGAGGCGCCAAAGTCAAGGAAGGGAACAAAACGCAGGCTACATTTAAGGGACAAAGAGTGGAAAACGTTAGAGAGTGTCAATTCCCAGGAGCGACAGGGCCGGAATGAGAGGCACACAGGCCTTGGGAACATCGGAGCCAGAAGCGATGTGGCGGGTAAGCTGGCAGGAGGGAAAAGTGACGGCGGCACCAAAGCCAAGGAAGGGAACGAAAAGAGAAGACGGATTACAGTTAAGGGAAGCGGTGCCACCTTGCCCTTCAAAGATGCCCATGTACCCGTAACTCCAACCCATAAAAAGAGGAAAGCCACCTCCCGCCCAAACACCTTCCCTGCAGTGGCCCCAGATTGCAGCCTTTCACCGTGACTCCAAGGTCCGTTCTCTGTTCTCTGCTCTCCTCCATTCTCAATCGTGCCAGGAGACCAGACGATCGACGGAAAGCAGCACGTTCTTCAGTGGGTGTGTCAAAGCTCTCTTCTTCCTCAGGGTTCCTTCGTAGCACCGGCGGCGGCGGCAGCATCACACGGGTCACTCCATCTGCGGCAATTGAGCCTCCCCTTTCCTTCATCCCAGAAACGTTCAGGTACGATGTCTTCCGAGCAGGAGAACTGCAGCTGGATACATTTACTACACTTAATGATACAAAACACCTCAAAGGACTAACCACAAAAGTTATTCTCGGCATTTCTCAAAAAGGTACAAGCTTGGGGAACTCCGCTAGCTTCCTCGCCTCTGCCTCTCCCGGGGGATGTTGACCGATGTGACGTCCTGGGTGGGAAAAGACAAGCTCGCTATGGCTCGAGGGGCCGCGATCTACATCGCCGGTCTGGTGGGGCCCGTTACCGTAACACAAAACGCCGGCTCCTTACCTCTAAACTCCAAGCTCTCGCTGTCCCTCCTGGCCCAAAAGATAGGGTGGTCATCTTGGCACTTCTCTTTCCAAACGGCAGGCTGATGAAAGGTCTTGGCAGAATTGCTCCACGCCTGCATCCCTCGAGCGACCCGGTTCTAGACAGTGGGAGAAACAAGTGTTACAGACTGGTTCTTGCCCCGATAGAGGGATAAAGACAAATGCAAAACAGCTACTGAAGTTGCCCCAGTGCTCTGAAAAACAGTGCTGACTGGATAGGACCCAAAATGGTATCGGAACCATCCTGGGCTTCGTCTGCCTCCCGCTTGTTGCAAAGCTACCCGCTTACCTGTCTCGTCCCCTCCTTTCCGTTTTGGATTCTGCTGCTAAGATGGCCCTGGAAGTCCTTTCTGACTAACCCACCCCCACCCCCACCCCGGCCGGAAAGTAAAGCGTTAGGCCCGTAGGAAAGGGCCTTGTCTGCACAGCTAAGCGGACTGTGCGACGGGACCCTGGAAGAACAGGGTAATCTTGCATCTCTTTGACCCAGCTTCGACCCGAAACTTATCCTGGTGCTTCATTTGAGCTGATTTCAATGGCATGAGGTTGCTCCGCTTGATGATTTAAAAAACAAAAGTACCGCTGTTGCAAGCAGGCACCCTTACAGTTACGCTTTTGTGTTTTTTATTTTAAAAGGGTGGACAGCAATTAACCCTAACCGTTTTCAAAATCTGGTTAACGCTTATGTTTATTCCTAGAGTTTAGTACGCTAAGGTTTAAGATGTAATCTATCTTTATAGTTATTTCTAATTTTACATTGGGTACGTTTGTTTCTAAGTTATTTTATATCTAGGCAGCTTTTGTTTCTTTTACCATCAAAGTGCTTCATAAAACGCTAATGCTGCAATCTACAAACCACATTCCTGCAATTAAAATCGCTCAAAAATGACACAAGAGGATTGCTCAGAAATCAACAGCTCGGTCAAAGAGATGCGTTCTTACCTTGTCCCTAAATGCCCGGAAAGATTCTGCCGCACGGCCTGCCAGGCGTGCCACAAAAGGTCCTTTCCAGTAGACTGCCAAGCTCTACTAGCGGGAAGGCCCTTGGAAAGGTCCCTCCCGCTATTTCCCACCAAAATTGAAATATTTAGAGGAGCAACCTCCCACCGTGTTTCCCGCTGCCTCTTGAGGTTCTTACTGGGCTCCCAACCTCACTCCGTTTCCATCTTTCCTGTCCCTTTAAAAGGAAAAGCCTTAACCTCACTGAAACTGGCAAAAAGGGGGGGGGAAATCCTCAAGGACAACTTATCTGTTTCCCCCCAGTTCCTTCTTAACAGCCACAGCAAGGGGGGGTGGGTCACCCATCCGGCGGAGGCTCTAGGCTGGAAGTCCAGGGAACGTGACCTCCTTTCTCCACTGCCTTTTCCAAAAAGGCTGAAGCTTTCAGCCGGCAGGCCTTTCGAGGATTGGCGTCCCCACCCTTCCTCCTGGCCCCTACATCAGTCCATGCAGCTGTGACAGGGGGGGGGGGAGTTAGCAAATTTGCAAGCCGGACTCTGCAAAGACCCGGGTCTCCTGCTGCCCCCAGAAAGACCTGCTTTTCCTTTCTCTTACCTCTGGCCGGTGGGTGGGCTGTTTACGACAACCTGGAGAGGAAAGGAAGGAATCTCCTGCCCTTCCTAACCCTGACTTGCTTTGGACGAAGGTCTACAAAGTGAGATGGACGGCGAACAAATTAATACATTCCATGAGTTGCAACTTCTCACGTCTCATCCGTTTTATCCATCCTTTGAACGATAAACCTGTAAGGGAACGATAGGTTATATACATTTTCAAAATAAACTACATTTATTTTTATATTGATCGTTTCTTAATAAAAATGGACACTATTTCAAATAGATATTTGATATTCCCCCTATAGTAATACATAGGTATCTCTAAGAAATATAGTTTAGAAACATCAAACCTAAATACAAACCTACATAGGTATGATCTCCTTAAAGAAATAGCAGGGCAGGCCAAACAAAACTATTCTTGAATAAAAACATCTCGGTTTGCTTGAAGGGGGTGAGCGGGGGTGCACTTTTAAGAGCAACCTATTAAGGTGTAACACAGGGAAGCGCGATACGACGGGTTCTTCTACGTCCGGGACTCGGGCACTGGGAAAACACTGTTCAACGGCTGCCTTGCTTGGCAGCCTCCGAGGAGACCCCCGAGACGGGACGGAACCCCCTTCCCGACCCGGACGCCAAAAGCCTTGAGCGTGCCCCGTCAACATAGTGCAGAAGAGAGGACGGCAAAAAGCAGGAAACCGTGCTGCGAACGGACAAGAAATTGGGGACCACCTCGGCGGATGGACAGGAAATCGGCCGTTCTGGGAAGGTCGTCGTCAGTGGTAATGCTACGGGACGGAAAACGCTGCCCTCCTGTGGTCAATAACGTCTATTGCGGTCGCCGAAACAAATAAACCTTTTAAATGGGATTTTAAGGCTATTTATTTCCCCCCCCCCGTCTTTATTATTAACCACAAATAAATACTAATAGGGCGACGGGAGGCCCTTTTGCCATTTTAAAGGTTTATTTCTTTGGGTGGCTGCTATACCCGGCTTGGGCCACGGGACGGCGCTGTTTTCCCACCCTTAGCGATAGCGGCATGGAGGCCGTCGAAAAGGCCTACGATGGCCTCGATGGTAATGCTGTGGGTAATCCCTCGGCTATTGCGGCCGCCAAGAGAAATAAGCCTTTTTACTGGGCTTTTAAGGCTTACCTCGTTGATCGGACGTGGAGTCGCCGCAAAAGGAAGTTGGGGGATGACTAAGAAGGACGGACCGGAAAGTGGCCATGATGGAAAGGTCGTTTTTCAAAGGTCCTGGCGGACGGCGGATTTGATCGGATAGGAAGTCCGCCATGCTGAGAAGGTCTCTGTGAAAAGAAGTTGGGGAAAATGATTAATAACGAAGGACCGAAGTCAGCCATGATAGAAAGGGCTTTTTGCACAGGACCTGGGGGATGGCCGATATCGACGGACAGGAAGTCCACCATTCCGAGGCCTCTCGTAGATTACTCGTGAGGAACGAGCCGGTGGACATGCGCAGAAGGCCGACGGAAGCGGCCCGTCCCTTTCGGAGGAGCATAGAGTGGCGATACTTGCCTGACGCTCTGCGCTTTGGGGCTTCGCTTCTCGGTCGATCCTAGGCAAAAGGCCTAGAAGGGCCTGAATGCTAATGCTATGGGCCGGGAAACCGTGCCCTCCTGTGGTCAAAGCGGGTATTGCGACCGCCGAAAGAAATAAACCTTTTAAATGGGATTTTAAAGTTATTATTCTCTATCTTATATTAACACCTTATTAATATTAATAGGGCGACAGGTGGCCCTTTTGCTGCGACACAGGTGCAGAATTACATGGCCTAATATTAATAAGGTTTTATGAATAAGGAATAATAACCTTAAAATATCATTAACAAGATATGTTTCTTTTTCTGGCTGCTATAATTTTAATGCCACCCACTTTCCAACAACTCAAGTTGGCTCGTAAAAGGCAATTACAATAAAAAAAACTTTTTTTTTTTTGCTGGTTTTTATCTTTGAGAGAAAAAAGTAACCCCAAAAAGCGAGGTAAAATTACTTGCTTTTCTAAAAGACAACTAACAAAAAAGGATGCATCCATTACATACATGGGGAAAAAACCTCTTTAATATAAGGTATATTTGTCAGTTTTGTTTCTTAATCTCAACAGACAGCAGGGACAGGGCCAAGAAAACAAGCAAAGATTGAATTGGGACCTCTCTCTCCAGGTTTTCCTACACCTTTCTTCGCTTCAACTTGCCTTTCAGGTTTGACCTAACATATGGCCTCTCCCTTATACCAATTAGGCAGAAGACTAGACTTCTCACCTGCACAGTAAGGAGGAGAAGCATCTTGGTTTAGGATAGGAGAACAACAGAAGGCATCTGGTAGCACTTTTCCCAAGTAGCCAATGCTATTAAAAGCATAATCTTTCATGAGCTGCATACTTGTCTGCCTTTTGATAAATGTTTTAGTCAGAAAAGATGCTACCAGTCTGATTTTTTTTACACTTTATACACTGTTAGTTTTGCTTCTGTTAACAACCATTCATTTCTTGCACAGGTCACATTTCTTCACAGCACTATTTTTGATACTCAGAATTGAATCATTCAATATTTGGATCTTTTTCATGATGGAACTCAACTGGGTGAAGACCATGAATTCAGGGTGGGTTTCTTTAGCCTAAGGAAGGAAGGGAGGGAGGGAGGGAGGGAGGGAGGAGGAGGAGGAGGAGGAGGAGACTCCAAAGTTCTGCCACAGAGAAAACAGACTTATGAATAGAGGAGATTTAGGCTGAGAAAATAATATGGGATGTGTATACGTATTTCCTTAAATACGCTTCATGAGCTACATTTTCTTTGAGTTAACAACTGCAACAACGAGCTGAAATGTTTTAAGGCTGAAGCCATGTTAGAAATTATACGTACATTATGAACAGAGAGGATCAAGGAAAAGTATTTGGAGAGGGAATTAGTGGAGCAGAGAAATAGAGAGAATGAAATTTCACAAAATGGGGCACTGAATGCAAAGCTTGCTGTTTTGAACATGGAACTGACTGTTTTGAGCATCCGGAGCATGATCTAAGCTGTAATAAGCTTCCAGAATGCTCCAAATGATTCAAAATGAAACTCTTAACCAGACCCCAAGCTTTTTGTTGTCCCACTGCAATTAAGCATTTCTTTAAAAAGTACACTTTCTCTGCTGGGCTACATGTTTTTACTCAGAAAATAATTTGGTGTTCGAACTAGAACTGGGAGATCATAACAGTTTACTGGATGATTTGGGTGCAATCATTTCTCTCTATTGCTGGATCTATTAGGGCTGATGCTGTGGGGAAAAACTAAAGGAGAACATGCAGATCAATAGACAAATAATACTGAGAAAGGAGATTTCACAGATGCTTCAATGTCCTGATATTCAGAATAAAATCATTGTCTGGAGAACATTAACAAGTGCCTGGTTCAATCCTTGTCATCTTGGAATAATGATCAAAATGATGTCTGCTAAAATCTTCAAACATCCTACTGCATAAGGCAGGCTACTGCCATATTCAGTACTGGAATTCTGAAACACAATACTTGCATGTTAAAAAGAACAAATACATGATTCAAGATAGACCTGGAACGTTTTATTCTTCGTCAACTATGCCCTCCTATCATGCAACAACAATTATTCTTATCTATTTGTTTAGAACCAAGTTTGTTTCATATACAGAAAACATATTATGAAGCACCCTGATTATGTAAACAAATCAAACTATTTCAGCAGAATTAAATTTGGGTCCTTAAAAATATCTGGAAATTTAGCTTTACTTCTGATTGACTGAGATTACAGTACTAGAAGTGTGGCACACAGTGTGGCACACAGATCCATCCTACAAAGGGAGAGAAACAAGAATTGTTGACTACTTTCTGTGCATAATTAAAAGAAACAGCAATCCGATGCATGATAGAAAGTGTCTTGCGTTGCCACGTGGGATTTACCTTACTTTATGGCATAAAGTGATCCGTTACACCCAAAGAACAGTCAAGAGAGAGGGAGCCCTGCAGGACTTTTGGCTCAAGTCTCCCTCCTTCAGTCCTTTGGCTTGAAGAAAGAACAAAGAAGGCTCAGCTTTTACCAACGATGGTAAATGGTTCCACCTTCGCTTCACCAATTCATGACATCAAACATTTTTTTCACTGAGCAAGTCAGTTACGGCTGTCTCAGCAGCGCCCCTTTCCCAAAGCGCAGGGGGAACCCACCTCCCCACCAGTGGCCTTCCTCCTTTAGCTGTTCATGAGCCCCTTCAGGAGATCCTCCGAGAGCTCCACCAGAGGGAACTCCGGGGAGGGAATGTCCAAGGGTGGAAGGCTGGGGATGGGAATGTCCTTGGCCTTCCCAGCACTGACAGCCAATTTCTGCCAGGGGGTGGCGGCGGTGGCAGCAGCGACAGGTTCCGAAAGCTGCTGGAGGCCCCACAGCTCTGACTTTTCCACAAAGTCAGCATCTGCATCCAGCTCCTTTTCCAGGGGAGACTTTAGCAGCCTGGCTCTCTCAGCTTTTAACTGCTGGTTCTCCCATCTCAGTCTCTCATTTTCAGCAAACAGCATCTCCACGTGCTGTTCTAGGACTGCAATTTTGGTGGCCTGCTCCTCCATTTTCATCTTGTCATCCTTTGGAGGTCTGTTGTTCATACACACTTCCAGAGGCGGCTCCTTCCTCTTCTGAAGCAGAAAGAGCAATGTGTCTGGATCCCTGTCCAAGACCCCACGGAACCCCTTCCTTTCCTTCTCCAAGGAGGGCCTGTACTTGAGGCTGGCAGGCGTTCCCTGTTGGTCATCAGGTTCCCCAGCTGAGGCCTTAGAGGAGCTTTGCAGATGGGCCGTGCTCTCTTTGTCCATAAGAGGGAGGATTTTTAATCTTTCGTCCCTTTTCGCTCTTTTCCATTGCTCTTGGATAAGGGGGATCTGTTTCAGGTGACTCTCCCTTTGCAGTTCCAGGGATAATTGGGCCTGCCGAGAAACAAAAGAATAAGTCGCCTTTATCAGCTTCTCGTGGAATGAGTTTTGGCATCTGAACAAGTTCATCTTTATGTAAAGCAAGCAATGACAACACATACAGCTGGCCACCCCAGCCCAGCCTTTCCCTCCAGACTGCAGCTGAGGAAGGCTAGTCTTCCTCCCTGGAGAAGCTGGCATCAACCCAGGTGGCGAGGAGTTCCACAGGAATAGGAATGAAGAGCCGCACCATTTGAGGTGGCTGATAACATGATTTTACTTTCTTTCCCCCTGTATTAACTGATGGCTGCCCAGTTCCTGCACAAGACAGCAAACAATGAGGAATATTCGTGCTCAGACAGAAAATTAACTGACCAAACTCTATCGTGGGTAAATCTCTATTGTATTTAGCTGTTTATTTGTATGCCAACTTTATTGTTTTTTACATGGAACTCAAGGTGGCGAACATCCCCAGCACACCTTCCTCCTCCTCGTTTTCCCCATAACAGCAGCCCTGTGAGGTGGGGTTGAGAGGGAATGACTGGCCCAAGGTCACCCAGCCAGCTTTCATGGCTAAGGCAGGATTTGAACTCACAATCTCTAGCTTTCCAGCCTGGTGTCTTAACCATTGGACCAAACTGGTTATTGATGCAATAAATATGCGAGGCATACAAGCCATAATCCCTCCAGTATCTGTTATTATCTGAGTGCTAAGTTCACCAAAATTAGTACAGGAAGCCCTTGACTTTCAACCATTCGTATAGCAACTGTTCAAGGTTACAGTGATGCTGAAAAATTGACTTATGACCTGTCCTCGCAGTTATGACCACCACAGTCAGAACCGATACTCTGGCACTTGCCAACCAGTGTGTATTTATAATTGTTACAGGGTCCTGGAGTAACACGATCACTACAGATGACCTTCTCAGATGAATTCCAGCAAGCAAAGTCAATGGGGGAGGCTTGCTCAAGAAGCATGGCAGTTCGTTTAACAACTGCAGGAAAAAAGGTTTGAAAATTGACACAACTTGCTTAATGGCTGCATTGTTTAGCACTGAAAATTCTGATGCCAAATGTGATCCTAGGTTGAGGACTATCTGTTTTTTGCTGGCCCGACTGGACGGGGCTCCCTTTCTTCCCCTCGGGTGTGCTGTTTCTTTCTCACTTCCCTCTTACTATGTCTTGGGTCTCCCTCCCTCCCTTCCTCACCCCACCCGCCCAAGCGTCAGGTGCAGCCAAGGTTCCTGGCTGGTATCCGAGTCACACTGAGGATGGTTCATCGCTAGAGCAGCCGCTGAGGAGAGAAACCTCACCTGATCTGACTGAGTCAACTTCATAGCTTCCAGAAGATACGCTGCATAAGACACAAAATGGTGACACAGTTTAGAGAGGCTCGCTTGCGCAGCGGCCCTTCCCCATCTGAAGCGATCTGGAGGATAGGTGACCTCGGTCAGGCAGGGCTTCTGCAGCCCTCTGGCACAGACAAGGGAGGACAAAAGGAGCCCCTCTCCTCCCCCCATGGCAACTTTTCATAAGTGAATGGAAAATCACCTTAATTTTCAAACTTGGATCTTCAAGCTATAATTGAAGTACAACTTGGCAGTCAAACTGCTTTCTGCAATCCCTTTACAAGCAACATTGTGAGAAGACCTTAGCTGTTGATTCACTGTAACAACTGTGATTCCGTTTCCGATGACACACTTTTTATTTTTATTTCATTTATATCCTACCTTTATTATTTTGATAGATAATTCAAGGCGGCAAACACAGCTAAAACTGCTCCCTGGTCTTATTTTCCTCAAAACAACCAACCCAACCCATGAGTTGAAAGAGAGGGAGAGACTGGCCAAAGTCACCCAGCTGCCATTCAAGCCAAAGGCGGGACTATAACTCCCAGGCTCCTGGCTTCTACCCAGACTTTCCACTGTGATCCTTGCCCCTGACCCCGTGACGATCTCGCCGGCTTACCACCCTGCGCTGACTTAGCTTCTAGTAGCGAGGCCTGGGGGATTCAAGCAAACACTCACAAAGGCTCACCTGCTGCCTTTCGGTGACACGAAACGGCTTCCTCATACTTCCCCACGGCCAGCCAACGGTCAGCTTTTCTGCTCTGCTGATGGGCCTAAAAAAAACAACACCCCAAATCTTTTTAAGACACCAGGAGAGCTTGTGGCTGCTTCAATGCCTCTAACGAGAGAGAGATCTGCAGATTAGCTGACCCTGTGGGATGACATGTACATGACTTGTTTTCTACCAAAGCATGCCAGAAAGGTTTACCTGCCTGGATGCCCACTGTCTGGGCAGAAAGCTAAGGGAACTTGCAAAGTGGATCACAAGGCAGGAGAGGGAGAGTAAAACAAGAGTAAAACAGACACATAGAACCCTGTGAAACAGGAACATCTAAGTTGGCTGGGTGTCTAAACTGAAGCCATTCACACCCCATGTTATCTCTTCATGCAAGAACATTGCTCCAAAATATTTTGATTGTTAATTTAAACATAATTTAAGTCTTTGTTTATAAACAGCCAATTCTCTGGGTTCCTGAGGGAAGAACACAATAACCCTGAGATTTATCACCAAAATAGATTAAGATAGATGTTACAGGTGGGTCCTCAATGTACAACTGTTACAGACATTGGATTTTCCATCATACGTTATGAGGTTGTTAAGCTGAGGCACGACCAACCTAATTTTACCATCTTTGTTGCAGTGGTCATTAAGCAAATACCACAGTTGTTAAGCAAGTCACTGCATTCCTACGGGCACCAAAAAAGCTGGTGTCCAGAAAAAGGCATCGTGCGACCGGGGAACTCTGAACAACAGGCCATAAAAGCAAGCCACTTGCCAACCGCCTGAAATGCAGGCATGCGATCACAAGTGTGTGCATGTGCTGCCATCAGAACTCCAGAACCGGGTCATAAGTACCTTCTGGGGTACTTGGTCGCTAAGCAAGGACCACCTGTATTATGACCTGATGGGGAGTCTGACCAGCTGCATTTTGCCTCAGATGCGGCTTCTGTGTCTCCTCTCCAAGGGCCGTCCTGGCGCCTGGACAGCAACACTCCAACTGGGCGAGGGGGCACCTGGGTCCAGGCTACAAGAAACCTCCGTTTTCCCCAAACACGGGAGAGGGAGGCGGCCCTCCGGCCTGCCATCGGCCACGGGTGGAGAGGGGGGGTGGCGGGGGGGGTCACGGATCCAGCCTCTCTCGGGGGGGCAGGATTTGGGCCAACGAGGAAGAGGAGGGGGTTTTGCCGGTTCGTCTCCCGATTCCTCCGCCGCGACTCCCTCCCCCTCACCGGCACCCCCAGGAGCCTCGCCCGCCGGGCTGGAAGACGCCGACCCGCCAAGGGGCCGCTCGCGGGCACCTCGGGGAGGGGGGGCTGCCTCCGTCGCTGGGGGGGCGTCTTTTGAGTCAGGCCGGCCTCCCGGGCACTGGGGAGCCCCCCCTCCGAGGAAGAGCTGCGCAGGGCCGTCCGCCGAGCTCGGGCAGCCGAAGGCGCCGCGCGGCCACCGGGGGCCGAGACCTTCCCCGCCTCCCTTCTCCTTCTGGCCGGTAGGGCGCCAGGCCGAACCCGGGACGAGGACGCTGAGTTCCCCGCCGCCTCTCCGGGCTGAGGAGGTTTCGAGCCCGGGCCGGGCCCGGCCCTGCCACGGAGCCCGCGGGGAGGCACCAGGCCTGCCGGGTTTCCTCGCGGGGAAGGCCCAGCGGCGCTCACCAGGTTGAGCGGCGCCTCCATCGCCTCCATCGGCCGCGGCTGACGGGGCATCAGCGGCGCCGGGCGGCCTCCCCGCCGCCTCCTTCTCCTCCCCCGGACTTCCGCCCGCCGCGACGTCACTGCGCCGCCGTCCGCGGCCGCCAATCACCGGCAGCGCCAGGCCCGCCGCCTCTGATTGGCGGGATCGCCTCGCCGGCGGCTCCCTCTTCGATTGGCCCAGCTAATCACCCACGTCACCCCCGAGGGCGCCTGGCGCCCTGTTTGGAGAAACCAGTCCCGAGAGAGAGCGGCCCCGTACATCGGCCTCCCCGTCCGGCTACTTCAGCGTCCCTCCGGGCGTCCAAAACCCGGGGCCCCAGCTGCCATGAACGCCTGCCTCGCGGGGGCCGCTGGGAATCGTAGTTCCTCCGCACACTGGAGGGCGCGCTGGCTGCTGGGAGTCGCCCCACTTCCGCATCTGGAGGCTGAAGAAAGGCGGGGGAGCGATAGGGTGCCGGAAAATGAACGGCGGTGCCCTTGCGGGAGGAAGGAGCTACTTCCGCCCCACGAGCGGGGGAGGGCGGGAGTTCCCAGAGGCCGCCCCCTCCTTCCTCCCGGGGAGGGGGCGGAAGGGGCTCAGTTGGGAGTCCCAAATGAACTTCTGAGTGGGGAAATTTTTCCTGCAGCGAAAGGAGGAAGGGAGGAGGAGGAGGAAAAGGAAGGAGGAAGATCGCTCCTGATCTGCGCTCCTCGCTCTCAACCGTCCCGTCTCGGAAAAGCTTTCATCTTGTTGGTTGTGTTTGAATTTAGCAAAAGAAAAAAGCTAGAACAAAGGAACACGCGGGCGTGGATTGGTCATTTTGAGCTGCAAATAAAGCAAAACGTTTAAATGGGCAAAATTTACATCTGGAGACTTAAAACTATTTTATGCCTGAGCAAAATTACATTTCCCCCCCCACCCTCCCCAGTTCAAAATGTTATTGTGAATGCTGTATTTTGAGCCAGAATTTTCGAGGATTGGTTTGAGCCTCATAAGCCTTATCAATCCCTTTTCTTTTCTCTCCCAAAAACGTATTCATACTGTGAAGCAAGCTCTTTCCTACACAGAGTATCCCCCCCCCCTCAATTCCTTTTGCATGGATGTTTTGCAGCTGGCCAAAGTGTTTTTTTTTCTTTTTCTGGGTTCATTCTACCTTTGATTGTGAATTTGGCTCTGCACGCTGAGTTTTCATAACGCGCTGACATTCTCCATTTGCTCAGTTTCCACAGAATTCATCAGGGAAAGATGCACTTGAAGAAAAGCTGCATTTTTCTTCTATTGCCTACAATTTATTTAACATGTTTGTATGGTGGCCCACCTCACATACATGACTCCATACTGCTAACATTACAAAACAATAAAAATAGTAAAAAAAAAAAAAAACCTCCCACAAATTTAAAAACAACAGCAAACTGACCACAACCAAGAACATGAAATTTGTTCGTCCATGCTGTCAGGGCTCCAGGCTTGACGGCAAAACCAAGTTTTCAATGCTGTGTAGGGCCCAACAAAATTAACCTTTGGAGGAATGATGGCCTGCGTCCTGGCAGAAGAGGCTCTCTTCTTGGGCCTCGCCTTATGGCTCCCTGTCACTGAAGGGACCCCAGCACGTCTCTCCCGATGGATCTTTCAGGATAGGTATGGTCCCACAGGATACTTATCTGGAAATACAACACTTTGCTTATTAAAAGGGCACATTTTCATTATCTGGCTGCAGACAAATACATTCTAGTTAAATTCTATGTAGGAGTGTCATTAGCTATACCAGCAGTCAAATTACTACTGTCAGACATAATATTCTCAGCTTTATAAACTCCCTTTTGCTATTGCTGATCAAATTAGGAGTTGTTTTTTTCTGAAAGAAACAGTTCATCTTGTTGCAGTTGCAAAATGTATCAATTTATGGCTAAAATAGACAAAGGCATTAATGTGCAAACAAAATACTTCACCCAAAATGGATATAATATTAGAAAGAAAGAAATACATTCCCTTCAATTCTTTGCCTCTTTTTAAAATAAGAATAGGGAGGCAGCAAAACTAAACCACTTCCAGACAACCAGCTTTATTGTGCTGTTGTGGAAGAAGAAGAGTACTATGCATTTAAAACATGAACAGAAACTTACTTTGAATAAAAACCCATTTAGGCAGATGTGATATATTGAGAATTGGGAGTTTGGCATAGGTTGACCATGCATTCCGCATACCAGGAGGAGAACAACACCCCCCCCCCCGTGCTCCAGGCATTGTGTCTCCCCTCTCTTGAGAAGAATCATCAGCCCTTGGACTTGAAATGCTGCAAGTCCCAACAAAACCAGAGAATGCAAAGTTGAGGCCGGTTGAATGTCTATGGAGATTCTCAATCATCCAGGTCATGGTTGTCCCAAAGGAGTTTTTTTCCAAAAGGCAACTAGACTTTCTTGGTCTTTTTGTTTGAAAACATTTCACTTCTCATCCAAAAAGCTTCAGTTGGGCAGATTAGCAATTTTGGATCTCCACAATCCTAAGAAGTGAAGAAAAGCTATTTTTAAACATTACAGTACATGGAAGAGAAGCTCCTTTTGCTATGGTGCTTCCATTCCCTTGGGAATTCCCAATTGAAATGGGGTGAGGGAAGAAGATGCTAAGGGTTCGCAAAAGCCTGAAGACCCATTTCAGATGGCTCAGCTACTTAAAGTATTTACCAAAGCAAGGACTCTGATTCAAACTTGCGGCCAGGAAAGAAGTGTTCTTGATAGACTCATACAACCACTTACAGATTTAATACTTTCTCCCTCTGTCTTAGTATCCCCCCCCCCGCATTCAAGTGTGCAATTTGCCAGTAGCTTTTGGGGAGAGAGGTAGGGGAAGTCCCCCGCAGGCAAATCCCTCCTGAGGAAGCTTGTGCCAAAGCTGTTGCTCTGTTAAGGGAGCTGGAAAACGTTCTGCTAGTGATCTTCCATCTGGCCTCTTTCTAAGGCTCAGCATGGAAATGAAAGCACCTGGAATACTCAAGGTGAAAAGTAGGCACTTCAGATATGAATAGACATTGAAGAAGTTGATTTAATCCAGGGGGAAGTGTGGTTATTTCTAGTTTAATCGTCTTTGCGGAACTCATGCGATTAAAATTGAGCAGGAGGTTGGACTAGAAGACCTCCAAAGTCCCTTCCAACTCTGTTATTCTGTAACAATTGGCTCCACTGGTGTGAAAAATAAAGTAGGGCTCAAGGCCTTTATGAGTAAGCTGACTTTAAAAAATGAGGGCAAATTTTAATGGCCGCTGCAAATTAAAACCAGATTTTTTTCAGTGTTCATTTTTATAACAATATAAATAGCAAGGTAAGCTCTCCTAAAAATATTTTTAACACATTTATTTCTTTTTATTCCTTTAAAACCCTTTTGGATAATAGTTAAATTTGTTTAGATTTAATAGTTGAATTCAAAAGCAGAAGATTAAATGACTAAAATGTTGGTGGTTCTGTTGCAATGAAAGAAAGGCTGTAATTTCACTCCAGAATGGCTGCTGTCCATGTTAACGTGGCATCGATATCCTCCTAGCTGGTGGTTACTAGTCAGCATCGCCAATTGGCCCCATTAACGAGGAGCTTCCTGCAGGATTCCACATTTCAGAGAGGAATTTGAGAGTGGGAGGAAAGTGTTTCTTTGCTCTTTCACCTGTCAAACTCCTCACTTGACCCGCAGGGATAGTCCTCTCCTTAAAGAGACGGAATTCTTCAACCCACACTCTGCCTGGCACGGGTGACTCTTTCTCTCCTCTTTGTGCCTTCGAGTTTTGACTGGGTTGGGTTTTTTTCTCTTGACATGTCGCTGAAGACAAGCTTCTCCGTTGCAAGGCTCCATAACCTCCCACACAGTGTCTTTCTACCCCAGAGAGAAAACGGGGCTTCCTTTCTTTCTGAAGAGCCCTTTTCTGACAAAAGAGATTTCCTTTCTGTTGCTGGCACCAGCTATCTTCCTTGCTTTGCACACACACACACACACACACACACACACACACACATACGGCAGCTCCCGGGCTTAGCTAGGAACATCCCCTTTTCAGAAGCCACCACCACTCTTGCTGGTGAAAATAAATATGCAGGTGTCCAGTTTCCGAACAACATTCTGTAATGAAAATACAGTGAAGGAGCTTGGAAAAATCACATTTTTAAAAGCATTCCATGTTCCCCAGTGTAAGAAGTGATTCCCGAGGTTTCTTGCAATGTAAAAGAATGATTGGCAAATCAATTTAAATTTGCGGGATAAGCATCTCTTTGAAGCTCAAGTTCTGCCCAGGCTTCTTGCTTACATGATGCTTAATAAATCTGGGCCAAATTAAAGGTATTAGGACAACCACCTGCCCTCATGGTTTGGTACGGAGTAAGGAATTATCTTCGGTCACAACTTCCTGGATTTTGCTGCAATGCCTGATATCAGAGCTGTGTGGGAGAAAGTTATTCAGAATTATAAAATGGGATAAGCTGAGGTGATAGAGGAGATCGGGCAAGGGGAAGGACGCCATAGCAGTAGTTGAAATGCCTGATTGTGCTTTGGGGCAACACGCAGCCCAGCCCTGGTTGTTCATGACAAGCCCCGTGATAGGAAATGCATCGGTTGTGCCTTGGCCCAGTTGGCACTGAGCCTTGGGCCTGGGCCTGGGAGGGCTTGCATCTCACCGTCTGCCTCTGCGGAGGAGGGAGGCAGCGTCCAACTCCTCTTCCAGGCAGCCCTTGGGCCTGACGGACCCTCGGCTGTGGCTCCTGAGACATCCCGGCTGCTCCTCGGTGTGTGCCAGGTTCTCCTCAACTAAGGGGCAATATTGCCTCATCCGTCATGATTTACTTAATGTTTTCTGAATGTAGCTATTGTTGATTAACATTTAATGTGAACATATCATATGCCTGATATATTATTGCAGCCATTAATCAAGTAATTTTATTAATGAAACGTAGGAAGGAGCCAAGACTTTGGCATACTTCTGTGAGTGATTATTAAAGACGGTAGAAAACTGAAGCCAATTGTTCAGAGTGTCATTAATACCCATTTATTTTCTTTAGTGTACAGTGTCGTTAGATACTTTAACCTTAGTTAAGTTTGATGCTTAATTTGCTGAAGACACTAAATATTAATAAGCCTGAAATTACAAAGTATGCTGTGAGCTCACATAATGGGCAGATGTCTCACACCATTTCTTAAATGCTTTGAAACCAATGTGCTGTTTCTCTGGCATAATAGCAAATGTTTCATGCAACACTCTTGAAACCAAATCTTCAGTTAGAATAATGGAGTTTATATTTCTTTGTTTCCAAAAAGGGATTGCCACACGTTTCACCTGGTAAGGAAGGCTGACCCACAGGCTCACCAGTCACCCCCGGCCATCCAAAAGAGCTTTGGGGAAACTTCCCAAGAGGCCGTCCGTTCAGCAGACACATTGGCCGTTCTCTTTCATTGAATCTCCTGCCCACCGCGAGCCTTTTGGGCAGGCTCAGCCGGCCCAAACATGTTTGCCTGCTCATTTTGTCTATAAAATTGATGATGTTGTTGAATCATAACTCACCACAAAGGCAGTGTTACAATGCGCTGTTGACTAGTGTGTCGCTTGGCGTCCTGTCAGAGAACAGCAAATCTCCCCACATCTGACTCCGGGTCCTTTGGGATCTAAATGGCTCCTTGTCTGACCCTCCCCCCCAAGCCCCAAAATCCATTGAGTAGCCACCATCTTTCCCAAGCAGAAACCATGCAATAAATTCCCCAACAATGCTAACTAAGGTCAGTGAGATCCCAATTATATAACCTCTCTGGGCCAATTTCCTCACCTTGGTGGGGAGTGGTTTACGGGGCAAAGGAGGACTTCCAGTCTGCCCTAGGAATAAAGGTGAAGGCCTCTGGCAGGGGCTGCATCCTTCGGCAGCCATGCAGGACTGGGACTAGAGCTAAGGCTGACGTGCCGAATTTACACACACACAAACTCTCCACAGCAGACTGTGGGCAACTTTTAGCTCACACTTGAAATGTTGCCACAAAAGTTCCAGAAACCAACAGATGACTTGAGTCCTGTTTCAGTTTAATGGGGTTTCATAAATATCACTATTTCAGAAATATATTATTTCTTGCCATAGACTGCAGCAAAGGGCAAAGAGTGCCACAGTCTATTTTATATCTTTTAATATCTCTGCATTAGAAATGAGTGATTACTTTTTAATATTATTGGTGATCACCTATCCCCTCCTGTAAAGATACATTTCTTGGGTGATTTTATTATATGGTTAATAATAGTACCAATAAGCTCAGGTTTCCTTTGAATAAAAATGATGTGAAACAATACCTACCCTAAAGCATCTTTAATGTCATTATGGAACGGTAGGAGTAAATTAAGCGGTATTTAGCCACCAAAGTCTTTAATTTCATTGCATTTGAGTGGGAATGAGACATTATGAGGTCCAATTTAAAAAGTCACTGATGTTTTTACATCAGAGTAGGAGTAAATTAAACAAAACCACTCCTGAACTGCTAATACCATTTTAATTGAATGTCATTCCGTTTCCCGCTGCTGCTCTGATGAGGCTCCTAGAGCTGACCAGGACCCGTTGCGGCTGCTCAGGGACGGATCCAGAGTTACCAAGAAAGGCGATACTCCGGACAGGAGATTCTGAATCCTTGTAAACTTCATACAGCATTGCAATAAAATATTGAACAGAGAAGATCCAATCTGGCAAGTCTACAAGCAAAGCCATTATTCTTACCTATAATTTTAAAAAGATAATATAGAGGAGGTGAATTGCAAAGATTGAATTTTAAAATGAATACAGGGGATTTGCTTACTGTCAGCTGTATAATTCACTCTTTGCTTGCAGTTTAGGTCTTAATGAGAAGATAAATGGGGCAAATACCAGTGAGTTTGCTCTCTGCCCAGGGTGATATAGAAGTGGGATTCTGGCCTTCGTGGGGGAAAAGGGCTGCCAAATGATCAGGGGCAATGAATCACATTCTGAGAACTGTGGTTGGGCCTGGGGGAACTTTGGTGCAGAATTGCAAGCTGGCCAGTCCAGCATCTTCCAGGCAGTTTGAAACTCCAATAATCTCCAGCTTCCTGGGTAGAGGGTGGGTGGCATCAAAACAGGGGAAAGGCAGCGAGCATGTAAGCAGTTATTGGATTGAAAATGTAGTCCGGAGAGGTGCTGGCTATCAACTTAAAAGCTCTACATGGCAAGAGATTTCCCTAGTGGTTTCTACTTCTCCCACTGGATCTGGCAGATTGGGGGCCAGGAGGTGTGTCTTCTCTGGCATGGTGCTGCCTCTTCCCCAAAATATAGAGGGCTCCATTTCTGTTGGCTCTGCCCCGAGGCAGTGGGGCTGGGAGGTTAATTATGGGAGTTGTGGTAGGGGTATATGTGCTTGGTGGTTTTACTGAATCTCAAGTTGGTTTCTTCTGTTTTAATGGATGTCTTGCTCTTATTTCATTTGCTACTCCAATGGATGGATGGATTGGATGGATGGATGGACAGAATAAATAAATGCATTTCAACAGCCACCATCAACTTAGAGGAAGCCAAAAACACCACTACCTTTAGTGTTTTGCTGTAAAGTGAATTTGTAGTGTCTATTTAATTGTGCCTTTGGGATGCTTTTAACCTTGGCTCAAAGCAACCTGATAGATCATAGCTCTGGCTGTAGCTTATTTTGTTACAGATCAAATGCCGTTGACATGATTGAGGTAGACTGTACAGTTCCATTGACTAATTGTCCTGGACCAGGAAATTATTTTATTTCCTTTGTGTGGTAGATTCACGTATTTTCATCACTTCTCACTTTAGCAGCTTCTTTCCACTCAGGTTGATAACATTGTTGGGAGTTAATTGGAGTTAATTATAGTTCAATAGGCAAAATACAGAAAACATTTTTGTATTAGGACTTTCAACCACTGTAAACTTTCTCATCTCCAAGAAACCATGGGATTTGTGGCCCTGCTGCAAGAATCACGAGGCAAAGAGGTTCCGAGCATCATGCAGAGAAGTCGTCAGTTCAAGAGATGTGGAAATAGCAGCCAGGTGGGACTATAGCACAGGGGTCTCCTGGACTGGCTGTTAACTGTCGTGATGCCCTCAACAGCAGAGGAGGAGACCAAGAGAAGCCCCAAACAAGAGTTGCAATCCTGAGAAGGGCAACTCTGAACTCTGCCCTTGAAGTGGGGCGTGTGTGTGTGTGTGTGTGTGTGTGTCTGGGTATCACAGAATAAGTTGGTAGTGCTGTGTAGCTTCCTGTGTTTTGTATTTCCAAAGTGGTCACGTTAATAAATTTGGGACAATTATGCACTTGTCAGTGGCACTACTTCATGGCTCTACTTTCCTGGTACATTGAAAATGGCAAAAATTAGATAAGTCCTAACAGTTCTTCTCACAGCTCAGTCTAAACCCAAAATCAATAGGAAGGAATTCTTTCTCTCATTTGTGGGTGCAGCATGCAAAAGCCAGCCAGTATAGATATTCCTAATACTTAAGTGTTTGTGTGTGTGCGTGCACAAAAATTTCATTTTAAAATTTGGAGAAAAGATAGTTGCTCACTTAGATCTTGATTAGATCTTGATATTCCTCAGAGATGCATAAGTGCTTAAGCATACACAAACAATTCACACCACCCACCTCTTTGTAAGCGGTTTCCTTTCTTGATAATGTCCTCCTTGTGGGTCTTAAAACAATGAATGTCTGTTAGCCAGGCAAAAGTTGATGATTAGTCAGAAAAGTCTGGACTTCATCGGCGGGACTTCTTGTATCATCTCATCAAGCGCTGCTTTGTCATGATTTGTAGGAGGGGCCCCACCCAGCACAGAGGCATCAAGAAGGGAAGCAGCTAATTGGACATGGCAGCACACAAGGCAGCTACATGCCAAGCAAAGAGGCCGTTGGCCTGGCAGGCCTGTCCGGCCGTCTCCTGGGCCTTCTGAGTGATGGCTGCCAGTGCTGGAGCTGGTTGAACATTAACTGCCGACTTTGCTGATCTCCAGCAATCCCCAGCAACCCCCTGCAGGGAGCAGACAGGAGAGGCGTTGCTGTTTTGTGCTTTGTCTCTGGCAGAGATGATGGTTGCTCGACACATTAGGACAAGACATCAATCTCTGATATCAAAAGGAAGAAGGAAGCAGTATTTGGAAGGGAACCCACCACCCCAACGGGGCCTGTTTTCACGGTCTTGCAGAAAATCTGTTTTTGTCATCGTCTTGACTAAAGGTTGTAAAAGGAGGAAGCCTGCTGTCAGAATCAGCACAGCTTTTTTCCTCAATAATGCTGAAACATCCGTATTGCATGAAAAGCAGTAAATAACAGATTTTTAAAGAGGAAAGTATTTGTCATCCTTCTGGCTCCGACTAATGGTAAAAGGACGGGTTAAGATCACTTGTGACTGTCTGGTCCTTTCACAGGTGTGAAATGGGGGGGGGCTTATCCTCATTCTGTGTCAATCCCGCTGATAACTCGCTTCCAAAGGATGGCAGAGTGAGTTGGCTTCGGCAAAAATCCCAAAAGGTCTTCTTCAGAAACGGGTGGGCATGATGGCAGAAGCGTCCGTGGCCGCCCCAGTGTCCCTCAGATCCAAGGAGTGGTTCACCTGGAGAGAGGTGGTGGTGGGGGTGGTGGGGGGAGAAAGCACGGGGCTAGGAGGATGTGGGACAGAGAAGGATGGCAAGAGGAGATCCTTTCAGAACAGATCGGGATTCCTCCCCCAAGGACTCCCGTGGCTCACAGGCTGACAGTGAAAACTCTGCTGGCTGGGCTGAGCTCCTTTACCCTCTCTCTCTGCAAGCCCATCCTGATGTATTTGTGTAAGATTTAATGTACGGTGTGAATCCAGAAAATGAGTTAACTCAGTTAACTTATCCTGGGCTGAGATCAGAGCCCCTGGTCTCCTTTAATTGATGCTGAAAGCGCTTCCGGCCTTTCCAGGGTCCCTCAGTGACCATCCTTGAGCAAAGAGGCTTTTCTCTGTGGAAAAGCCGCTTTTTATGAGAGGGTTTAACACGATGATCAGTGTTATTATCGCCTTTTGGGGAAATACTTTCTATAGACTCACTTTAGCGGAAAACCCCTCCCACCCTGCGTTGCCAAAGTGGCCAGGCATTCCATGGACATGTCCATAAAGTCATGAGTCCTTTGAGAAACACATTAATATGTTTTTGAACATATTGAGGCTTTTTTGTTCTCCGCCTCCTGCTTGCCTTCTGAAATGGTTTAAACTTGTGAATGCAGACCAGTTCCAAAGACAACAGTGCCTATCGCTTCTCCCGTGCTTTCTTCCGGCATAAAGTTATCCTGAAAGCTCAAATAGAATCTTTTAGGAAATAACTTCAGCACTGGCTCCAGCAGTCAGCAACAAAGCTTCCTCGGTTGCTCCCCCACCCCAGCCTGCCCCCCCTCCCGTCATCCAATGTTTTTCAAGTTAATAAATTCCTCCAGAAGAGATCCTTAAGGCAAGACAAGGAACGCTGCTCCGCTGAAAAATTAGCAAAAGCTTCTTCCGTGTTGCTAATGACTTGGTCAATTGAGAATGTGTAATAAAGCTCATTTTGGTTTGTTGTTGAACTTAGCTGGCTTAATTCCTTGGTGTAAAAAATATGAGGTTTTGATATTCCTGCTTAGAATAATTGACTCATCTGAGCCCCATTTGAACCCCGTGATTCATGGTTTCTCAAATTAGTAGGGACATAGTTAGGCTAATCGGTGGATGTAATCAACAAAGCCTTTGCGGAGCCTTTTGCAATAATAGATTAAGCTGTCAAATAGAGCATCTCTTGTTTCAGTTACGATCAGGCAGAGAAGCCCAATTAAAAATCCTCATTAGCACATTTTCTTCCAGATTTGATTCTCTGGCTGGGCAGGGGAGAGGGTGCGACTGAAATGAGCCCACTTGAAGTATGCTCCAGATTCCCTTTCCTTTCTGTCCCTGGTTGCTTTTCCCGGCAGAAGCTGAAACATCAAGCTTTGCAAGGACCATCTATCTTCCTGGGCCATCTTCCCACCCACCCGGCTTGAGCCACGTGCTCTCATTGCTTAGTCCCACTCTTTGTTCCTGGCCTTTGTTTATTTTGTGATTAATCACCCCTTGGACTGGTCTCTTGGCGGAGACAGAAAAGGGGCTACTCCTGCAGGTGTGTCTCTCTTGACCAGTCCGTGCAATCATGGGCTTTTGGCCAGGGCTTTGTTTGCTGCTTCTCAGAAGCTGGAGGGATCCAGCTATTTCCAGGGCTTAATTCGGGATTTGCCAGTCTGGGACTCCTGAATGGATTGAGCTCAAATTCCCACCACTGGCTGGCTTGGATTCCTGGGATTGTGAGACCATCAAAATATTGAGATGGGATTTTGCTTTGGCTGATCTCAGAATACTCAGAAGGGAGAGAGGTGGAGAATAGGACACCAGAGGGAAATCCCTGGGCTGCTCCAGAAGCCAGGAAATCAGTCATCATTGCAGGTGAACTAAATGTCAGAAGACAGCTGGAAGGGACCTCAGAGGTCTTCTAGTCCAGCCCCCTGCTCAAGCAGGAGACCCTAAGTGGAATGGGATTTTCCCATGTATTTTACCAGGAAACATAGATAGGGTAGCCTAGAAAAGTCAGTGCCCTCCTAACCATACCCAAGTATTCCGTGAGCCGGCAGTTTGACACCCCTGTCTTAGATGCTCTTCTCTGCACTTTTTCCAAAGTCTATACATCTTTTTTGAAAAGCAGTGACAAACTCTTGTCCTGGGACTGGATCCACAAAAGCAGAAATGGAGGAGGAGGAGCCAACTTTAAAAACAAGTACAAAGTTAGCGAAGGCTATTTTTATACAGGCCTGCAATCTTGGGAACGTTAAGCATTGTCCGGATCGGGCCTCTGACTTATCCTAGCCAGCAGTGGCTCTCAAACTTTGCGGTATCACCATAGCTAAAAAGGATAAATCAATTTATGTGACACCCTTTCATCCCCAGTCAAGTCAATTGTTTTCTTGGGGCTGGGGCTGGTTAAGAAAAATAAAGTTGTCAATAATTATTTTTTTATCAATAATTAAGAGTCATGGTGGCGCAGTAGTTAGAATGCAGTATTGCAGGCTACTTCTGCTAACTGCCGGCTGCCAGCAATTCAGCAGTTTGATCCTGACTGGCTCAAGGTTGACTCAGCCTTCCGTCCTTCCGAGGTCGGTAAAATGAGGACCTAGATGCTGACTCTGTAAACCGCTTAGAGAGGGCTGTAAAGCACTGGGAAGTGGAATATACACAAGGAGGTCTGCAGGAGTAGGAGCTGTCGCTGGCTAACTTGGGATCTACTGTACTTGTCCTGAGATGACCCTCCCCCCAGCATTTCTTGTAGCTTTATGCAGTGGTGGGATTCAAATACGTAAACAATCAGTTCTCTGCATGGACACTGCTTCTGGAAGTCTGTTCTGGGCCTGGGCCTCTGAGACCCAGAACGGGCTTCCGGAAGCGGCATCCATGCGCTTCCAACGGGCCATTCTGGGCCTTGCGAAAAAGGGCTTCAGTGGACACCATCCAGTGATGATTTGGTTTGCCAAACTCAACAAAAAATTAGCTACCAGTTCTACTGAACTGGTGCGAATCAGCTAAATCCCACCACTGGCTTTATGCCACAAGAAGACTATATGTCTTTTGTTTTAAACAATGCTTGATTCCTTCTACAGAAGAATGGCTAGCTAAATTTTGAAGGTATGAGTTGATATCTAGAATAACTTCATCTCTCCAAGAAATCTGACACACAATTTAATTCACATTGAAAACCCTTCCAGTGGATTTCTCTTCTCCTCTTCATTGGCAAAAACTGGGGTTTTTCATATGAAGCATATGTTAAACAGGCAAAGAGTTTAGAGTTAGTATATCCTGACATATACACTTCACACTCTTTCTAATCAGTTGGGGAATTTTATAAAAGCATTAGCACCCTCCACTAAAAAGGGTTTGAGTTTTTAATTTCCAATCTCTTATTTTCTGCTTTTAGGGGAAAAGTAAAAACAGGAGCCACTTCAAACCAGAGAGCTTTTTTGGAAGAGGTGAATGAGAAAATATGTGGAACTGTGGGACTAAACTGTTCACTTCAGTGATTATGAAAACCGTAAATTATTTGAAGGTGCACATGGCTTCATTAGGAGCTGATTGTCTGAACCATTAGCATTTGGCTTTTTGCTTGATGCTTGTGAAATAGTGTCCACATTAATGGGGCAAGAAAGTGGACATGGTTAACTTGATTAACCCATCAATAATCATTTGGAATCATTTTTCTTCATATACGAAATGAAACATTTGCCAGTCCTGAAATAATGGGCACTGTGTGATTTCAATACATTTAGTAAATTTCAATCCACTGTATTTACTTTGGAAGGAAAAATTCTGCGTCAAGCTTTACCAGGGGGGGGGGAGAAAGAAAGAAAGAGAGAGAGAGAGAGAGAGAGAGAGGGAGGGAGGGCTTGGTAGGATGCATCTATCTCCCTCCCTCCCTGCTCAGATATCTATTCCCCCTAGGCTAGATTGAGTTGGAAGCAGGAATTCTCAGCAAGTGTGCTTCTTCCTTCACCTTCTCAAAATATTCCCCTTCTGGAGCATTTGAGGAGAGGAAAGGCCAGGTTGGGCAAGGAGGGACCACAACCGCTGAGCCTCTCAAACGTCGGCCCTAACCCTGAGACCAGGTCGCAGCAGATCCCCCTTTCCTGGCAAAGACACCTCCCTCTTTCCCTGGAGCAGAACCTCTCTTTCCATCAGGTGGCTGGAAAGGCCTTTGGCCGATCTCTGCCCCCCCTCCTTCCCTCCCGCCGGCTGTGGCCCCAAAGGTCCAGGAGGCGCATATACGATTGCCTGTTTCCCTTTGCATTTCCTGACCTTTTAGTAGAGGATGGAATTAAAATACATACGGTGGCACACATAGACGGCCCTGTCACTGAAGATGCATGGCATTTACATATTGGACGGCCTTGCCTCATGCATGTGTAAGAAGAGATTAAGGCCGCTCTCTCTCCCATTGGCCGGGGCCCTCTCGCCTTTCGGCCGCAGAGGGGGAAAGAGAGCTCAGAGGAACACGGGGCCCCTCCTGGCTGAGGACTTGGTGAGGTTTTCTGCACATTTAACGTTTTCCACAAGGCCCCATTTACCTCAATGGCATCTGGGCTTTTCTCATGGAGTCCTCTTTTATTTTCTCAGTACCAGACAGTTCCAGAGCTATTTACATTGCCTGTGTGTGTGTGTGTGTGTGTGTGTTTCCTTTTAAAAAACAATTGTTAATAGTTGGTGTTCATTGTGATAAATCTGCCTTTAGCCAACGATTTGATTGGGGAGGAGCTTTCATCAGACGCCCAGCCAGAGAGGCATCCCAAAGCATATTTTGGAAGCAGCCAGAGGCCAAAATGATGCCAGAGCATCCTCAAGAAAAATGGACGGACACATGCAAAGGGAACTTTTCTCTGTTTTGCTTTAATATTCTTCATAAAAAAAATCTTGTCCCCCTCAAAGCATAAACTTTGCAAGCAAATTGCACTTGAAAAGCCTCAGGATTGAAAGGCGGGGTGGGGGTGGGGGGTTTCTAATCAGTTCTAATGGACAGAGAATAAACCATTTAGGCCAGTAAACTGCCATCCAGGACAAGACAAACTCTCAGATGAAAGAACCTTACTCAAACTATTCAATAAAACAGCCTAGCCCTGGTAATACAGAGGTCAACTGTCGCATGCATGTCCGCCTGGAAGTTTTCTGTTCTGACATTTAAAAGTGGCCAAACCAGGTAGGAGCAGAGGAATACCAGCCAGAGCTCACCCCCCAAAAAAGGGCTTCTCTCAGGTGCTCCTCCATTAAAAGCCCAATAATTATTACACGGGTGAGTTCTTCTGGGGTCTCCTGCAGTCCCAGGAGAAGCCAGTAGGACCAGCCCAGCAGAGATTTTGCTGACCAAGTACATCACACTGATGGTTGCAGATAAATATTGCTTTCAGGCTGTGTGTGTGTGTTCTGCTTTCTGAGATGCAGCTTAACAGTTTGAGGGTTGTCATTTCTGCCACTCCTTTGTGTCTCACCCCAAGGCAGCGTTCTCTTGACCTTGTCCAGGTCCTGCATGAAGGAAAGCCAGGCAAGAGGTATTCACAAGGCACCATGGCCTTATTGAGGGTGCAGAAAATCAGAATATTCTGTGCATAGTCCACAGAAACAGAACCAAAACCAAGTCTTTCTGAAGCAGCAGAAGGATTGTTAAATTTCTGTTAAGGATAAAGATTTTTGCCATTATTACTAGGCTATTTATTTTGTTTATTTGTAGCTTACTTATTCCACTTATCCGCTATAAAATTTGTGGTGGTATGAAACAGTAAGAAATAAACAGCTTTAAAAAAAAATAGTTAAAATATTTTACCTCTTGTGGGAGGATAGTTTTGTTGGAGGCAACAGAATGGAGAAGAGGGCAGTTTTTTCCAGCCTGATCTTCAGTGCACAAAATCAGGATTCCCTCAAACTGGTATTTGTTTTACAAGGGAAAGATGATCCCTTTATTTCTCTTTGATAGAGAAATTCCACTTTCTCTCAATAAATGAGTCACCCTTTAAATTGTGTTTATGCTTGAAACCGAAAAAGGAAAGATACCCAGTCATGAATCTTTTGTGTAAGCTGCTGTTTGGCTTAATGAATCTCAATTTGTCTGGTTCCATCATGAGGCGTTCAGCTTTGCCAGGGTCCTGAAAACGGGCCACCTATCGAGGTAAACCCAAAGCAACCCCCTGTTTCTTTCACCCTCCTTCAAGGTTCATCTCCTCTGTGCTTATTCTTTCTGGAAGATGGAAGAGTTTCAGCTTTACCTGGTAGGTTTTATTTTTCTTTCCAATAAACATTGTTGTACCCATACTGCACAGTGGTTACAGTACAATAAAAACTCTCCTATGGAGCTCTGACCTGGGAATATATACCCCTCCCATCCGATAGGCAGCAGGTGAATTAAGTATTACCCTCCAGAACAGGAGCCCCATGGATTATAACTTCCAGCAGCTGACCATTAATCAAGTGGGCTGAAGGGATGAGAACTGACGCCCAGCCTTACCTGGAAGGATGCAGGTGCCACAAAAGGGGTGTTCAGGGCTGCGAGAATATAGTTTCACACACAAATACACACACACACACACACACACACAAAATGTAAATTAGAGTTTTGGGTCCTGGATGCAACTTCTGAGACAAACCCAACAGATCTTGTCATATGGTAAAGAAAAATTTACTTAACTATTTGACAAACTTTCAAATGGGATGTTTGAAGATGTATTTGGGAAAACACAGCCATCAAGTAGATATTGTGAGAAAAAATTGCTCCGAGTTTAACATTTTCAGCGGCGCTGATGAAGATTTGCCATAAAATTCAAACCTTTAAATAGTTGCTTTGGGACTCACAAAAGTTTTCAATTATGTATAGCTTCTGACCATTAATAATAGAACTTTTAAAAAGCATGCTATGAAAATTGTCTCCAATTCCTACTTAACTCTTGTTAGTTGAAAACAAAACCCTTAATATTTCAAGTTGATGATCTAATTTACATTCCCTGCCCAGTTTTATCTTTATTCTTGTCCTTCTAAACACTGCCTGATCTCCCACACTAACATAAGAAAACACATCTATTTCCTATTTAAGATGGAACTGGAGAGCCTTAAGAACATTAAATGTCCATTGTTGGAAAGCAGCTATAGGACATAGATTTTGGAGCTAAGTAACAGAGATGGAACAATGTCCTTAATTTGATTCCAAGCTGAAGCAAAAAAATAAGGTCAGACTATATCTTACAGGGCTTGAGGGTGCTGTCAAAGAAGAGAAAGCGCGTCTCTCTCTACCAAGAACGGCCACTGAGTTTGTATGCTGTGCTTGTGAAGTACCTGAGGACCCCAGCAAGAGCTGCCAGTTCTGGGCCTGTCAGCTGCCAGCAGGGAAGAAATCAGGGACAGATTCACCCTTTCGGCCCATACCAGTGTGTTGATGCTCATTGGCAACCCTGCCGTGATAGTTCGAATAAGTCCTAATATGGTGCTCTGCAAAAGCATCCACAATTGTGGGCCAGAAATGTTGTTGCTCTACTTCCGATCTCCCCCCATATTGCACCAAAGTCTGCCTGACGTCTCCCACGCCTGCCTTAATAATGTTTGAGCCCTGAAAAGAAACAGGGGGAAAGAGCTACAAAGGGTGAGGGGAACATAGGTCTTAGATGTTCTGTGCAGATAAGGCCAGGCAGGTTCCCCACCTAGGAACAAGTTGGCTAAACAGCCTTTGATTTCTGTTCAGGTGCTCAGTGCGTTCTACACCTGATCGTATCACGAACCAGCAATGTTTTATCTAGTGAACTTCATGTTTTCTTGCTTTTTTAAATCAGAAACGGAATCCCCTCCAGGTTTGCCAACAATGCTTTTCGCCCGAAACACTGTTACACTGAGCAAAACTATAATAATGTAAAATCACAGATTCTTAAATATCTTCTTTAGAATAATAAATTAAGGCCTGGAACAATTCAAGAAGGGAAGCAGCTGGAAAGGGTGGCTGGCAGGAAAGCAAAGCAGAGTAATGCAGATGAGAAAGGACAAACACGTTAATTTCCACACTGAGAAGGATCGGCCTTTGGCTGCGTAGCGGTTGGCTGGGCGAGAGCAGCCCCTTCGAGCGGCCAGGTGGGAGACTGGGCGTGGGGTGTTCACTCCACAGGGGAAAGGTGCCAAGATGCCACAACAGAAGCAAACCTTTCACGTTGCCTTCAAGGGTGGGCTTCCGCCTTCCTAACGGCTCTTCTGCTCTGGCCACCCCTTTTTTCCTCATTCCACTGGTCCCTAAATTTATGAAAAACTCCTTGAGACTTGGAGGGATCTTCTGAAAATGTGCAAGGAGATTCACATGGATAAAAGGGATCAAAGCCAAAACTGGGGGCAATCTGTTAAAAATACTACGTCCTGCATCCTTCAATTATCTTTATAGCATCAGTTTTAAAAAGTACAGCATAAAGCAAATTGTATTATTAGGTTTTCATCTGTCCTGATAACAATCAGCTAAATGCTGACGAAGGTAACCCTCTCATTCTTTTGCTATCACAAAGCAAAGCAAATTACTTTTTATGCTGTTATCCTATAATTATTGACCAAAACAAGTTAACTGAAATCAAGACTTAACCCAATCGTTACACTGAAGTTTCTCAGATGCGGAAGAGAAGGAACCATTTCCCATTTTCTGTAGGGAACCACTCACTCGGACACTGCTGGCGAGAGAGGAACTCTTCTCTTTTTCTTTCAGGAGGAGGCTGGCTCTCTCTGCACTTGCTGAGTGACTCACTTCCAAGGAAGTTTATTCAAGTTTAAGCTGCGCATCTCGAGTAACATTGGCCAGCTCTGAGTGTTACATACTTAGGTACCATTACATCACCGGACCTCAGCTTCCCGATGGGTGGCTCAAACTGAGGACAGTGCAGAAAGTTCAGGCCCATTTATTGCTGGCAGACAGGCTTTGATGCAGGGAGAAGAGGTGGGGAGGGGGAGTTACAGGGGAGATGGAGGAAGAATGAATTCCCATTTGTTTCCAAGCTTTGTGGAAGGAAAAAAAAAAGAACGGAGTGCTTTGTGGCAGGGTTCTTCGTGGTCCACTTGAAAGGCTGGGGGTGAGAACCTCCACCTCCACCCCCCTCGGGCAAGGAAATGTGTGGGCAGCTGGCAGCAGGCCAGCATGGCTGACATCCCAGCTACCCTCAAGGGCCTCCGGGGCTGTGGGCGTGGGTCCAAAGAGCCCCAGCAGGAGCGACCTGGAGGGAGGGCAGAAGCGCCAAGCAGGCCAGAGGAACCGAGCTTGCACCTGGAAGGGACAGCAGAGGCGCAGACTTCTCACACGGGCCCAACAGCGGCATCATTCTTGGGAGGGGAGGGGAGGGGAGGGGAGGGAGGGAGACATCAGTCCCCACTGGCTTTCACTGCTGAAAATCCCTTCCCTTCTCCTTTATTCTTCTCAGGTTAAAATAAAAAATGAAAAAAGACCACCTGCTCACCACAGAGACCAGGTATGCCCCTAGCAAGCCTTCCAAGTAGCAGACTAGCAGACTGGGACTCAGCTCATGGGATCCATAAGCCCGGAGTCAATTCTGCCCAGCCACTCTGGCTTTTCCTTCCCCTGGGCCATGAGATGGAGAAGGGGAAGGCCGGGGGGGGGGGTCCTGGGGATAGCCTTCCTCACCGAAAGGGGAAATTCAGAGGCTAGTTATGACAGAGATGGAGGAAATCACTACTGGCTTATTAGAAAAAATTGGGTTGCCTTAGTACGTTGAGTGAATCCATTCAAGATATTCTGTAACTCATGGATGAACACACCGTGGCCGAGGCCAGCCCAACCTGTGTCTCCCACCCGGTTCAGAGGCATGAAGCCGAGGAGCATTCTCCTTCCAGAGGAGATCGAGCTTAGTCTTCTCAGAGGTCGCATCTCAGATGCTCCTCCATGACACCTTCAGACTCTTGGGAAGAAGCCCCCTCCTTCCTTTGGGGATCATTCCTGTATCATCCACAGGCCAGAAACGGGGGGGGGGACCCAAGACTTGCAGAACCATGAACAATTAATAAAGAGTAACTCCTGAAACAGGCCACCAGGAAGGGAAACCTTTTTGGGAGAGAAGGAGGAGGCACGGAGTGGGAAGGAGCAGGATGGAGTAAACTGGAAGAGGGCAAGAGGGCGGGAAGTGGGGGCAGGAACACCCCACTTTTCAGCACTGTTCTATTCATTGTATAGGGTGACCGGCAGCAAGGTGGGTGGTGAACGTGGCGCTGGATGCACCACTGGAGGCCCCAGAGGCCAGGCTGGGGGACGGATCCTCCTGGGGAGAATATTTCTCTGTGCTGCTAAGAGTCAACGGGGACTCGATGTTATGTAATTGATTGATTGATCGATCGATCAAAATATTCATGCAACCTATTAAATCAATTTATCAAATACAATCACCAAAATGAAACCAAACTAATCATCTTAAGCCTTAATATGCTGCATGAAGGAGACCATCATGGTGATTTTTTTCCCCCTTTGGTTTATTTTGGTTTAGTGTAGCCGCCCATCTCACAGGCTAGCCTCTGCCGTCTTGGCTGCCCCAAGGAAGCCCTGGCTTCCCTCAAAAGGAAGGGGAGAAAGCCTTAGAGATTTTACACACACACACACACACACACACAACACACACACACACACACACACACACACACACCCCTCCAAGGCTGCCTTTCAACCCTGCTGTAAGGATACCAGTGGGGCCCCTTGCCAGGAAGGGCAGCTTCGCCTGCCTTTCCCACAGGAGGGGCTTAGAGAGAAGGACTGTCAGCCCTGCCGCTGGAGAAGCCTCAGGAAGGGGGGGCAGAGGGGCCTGGTGGCACCCCCCCCCCGTCTTTTTGAGGGAAAACCTCTGCCTTTGGCTGCTGCAAAGGAGGATGGCCACCATCCTGGCATTGCCCCCATTCTAGCCAGGGGCCTTGCTAGAATGGGGGTAATGTCAGGATGGTGGCCATCCTCGTTTGCAGCAGCCAAAGGCAGAGGTTAAGCATTTGTTAAGCAATGTTGGCCACCAAGCCAGACGGCCTTTGAAAGAGCGTCTTATAATGAACATGCAGCGATTATTAACTATCCTCACCATTGCCTCTATAGTAAGGCAATTAAAGTTGAATTAGCGTGTAACCTACTGTGACATTTATTATTATATAAGTTGATTACAGTAATCAGATGTTGACTTTCTACAATATATTTTCCAAATATTATACTAAATGTGAGATCATATATAACACTTACTTTGTCAAAATGTTGTTTGGTGTAAATTAAATTATTGACAGCAATATAATTTTCTACACACTTTATTATTTTGATACATTTATTGTCAGCAGATGATGGCTTATCACCAGATTTGGAATTCAGAGATGGGGGTGGGAAAATTCAGTTTAATATTTATTCTCCATACTTTCTTCAGTAATACTTCTGCTAAGATAAATGTGTCAAGAGTTGTGGTGGTTATTGTGTTAGAACTCCATTTGGAAGTTTATGGCCCCTAAATTAGGCTTCTAGGCATGGCCCTGTCCTCATAGCTAAACTGATTGTTCAGTTTAATCCTACAGTTTTATGGCTGCCACCAAATCTCCAACAGATTTTCCCTGCAGCTGCATCTCCAAGCCCTGTTGACATGCTTGGGTTTGAAGAGCTTGAGAAGAATGTCACTGTGATTCTTAAACTCTTTTGTACAGTTGGGTTGATATTTGTAAGCCAAGACCATGGGAGAGGACTCTGAAGCCTAGGGAAGGCCAGCCCAAAGAAGAGACCGGGCAGTGAGAGCTCCAGGAGCCCTTTGGACCAAAGCCAAGCCCGAAAGCTCCAGAGAAGGCAAGCAATGAGCTCCACTTTTCCAGGGAATCCCTTCCAGCAGAGGGCTGCATTTGAGACTTCCACTCCTGAGGAAATAGTCACGGAGAGGAGCGGGTGGTGGATCTGGCTAGGAGGAAGGGAAAGGCTCACCAGGAGATACAAACCTCTTGGAACAAGCCATGGGCTAAGGTTCCTAGGGGTAATGGAATGTGGGAATGACCTTAGGAGAAACCCATGTTTGCCTCTCCGGGTAAACAAGACTGAACGAGCTAAATCTAATTGACTGGAAGGCTGCATTAACAGAACCTTGCTAGTCTGAAAGTTACAGAGTTCCCTCGGCCACTTTTACCTGCTTGATCCTTCAGGGCGGGTCCTTGCTAAGTTTCCTCCTACGACCACTAAGCCCTCTGGGGGCCTTTCCCTCCCCTCTGATCATCCCCTGGGCAGAATTTCTCCCTGCCTTTCCCCAAGGCCATTCCCACATTGCGCTACTCCAAGGTTTTCCACTGATGGATTCTTGACCCAGGATTGGGCGTTTCTTGCCTGACTGTGGCTTCCTCTCAGTGTGGCTCCTTGGACTTTCCAATCCTTTGAGGCCGGACAAGATGCCCCTGAGCTGCGCCATACTTCTTCTACATGCCAATACGTGCCCGTAGGGCACATGCCAAGGAGAGGATTGGGGGATGGTGGGAGGAGGTAAAGTGGGCTTAGCCCTTTATTTCCTATTTTGGTCCTTCATGCTAGTATACTGGTGTTGCTGAAGCAAACAATTTCAGCAAATAAATAAATAAAAAGGAAAACAGAATATTGTTTCAAGTGTAAAAGTATTCCGCTCAAAGCAACCGGCAGAAATAAAGACTAGTAACATAGAAGGAGAAAGAAAAAGCATCCAGCCTTATTGATCTTTTATTAGTTGTGACTAATAATTCAATAATCAAATTAAATAACTGAATTATTTAAAATTGCTCAAAGGAAAAATTAGACAATTGCCCCAGCAATTCACATGTTTACATCTGTCAATTGTATTCATGAGATCTAGCCCCTCTGTCTTTCTTTCTGCCTCTATCTCTTTCTCAACCCTCCCCAGAGAGAGAGAGAGAGAGAGAGAGACAGACAGAGAGACAGAGAGACAGAGACAGAGAGAGACAGAGAGGAGCAAGAGAGAGAGAGGGAGAGAAAGAGGGAGAGGAGAGAGAGAGAGAGAGAGAGAGAGAGAGAGAGAGAGAGAGAGAGAGAGAGAGAGATCAGAGCAACACCAGAGTTCCAGGTGATTCTGGCAAGATGCCTGTTTGTCCCACAGGAGCCTTCAGGAGTCTGCTGTCAAAACTGCCCGATGGCTTTGAACTGAGGGAGGAAGGCCACTACTGCTTACTTTGAGGTCATTCCCCTCAGGCTTGGGGGAGATGTATTTGCTGGCTGAATCGTGATGGGGAAGATTTAAGGTTTCTTCTCCAAGCGAAAAAGTTGTGGCAGGAGGAATAGTGCAAGAAGCAGGAACAACTGGAGGCTGAAGACCAGGAGAAGATGGCACTGAGGTGCAGAAGGGGATGAAGGATGCAGGAAGAAAACAGGGAGCAGAAGGATGCCGGTGCCCAGCGGCTGAGCTGACGCCATAGCAAACTGATTCATGCCATCCAAGAGCATCTCCGTAAGGCTTCTGGGTCCCACCACAAAGGCATCATGGAAGAACAGAAACCACCAAGACTTTCTGGAGAGGCTCCCGGAGCATCTCAAGGAGCCTGAAGAGCTGCTCACCCTAATCCTGGTCTTAGCTTTGATGGCTTCTTCCTGGAACCTTGATGACTTGGGCATGCGATGCTTTGCTTGTCTGGAGGCCAATTCAAACAGATTGATGGGGATCCATTTTGCCCGGCTTCACTGAAGGTCTCTTCTTTTGATGTATTTATTCTTTGCTTATTTTTGATCATAAGTCTCGTTCCCTCATTTTTGGGATTTGCTTCTCCCAAAAAGGGCTATAAGATCATTCACCCAGACCTGCCCTCCAGAGATGCCATCATACATTGAAGAGGGGGAATGGGCGGAATGGCAGCCGAGGACACTTGAAGGGTGGGCAAAGGCGAAGTTAAATGTGGCTGCCTGGGACCCTGGGAGATGAGCTGAATGTGGCTGTGGACAGAGCAGGGGTGGGGGGAGGGGGGGCTGCTATTCAGCCTCAGACCACAGATCAGACAGGGAAGGCCATCCTGTCTCTGCACCCAGAACTCTTCAAGACTTCAGTGATTGCATGTGGAAAAAAAGAGAGATCCTTTTTCCTGATCACTTGCCATTCTGAAGTTGATTCAGTTAGATAAGATGTTTATATCATTTCAACATTATTTACAAATGAATCAGGCAATCAAATGAGCACTGATTTAACAAGAAGGCTGCCCTAAAAGAGAACTAGAAAGTTGCTGTTGTATTAATTATTCAGTCTTCTATTTCAAACATATTCCAGTCATTTTTAAAGAATGCACTGATATTTTATATGTCAAAAACGTCAATGTTAAAAGATTGAATTACAGAATTCTAAGATAAAATTTAATTATTCCTACTGCTTTAAAAACTTTGGAACATAGATTTGAAGAATAGGGCATTATCCAAATATAAGATTTATTCTAGCAATAACAAAACATGAAGACTAATATATGCTTGTTTGAAAATGTTTGCAGAAATTTTAATAGAATTGTGTAGTAATTGTATGCAGTAATTCTAATTTAATAGAATTGTTCAATTGTGATATATACGTTAAAAACAGTTTTTAAATGTCACCAACAGTCGTGATATTTAATACCCGCCCCTTGTTTTACTTTTGCAGTTGGAAAAGTTGCGCCTTTCGTCTACCGGAAGAGCACGGAACGTTCTTTGCTTGCAATTCATACTTTGGCCACAGGGTGGCGAGAGGATAGAAAGTTTTAAATCAAAGTAGAATTCTTCGAGGAGATGGGAAAATGCCCCTCCCATAGTTTGTCAGTCCATATTTAATTTCCATTATTGCCATTTAGCAGTGAGCACATAGATAAAGCAGCACAAGGGTTATTGCAAAAATTAAAAAACCCATGGGGGTATAATAAAATACAGACAAAACCAGGCAGCATAAGCCATACAGCAAGAGTAACTGAGAGTTCATTCAGAGTAAGAGGCGTCTGAACTAAGGAGGGGGGGGGGCTACCTGGACGTTGTAATCCTACAAAAGAAAGAACAAGAAGCCAGACCCCTGTCGAGACTCACCGGCCAAGGGAGCAGCGGGGGCCTTCCAAATCTGAGCCCTTGACAGGCAAAGGCTCCCGGGATGCAACCGGGCAGCTTTCCGGGCAGCGCTCCGTGGGCTTCGCAGAGACAGGCGGGGTTGGGGTTAGGATTCCGGGCAATGGGCAGCAGCTGACCCGAAGAGACAGAGGAAGGGAAGCAGCTCCCGGCAGGGTACATGGGAGGACCGTTGCCAAGCCAGGTCGCCTCTTCCTTGCCGCACGGGGATGTCCCTGCAAGGCCAGAGAAGCCGACAGGCCTCCGGCCATCTTTCCCAAGGACTAACCCGGGACAGCCTCATCCATTTCTGGGTCTAGGACAGTTCAGACAAGCCGGCTCCAACCCGGATCGAGGCATCCCCTCCGGGGCTTTCCCAAGAACCTCCGGGAGACGGATAGGGCCCCGCCAGAGCCACCTCGCAGCGCCCAAGTGGGGTGAGACGAGGGCAACTGTGGATCTCTCCGAGGCAGAGAAGGCGCCCGCGAGCCCGCCCACGAACAGGCCCCAGGGAGTCCGCAAGACGGGCGAGCTCTGGCCCGCTCCCACGCAGCAGCGCCGAGCCCGGAGTAGCGGCAACGGAACTGGCGGAGAAGGCGCGGCGACTCCCCCCGTCTCAAACTCCCCGGGCGACGGAGGCCATCGCCCTCCCTGCGTCTCTTCCCTGCGATCGGTTTTTCCAATTTCTCCGAACGGAGGACCGCCGCTACCCCGCGGACCGAGCCATGCTAGACGGAAGGCGGGCAGAGCTAGGTTTGAAGCCCAGTCTAACGCAGCCTGCCGAGACAGGCGGAGGTGCATAGCCAATGAGTCAAAGAGAGACAGCGCCTCTGAGCATGCGAAGACGGCCGCTTCTTTGGGGGAAGGGACAACCAGGTGAGGAGGAGGAGGAGGAGGAGGAGGGTCTCCTGCTTGAGCAAGGGGTTGGACTAGAAGACCTCCAAGGTCCCTTCCAACTCTGCTATTCAGAGGAGGAGGAGGAGGAAGAGGAGGAGGCGGCGGGGGCTGGATCTTTGGGAAGACCAGGAGATTCGCTCAGCCTCCGGGCCACCCCGGAGAAAAAGCAGCGCCTTCGCCCCAAACGGAGCAGCGCCCCGGGAGCACCACCTGCGGAAGCCGGCCGGCCGGGTCCTCTGCAGGAAACCGACCCGGCCAACCGGAGCTGTCCAGCAGGCGGCTGGCATCGCTGTCTGGGCCCATCCTCTGCTCCGGCCGCTCCGGCCGCGCCCGGACCCCGCGCAGAGGGACCGAGGGATGGGCGGCGCTGGGGTCCCGGCCGCGGGAGAGGGCGGGGGGGCAGCCCATCCAGCCTCGCTGGCTGCCTGGGGCCGGGCGGGGGACAGGCGGCGGGAGAGGCGCGTCTCTGCCTCGGCCTTCCCCGCCTTCCCCGCCCCGAAGGTTCCCCCGAAGGCAGCCGGGGTGGAGCCGGATGCTGCCCTTTTTCGGCGGGGCTGGCCAAATCGCCGCGCTTCTGCCGCCGCCTCGCAGTCCCTCCGGAGCGGCAGCGGCCGCCCTCCCTGCCGCGGGGTCTGCCGCGACCAGGGCCGGGATCGAGCCCCTCCGGGCGCGCCCTGTCATGGACCACGTGACGGGGAGCCCCCGCCCCCCGGTCCCTCAGTCCTTATAAGGGCAGTGACGTCGCGGCATTCACGGCCGGCCCATAAATACTTGGAGCCGACTTTGCCGTTACCGGGAGCTGCAAGCGATCCGAAGGGCGCACGAGGGACGGGAGCGCTCTGCCCCACTGGCGGCGCTCGGCTGATGCGGGACCTCGCTGGTTCCAGGAGCCCCCCCGGCCTTTGCTTAGCGAAGCATCTCAGCCCCACTCTGGAGGGGAAACGCGCCCCGACCGCTTCCCCGGCGGAATAAGCGGCCACTGGACCCAGCCGGCGGCCTTCACGGCCGGCCGCCCCCCCATGATGACCGCCAAGGCGGTGGACAAAATCCCCGTCTCCCTCAGCGGGCTGGTGCACCTGCCCGACGGCCTTTACGCCGCGGAAGACGCAGCCGGCGCCCTGCCGGCGTCGGTCATCGGCTTTCCCGGCGGTGACCTGGGAGGCCCCTTTGACCCGCTGAGCGGTAAGTGGCCCCCCTGCGGCCCGTGCGGCCTTTGCATGACGGGGGGGGCAGAGCCGGAGGCGGGGGCGCCCACGGGGGGAGGAGGCGTGAGTGGAGGCGGCGGCAGGACTCCCGCGGCCACCGGCGGGGACCGGCCGACTTAAGTGGCTGCTTTCGCTGGAGCCCTTGAAAGAGGCGGCGCGCTGGTCGCCACCGAGGCCGGGCCGGCAAGACTCCTGGGCGTTTCCGCCCGAGAAGCTGGGACGAACGAGCAGCTTCGAACTAGTAAAAGCGTGGCTGACCTCGAGCCTGGGCCGCCCGGTGATCTGAGCGCCAGATCTCTTCGATCCCCCCACCCGGCTTTCCATCGTGGGCTCAGCCCGGGCGGCCGAGAGAGGCTCGCAGAACTTCGGGTGCTTCTCTGGCGGTCAGAACGTGAGCGCTTGTAGAATCGGGCGCAGGGAAAGGGCCCCTGCCTGGAGGGCCAACGCACCTAACCGGGCGCTAGGCGGCTAAGCGGAAGAGGAGCCGGCGCAGGGCGGGCGGGCTGGAGAACTGAAATCCTCTCGCCGCCGGGGGGGCAGTTTCTGCTTTGGTCACAGACCTCCCCCCCCGTCTCCCCGCGGAGCTCTCGGGCGAGACCCACCGACGCGAGACCCTCTGCCTGGCCTCAAGCGGACGGCGATCCTGCGCTGCCCCCGCCAGGGAAGGCCGCCTGGGTGCGGGGGTCCCGAGGAGCGTTCCGGACGCGCGGTGGTGACCGGCTTTCTCTTCCCTCTGTCCTCCAGATGGCCTGATCGGCTCAGACATGAGCGACAAACGAGCGCTGGACTTGCAATACGCCTGCAGCGGTTTCGCGCCGCCGCCTCCGCGCAGCCAATCCTTCACCTACATGGGCAAGTTCTCCATCGACCCACAGTATCCCGGCGCAAGCTGCTACGCGGCCGACGGCATCCTCAACTTGGTGAGCGCCGGCATCCTGCAGGGAGTGGCCGCTCCGTCGACTGCATCCCCGGCCTCCGCTGCGGTTGTTCCATCATCCACCGCCTCCGCCGGATCCCCCGCGGGACCCGGGTGCGCCATGGCTCTGGCCGCCGGGGACCTGGAGCATCTGTACTCGCCGCCGCCGCCGCCGCCTTACTCCGCGTGCGGGGAGCTTTATCAAGCCCAGGCGCAGCAGCCGACGCCGTCAGACGGCTCCACGCCTTTCCTGGCCGCCTCGACGGGCCCCTACCCGCCGCCCCCTTCCTATCACCACTCTCCCAAGAGCGTGGCGTCGCTGGGAGCCGACGCCGCCGGCCTCTTCTCCATGATCCCGGAGTACACGGGCTTCTTCCAGTCGCCGCCGCCGCCGCCGCCGCCCTGCAGCCAGCGCGACTTCCACGGCCCGGCGGAGCGCAAGCCCTTTCCCTGCGCGCTGGACTCAGTGCGCGTCCCGCCGCCGCTCACGCCGCTCTCCACCATCCGCAACTTCACGCTGGGCACCCCCACGAGCGGACTGAGCGAAGGGCCCTCCTCGGGGACCGCGGTTAGCGCGCGCCTGGCGCCGGGCGCTTACGGGGGTCCGGGCAGCCTGCCGCTGCGCCCCATCCTGAGGCCCCGCAAGTACCCGAACAGGCCCAGCAAGACTCCGGTGCACGAGCGGCCGTACCCGTGCCCGGCCGAGGGCTGCGACCGGCGCTTCTCGCGCTCCGACGAGCTGACTAGGCACATCCGCATCCACACGGGCCACAAGCCCTTCCAGTGCCGCATCTGCATGCGCAACTTCAGCCGCAGCGACCACCTCACCACGCACATCCGCACGCACACCGGCGAGAAGCCCTTTGCCTGCGACTTCTGCGGCAGGAAGTTCGCCCGCAGCGACGAGCGCAAGCGCCACACCAAGATCCACCTGCGCCAGAAGGAGCGCAAGGGCGCCGCCGCCGCCGCCGCCGCCGCCGGGCCCCCCCAGCCTACGCCCGGCCCAGGAGCAGCCGCTCTGCCCTCGTGCGGCGCTCGGACGCGGACGCCCTGAGGCCTCGGGCGGCTGGTTCGCGCACCGGCGGGCGGCCTCTGGGCCCGCGCTCACCTCCCCCCGGCAGGTAACCGCGGAAGCTGCCGCCGCCGCCACCGCCGTCGGGTTGCCCCGGGGCTCGCAGGAGCGCTTAGGAAGAGCCGCCTGTGGCCGGTAGCTCTTTCCGGAGGGAGCGGAGAGGGCAGCCGGCCACGGGCCAGCAGAACGGAGGGAGGACCGGTTGCACTTTAGAGGCTGGGAGCCGAGCGGGAGCCGCAGGACTGGCGCGGCGCGCAACTCTTAGTCGTCGGGACGGCTGCGAGAAGTTTTTACTTGAAAATCGGTGTCGGACAGAGAGAGAGAAGAGAGCGAGTGCAATGGGGCTGGGCGAGACAACGGGCAATATTTATTCGGGGGGGGGCAAATTCCTGCTTTAAAACGGTTCATCTCTCCTCCCCCCCCACTCCGCGGCAAGTATTTCCCCTTTGCTATATTTTCCTGCGTGTTCTTGAAAACCTAATTAAAAGGAAAGCAGAGAAAGGTGGCCTGTTTCCCAAACTCGCTAAGCAAAGAGGGAGAGTCCCGGGTGCATGTCTGTAACTTTTCTGAGCTGTCCTTGGTGCCTTTTCAAATAGGTGGGCCGTGACTGCATGTTAAATTGGTTGCCTTATTAATCCTGGGGAAGGCGGGGGGGGGGTGGAGATGTCAGATTTTAATCATGAACAAAAAGGGGTCTGGAAAGGTTCTGACCTGGCTGTTAAATAGAGTTGCATAGTTCTGTCTTAATATTCAAATTTTTATAAAAAGATCTATTTTTGTATGCACTGGAGATTGCCCCCCCAACTGACTTATTAAATGTTGCTTCTGTGGAATATAGTAATTAAAAAGAATGGTAAAATATAAATAATTTTTCAGGGTGCAAAAATGTCTGAGTCCTAGACAGTGGTTGAAAAAGAAAAGATTTCATCTAAGAAGACACAATTACTAATTGGGAGCCTTCCCTTCCCCCCTCCATCCCCCCTCCCCAAAATAAATCAGCATTGTGAATACTGCATGGTGGAAATAAATGATTTCTGTAGACTGTGACAACCAGAAGGGCACCATCACATTCTGTCTGTGTTAACTATCTCACACAAACTCTCCCAATGCACACAATGTAGCCCCCACCCCAACAGAATCTGCTGCAGAATCTGGGGTGAGAGAGACGCTTCCTGCAAAGTTTCCCTTCAAGTGAGAAAGGAGGGAGAGGGAGGGAGAGAGAGGGAGACACCAAGGTAGGGTTTGTAGAGCATCTTGGGTTATAGTGGTTAGCCAACTGATGGCTCCACAGGTGGTAGCCACACAGGCCAGAGGCTACTTTCATAGGCCAGGGATTAACTTGGGTTAATATATGCAGACACAGCTTCCGAGTCCCCGTCTCCATCTGAGCCATGCACTTCCCACTGTACCTTTCCTGATGCAAATCCCATAGAAGAGCTCCTCCTCCACCTTCTGGGCAAAATGGCAATTCTCTCCCCCCCATCCCGATTTTAGGGCGAGAAGTCAATTTATTTTTCTCTCTTGAAAATGACCCTGTACTCTCTGAGTCCTTCAGTGCTCAGCCAACCTCGGCTACTCAGAAAAGGGAGATAATGCAAACCCAGCCCAGCCTGAGCCTGATCAGAGGAGAGGAGAGGAGACCACCAGGAAATGCCAGGGCTGAAGAAGAAAGCAGGACTAAGCACTTTGGGATGATGCCAGGAGCCACATCTGGCCAGAAGCCAGCTCGTGTGTGTGTGTGTGTGTGTGTGTGTGTGTGTGTGTGTGTGTGTGTCCCATCTTTGTGAAAGTCACACACCACAGAAAGTCTCCCTCAGAGCCAGCCTGGCTCCCAGCGAGAGGCAGTGATAAATGCAGTCTCTCCCTTCAGAGTCAGAAATGGGAGAGCATCCCTGCCGAGGGGACCTACGAGGATTTGTAAGGCATCCGCAATAGTGTACGCTTGCACACTAGATGAAACTCACACATGGCTCTTTGGCAAACACCAGGCAGAGGTAACCAGGTAACGTTTTCCACCAGGTAACCAGGGACAGTGTCTGTCCTGCACCTGCACATGTGTGGGGCCATTATGCAAGCCACAATTCGGCTTTCAAGATAGTGGGGCAAGTTCAGCAATTGGGGAAGAGGAGCAGCACCCCCGCCCATCACCCAGAAGGCACAATAGGTGGAGTCCCTCTGAGCATGCCAGGCTCTCCTCCCCTCTTAGGTTCCCCTTCATCCCCATTTGCCCCAGGTGAAGGCAGCTTTGCACTGGCTTGTCTCACACAGCCATTGCCCCCCCCCCGGGCCATCCATAGCCCCCCATCCTGCCTTCCCAACATGGTGCCGGCTGTGCAGTGCCAAACTCAGGAGCGCCGGTCAGCTTGGGGAAGGCTGGCTTAGGAAGGAAGGCTTGTGGCTGGTGTGGCAGGAACACTCAGTGGTCACGCTCATTGGCCAAGCACCAGGCAGATGCTTCTGTGGATCCCGGAGAGAAAGGACCAACCCAGGCACTTAGTGGGTTTCTGGATCTAGTTGCGCTTGGTCTGAGCACAAAGGATTTCCCCCAGTTGCAATAAATAGACCTGGTGCTCACTGTGGGGGTGGGGTGGGGGCGGCCCATGACTCACTGCTGTTCCACAATTTCAGGCAAGCTAATTTGAAGCAGGCTCTGGAAATAAACAAAGCAGGTGCAGAACAATTTTGATGAAAATTGCTTTAAAGAGCACAATACTAGTCTCAGTCTCTGATTCTGAACATCACCCGGATTTAAAGGCCTTTGAATTGGGTCTCTGAGGAAAGAGAGGATCTGGGAATGGCCCTGACTCGGTGAGCCTTTCAATGTGTTTTTGTAAAGCCAGGAATTTCCAAGAGCCCCTGGCCTTGCGACACCTGGGATTCAGAGCCCTTATGTCATTTCCAGTGTTGTTCTTCTCTCGGTGCTTGGATGGGAGGCCACCAGGAGACGCCAGATGTCAGGGGAAGCCAGAACATTGAAAACACACCCTTGAAGGGAGAAGGGGCAAACCACTTGGGTACAGCTGTCAAGAAAAGTATGTGATTGTGTCTGCAAAAGTCCGCATTGACCTGGGGATTTGAAGAGGTGGCTTAAAAGCACCTCAGTTGGTGTTGCTTCTTAGCAATGACATGAGTAGGTTTTCCCCAGCTTTACTTGTTCCCCACTTGGCCTTTTGAGGTCTCTCAAGGGAGCATTCATTGCTGCCCCCAAATCCGATCCATCCCCTTTGCTGCTGGTGGTCTTGTTTTCTTTCAACTTGTCCAAGCGTGGTGAGCTTCTCGGTCTCTGAAGACATTATTATATGTCTCACAGTCAGCCAGATGCTTACTCTGGATTTGGCATTTTTCTCTACCTACTGAGTCCTTCCCAAAGACCTGGGATAGGCCGATGTTTATTATTGTTGTTGTTGTTGTGAAATGCTGTAGGGATTCTGTAGAACTCATTGGGGTATATGGATGGTTCTGGACCATTTATTCCATTGCTAGACATCTCCATCCTAGAGGAACTGATTGCTCACTGGATCAAAAATTTGGCAGGATTCTGGCATAGCAAATTGAGGGAAGGGCCAGTTGCCACATGAACACAAAATAGTGATGAAGCAACTCCCTTCCTTGACGCTCACCAGATGCAGCAGCTGGATCTGAGGCACCCCGGGTGCGTCACCTCTCTTCTTCTCCAGGCACTCTGCAGTAGAGGGATCTCCCAGCCATCATGAGATCAGGGCTCGTCCTTCTTAGGGAGGGGATGCAAAATCCAAGTGTGTTCCTTAAGAGTGGCCAATCTAAACGAAGAAGCCACCTTACATTCCTGGTTTGTTTTAAATTAACCTCTGACCAGGCACTTGTACTCATTATGCTAACTTATGCATCAGTACCAATGGCTCACTGGCTCATTCTTTTGGTCTGCCTTCCTTTCGTTGTAGCAATGAACTGGTCCTTACTGAGACCTTAAGGGGGCCATGGGGGCCTAGTGGTTCAGATGTTGGCCTTGTCAACCAAAGATCAGCAGTTTGAGACACAAACATCACGCAGTGGGGTGAGCTTCCCATCCTTGACCCAGCTTCTGCCAACCTAGCAGTTTGAAAGCATGCGAATGCAACCAGCAATAGCACTTAGTGCTTCCCAGTGCTTTACGGTCCTCTCTAAGTGGTTTACAGAGTCAGCCTATGCCCCCCCCTCAACAATCTGGGTCCTCATTTTACAAGCCTCAGAAGGGTGGAAGGCCGAGTCAACCTTGAGCCGGTCAGGATCGAACTCCTTGCAGTGGGAATGCAAATTAGCCTGCAATACCACATTCTAACCACTGCACCACCACAGCTCACAGCGTTAACAGGTACCTCTTTGGTGGGAAGGTAGCAGCGTTGCACGCGCCTCGGTGTATAGCCATGCTGGCCTCACGACCGTGGAAGTGTCTTCGGACAACGCTGGCTCCCCCAGCTAAAAACCAGAAATGACTAGCGGCCCCTAGAGTCAGACATGACTGGACAGGGGAAAACCTCACCTTTTATTGAGACCTTAAATAAAAATGCGTCAGCCAGTCATAGAGATATTTAGATCCATAAACCGTTTCAATCCCTGGATTACCGCTGGACAGCTACTTTCAAAATCCAGAAAGTAGTAAGTGAAAAACCAGCTTCCCAGGAACTTGCCCAATGCCATTCTTAAAAATCACCAGAGAAGATGGCTTCCCTGCTCTTCTGCATCTGGAAGGCTAAAAGCAAACTTTGTCCACTTGCAGAAGCAGGACTTCTCCTCACTACAAGTGGCTGTTTCACACAACTTGCCTATCTGTGGGTCACCTGGTTGTCCCCCCGCCCTTTGCCAAGTTTGCACAGCACTTTGGCCCTAATGCTGGGCTTGGCCAGATGTGTGAATCCAGTCATGAAAAGCCAAATCCAAGTTGCTAAATCTATTTGAATGAGTTTGAAAGGATTGAAGAAAAAAAGTGATTCTAACATAGTCTTATAGAATGCTACTTGTGAGAAACTTGGGATCAACCCTTTGAGAGGAAGCAGATGGCATGTCCGAAAAGGGTCAAAATCATTCACCTTCACAGGTCAAAATTTCTGCTTTAGAAGGCTGCAATTTGGGGGTAGGTTTCAAAGATACCCCTGCTGTTGAGCAAGTGCAAATTCAATTTACAAAAAGGGAAGAACAGTGTTTTTGTGGGCACAAGCGTGAAAGAAAAGAAAAAGAAGGAAGAAAGACTGTATAATATATTTAACAGGCTGGCTTAAAAAATTAAAGAAACTAACAGGCTACAGCAATGTTATGTTTATTTAGCAGTCAGGCCAGGTTTTAAAAGTTTCCTAGAAGATCCTTTACTGGCTTTTAAGATGATGATGATGATGATGATGATGATGATGATGATGATTATTATTATTATTATTATTATGGAGAAAATATGAGGTACGCAATTTTAACTTGCTCTTTTCAAATTGTCTTTCCAAGTATTTCAACTGCTTTTTCCTTTTTTGCAATCACTGTACTGGTTTGGCCAAATATAAACATTTGAGATAAACAGAAGCAATAAGTTAAATCCTGCGGTATCCAGCAGGAAATGCTTAGACTTCAGACACGCAGTTCCTCGGAAGGAGGGATTTCCACTGAGCTCAGCAGCCTCCGCAAAGTGGAACTGGAGGGTGTCGTTCTAACCCATCGTCTGGCTTAGAAAGGCAGAGTTCAGTGATGCCCATCAGATTTAACAGGCACTACATTATACTGGCCACATCCTGGAGCCCCTCAAGGTTTGTAGACATATCCAGACTTGAACATTTTATATGGGAAAGCAAAAATGTATCCTTGCTGAGTTTTAAATGGTTTTGACACTTCCGTAACAGAAAAAAATTCCTCCTCCTTATTCTGCTGCGCTAATAGAGTGCCGCCCAGATCTGTATGAATGTTTTTTGATGAAGAAAAATATAATCCCTGCAAAGAGAAAACTTGCACTTCAGTGTTTTGCCTAGTACTTTTCTTGCAGAAAGTCTGTGGTTTTGGCAAGTTGCCCCAGTGGGATTTCCCACCAGTGCTGGTAGTTGGGTAGGTGGCATCATCCTTGGATATCATTTGATGTAACAAAATGACATGAAACTGCATCTTTATGGGAACCAAACTGGGTGGTAAGGCCTGGCAGGTGTTCTCAGATACTATGTAATACAATGCATGCATTCACTAAGATAAGAATGAGAAACTATAGGAAATGTATATCTATCAGTTATAGAACGAGACCTCTTTTCTTGACAATGTGTAGGGGGGTGACGATGCTTCAGACTATGGTCTCGCTGTAAGCTGTGCAACGTCTGAATTCCGTTCAGCAAATCTTCCACGGATATTTAGACCTGGGCTCGTCTACTGTTCTCCTTCTTAGTGCCAATAAATAAACATTACAGCGTGGAACAAAAAAGTAGACAGGAATAATTCCAGAATGGCACTAAGATCAAAGGGCTGACTTATTCTTGCTACTCAGTAAGAGACACCAGACTATTGAAAGGTTACCTGAGCTGGTCTTGTGGCCTTCAGGCAAATGCTGTTCTGGAACAGACCCATTACTCTATTTTACCATGTCACAGAAATTATTTGTCTTTGAAATAATCGTGAGTGAATGGGGTCCCACTGGCTGAATCTGCTCATGCTAAGCTAAGTTCACTATATTTAGTCCCTGCCACCCACCAGCAGAAAAAGGGGAAGAGGCCACCCTTTCCTCCCATCCGAAGCAGCCCTCCCGATAGGGTCCTAGGCCAGACAGTGGAGAAAAAGAGGACCAGAGGTCTGGATGCAGGAGGGAACCTGGCTTCCCTCAAGCCAGCCTGGAGGGCAGTCAGCATCTTGCTTGGGGGGGGGGCCCAACCAAGCCTTCGATCCCCAGGAAACAGGCACTCTCTCGGTTCTGGCTCTCATTCCGCCAGTCGTGGTTTTACTGTGAAATACAGCTGCTCTTGGGTCTAGATCTATACAGTGCTGAGATTTAACAGATCTTGGCTCTCCTTTGCTCATAAAAGACCAAAGGCTGATAGTAATAAAAACACCAAACGTTAAACTTGTTTTCCAAACTGAATATTATCTAATCTTTGTGCTATATTAATGTAAACATTTCTCTCCATTGGCTGAAAGTGGCCGAATGACCCCAGGAAACTCAATCTGTATTAAACTGTAAGCTGAATGCCCACCTCATCTACGATGCTTCTGTTTAGCCAGCCTACATTAGTATTTCTTCTGCCCACAAAAGAACAATTTTAACTTTCAAAAGCTTAACAGTCACAACTGATGGAGGCAAACAGCTGACATGGACTAATATAAAGACAGAAGCCTTGCAGCTGGCCTCAGGAACAGCCCCTCCTCGGCTGCAATCATCCATGCAAAGGGAAATTGGCTTCAGAAGCGGCAGTTTTCCTCCATGAGTTTTCAAAGTACTTGAAAAACGGAAATGTTCCTTTGCGGAATGAGAGAGCAAATCAGGAAAGTGAGAGGATGGAGGGTCCTTTCGGGGCCTGTCTTCAGATCCACAGAATCACAGATCTTCCTTGTGCTCCCCAGCACAAAAGGGATGCAGCACCCGATAAAGAAGGAGGCATCGAAGCGAGGCTCTTTGCTCTTCTTTTAATAAAAGTTGTGCAAAATAACTCGACCGAGATTAAAAAGGGGGGTCAGTCCGCCGTTCAGACCCCTGGGGGGGCGGTCCTGACGTTGAAACCAGCAGAAAGTCCGGCCCAGCGTCTTCCCCGGCAGCCCCGCCGCCCGTCGAAGGGGAGGGGCTCCGCCTGGCCCGGTCTCCCTCCTTGCCCGCTCAGGGGCAGACGCGCGGGCCGGGGTAGGGCTCCCCGCCGCACCAGAAGTCGGTCGCCTGCGGCGTCTCCAGCAGCCAGAGCGGGGCGGGCGGCGGCGGGAGGCTCTGTCCGTCGGGCAGCCGGTAGTAGTGGCAGTCGCGCCCGCGGGCCGGGTCGTAGGGCGGCGCCAGGATGTCGAGGAAGGCGGCGGGGCCACCCTCGGCCGCGATCTGGTGCAGGTTGTCGCGCTGCGGGGAGAGCAGGCAGGGTGGCGCGGCGGCCGTGTACAGGCGGTGCGAGCGCAGCAGGGCCCGCAGGCGGCGGGGACGGGCGGCGGCGGCGGCGCTGGAGGGGTCCTGCGGCTCCCTCCCGACGGGCAGCGGCTCTTCCTCCTCCCCCTCCTCCCCGGCCTCCCCGGCGGGGGCGTCGAGGCAGGCGATGCGCAGCGTGCCGTAGAGCACCTTGAGCAGCCCCTGCATGCCCGGGTGGTCATGGAGCGGGATGCAGGCGCCGGCGCGCAGCACGAAGACGCCCATGCTGAAGCGCGCCGTCTCGCAGATGTGCATGTAGCTGACGGGCGGCTGGCGGGGTCCCGGCACGGGCGAGGGGCCGCGCGGCTGCAGGCCTAGGTCCTCGGCGCGCACCTGCCCCAGCAGCTCCCGCAGCCGCTGCAGCTCGCCCGGCGCCTCGCCCGCGCCCGCCCCGAAGGTCGCCCGCGCCTGCCGGGCCACCCGCTGGATCAGCGACGCCGCCGCCATCTCGTCGCGAGGCATCGCGCGCCTGCGCCGGCCGCCGGCCGCCCCGCTCTGCGCAGGCGCCGCGCGGGGAGCGCCGGGAGTGCGGCCGCGCCCGCCACCAACACGGGCGCTCTCTCTCTCTCTCTCTCTCTCTCTCTCTGTCTCTCTCTCGGGTTGGCAGCTGGGCGCTCGCGGGCGCCTCCCGTCCGGCTGGCAGAGAAGCGGCGGCTGCGGGGCGGCTTCGGGTGTTCCGACGACGGGAGTTGGGCTCGGGCGGGCAAAGCCACCCTGGGACCCCCTGGGCGGGAAAGGAATGGGAGAAGCTGCCGGATTAATATTTATACGTTATGTGTAAGGGTGTAGGAAATCTATACATATTTTGTATACAGTATGTTTAAATGTGTCTTATGTATGTGTACTTTGAGAGCAAGCAACTAAATTTCATTTTTAATGTGTGCCATTGTGTCCAGAAATGACAATAAAGGTTATCTTATCTATCTAAGATAAGCGGCGAGTCTCGAAAGAGAAACGGTGCAAAAGTGGCGCGGGGAGGGGAGGGAGGGAGGAAAAGGACAAAACCGAGAACCAAGAGCGGGACAAAGTTTTGGTGATGCTGAACTGAACTTCAGGCACACTGCAAAATTCTGTTATAAATCCTATCACGTTTACCCTCTTTTCCTTACCGGCCAGTCATGCTGTAAACTTATTTAAATAAAGCAGCCAAGGCCTTGCTCGGGAAGGCCAACCGAATCCTCGGTGGACTCCTTGGGGCTCGTGGCGCTTCCCACACGAGAGCCTCCCGTGGGGCTGCGTGGCGGCGACCACAGTCACTCTTCCTCCAGACTCCGGGCCAGGCTCGCGGGGGGTGGTGGGGGCGCAGGGTCCACAGAGAGGAAGAGTCCTCCTGATCCCCTCCCGAAGGGGGCTCGGCTCGGCCCCAGCAGCTTTCTCTCTTGGGTCGGCTTTCAGTGGGAGAAGAAAAGAGAAGGCGCCGCTCGTGAAAAGAAGAGGGGAGGGGGCGAAAAGTAATACCCTGCCGTCCTCCCCCCCCCGGAGGGGGTATGCCCTTTTTTCTGCCCTTCGCTCTTTTCCTAGTCAAGTTTCAGCCAAGGCTTCTCTACCCTGTTGCTGTTCAAGGTTCTGATGTTCCGTCTCCGCACAAGCACAAGCACACGCACACACCCTTCTCCAAGCCCGCAGCCACCCCGGAGACACCCCGAGTTAGTCGGGGTCTTGCTGACCGAAGGAAGCTTCTTTACGCTCTCCTATCCGGGCCAGCTTTCTTGCTCTGCTCCTCCTCGGCTGGTTTTTTCACTGCCCGCTTCTTTACCGCTGCCCGCTGCTTGGGGTTGGGGCTGAAGAGGAGCAGCGAGCAAATCTTCTGGCCTGGGGCAAGCAGACATGGTGTGGCCAGAGGGAGAAATAAAAGGAGGGATTTTGTGGGCCCAGAGAGGCTCCCCTTGGTTGAGTGAAAGGGATTTCTGTTCCTTTTAATCAAGATCGTGATGGTTCGGAATCATTCTTGCCCAAAAGCCACAGAAGTGCCCAAATAGTTTTTTCAACGACTTCAGTTTAGGGTGGCCCAAACAAGAGGTGGATAATGGGGCTATCCATCCACTCTTATGACCCTCACATGCGTTTTCATTTGACTGCAATTTTCTGTGTCATGCAGACCCAACACACTACACTGACATATGGCTAGTAATTTGTTTATTTTTTACTAGTATCCCATCTTTATTATTTTTATAAATAACTCAAGGTGACAAACATATCCAACACACCCGCCTCCTCATATCCTCCCCACAACCAAAACCTTGTGACATGGGTTGGACAGAGACAGGGCGACTGGCCCAAGGTCACCCAACTGACTTTCAAGGCTAAGACATGAGCAGGTGGAGAGGAAAGTGCCCTGGCCATATTGAGGAACTGGACTTTGTGTCTGTTGTTAACCACCCCAAATGTTATTTCACAGCAGCCCTTGAGCAGCATTATGGGGCTTCTTAATAATAATCAGAACAGAGCTGGAAGGGACTTTGGAGGTCATCTAGTCCAACTCCCTGCTCAAACAGGAAAGCCTATATCATTCTTGACAAATGGCTGTCCAGTCTCTTCTTAAAAACTTCCAGTGTTGGGGCAAAGTGTCGTGGGACAAGTCCGTCTGCATTGGCGCTACCTACGAGGTTACGGATCCATGCGTCACCCATCAGATTGTTGACCGGCCAAATGTAGAGCAGCAGGTAGTTGGAAGATATTACCTCCAGCCTCAGTGGGTCTTTGACTCGGTCAACGCCAAGATGTGCCTTCCAGTGGCTGATTACTTCCCCGGCGTAATGCTGCCTCCTCATCTCTCCCCGTTTGTCTCGGAGAAGGAAGGGGACTACATCCCTCCGGAGAAGCTGAAACTTTTGGCCTTGCAAAGGGGTGAAGAACCAGTCACAGAAGATAGTGAATCCGAAGCGGAAGAGGGGAGCAGTGGAGAGGACAAAGGCTCGGAGGAAGAGGAGGAGAAGGATTCTGACCAAGAAGATGAAGGGAAACTACGGAAGATGGAAGCACAGAGATCTCAGAGCAAGAATCTCCCAGTGAAGGTGACCCCCGGCCACGTTGTGAAGGAGGATAAGCAGCGTCTGATGCAGGAGCAGCAAAGTGAGGAAAAACGGTTGGCCATCATGATGATGAAGAAACGGGAGAAATACCTCTACCAAAAAATAATGTTTGGGAAGAAGCGCAAAACTAGAGAGGCAAACAAATTGGCAGAGAAACGGAAAGCTCATGACGCAGCAGTAAAATCAGAAAAGAAGAAAAGCAAGAAGAACCCATCTCATTTTGGGCTATCATTTCATAACGCAGCCCTGGGACCTAAAGCCAGATCTTTTCCTGGGAGGTGGACAGCATTGGAATCCCTGATTCTGTAGGTGTTTTGCCTGAATCCCCTCTCCAAAGCAGAACTAAGTAGAACTGGATCTACAATAACCCTGATTTCTTTAGGAAAACCCATTCTACTGAAAAGATATGTAAATTATTGGTTCCATTCTGTTTCTCTTTGACGGCCACTGTGTCAGCCTCAGTGAGATGGTCTTGGATGGAGACATGTTATTTTTGAGGGAAGAAATAGTCACTAACAGTCCCTCTTTGCCAAGGATACATGAAATAGCAGGCATGTGAACAAGGCTGCCATCTGGAATTGAAAAATTGGTTTGCTGAGTATTCTGAGCAGATTCCTCTTCTCCCCCATTAGTTTTGGCACAGAATAAAACATTTTGAGGCTCTTGCCTGACACACCAAAAAAGAAAAAAAAAAAAACTTCCAGTGTTGGAACACCCACAACTTCCGGTGGCAAGCAGTTCCACTGGTTAATTGTTCTCACTGTTAGGAAGTTTCTCCTTAATTCCAGGTTGCGTCTCTCCTTGATCAGTTTCCATTCGTTGTTTCTTGTCCTGCTTTCTGGTGCTTTGAGGAGTAAGGTTGACCACCCTCTTCTTTTTGGCATTATTTGTGGAACAAAATCTCCCTTATAAGCTACTGTTTCATGTTTCTGTATGCTTTCAATTTCTTCATTTGCAACCATCCCCTGTGTAAATTGCCATTTTCTTTTCAAAAGCTGCTTGCAAATAACTGCAAAAGGCTGACTTCCTTTTGCAGTCCTCATGCAGTTGTGAAACAGTGATATCACTTCATAACTGGGAGGGTGATGAACTGTTTCCTTGAAGTTTATGAATCACTTCTTTGGTAGTGACCATCATAACAAATGGAAAGCTAAATGCCGACCTCAGAGATAAACAAGATGACTTAGTCTTCTCAGAGAATAATGCACAGAACCCAAACATTTAGCAGAGAATGAAATGGCAAAGTTAGACTAGCATAACTTTGCCTTGTTCTGCTCATGTAATCGGCAGATTCTCTTGGTGGAAAATTCTTTTACTTCTAGCATTGGTAGAAGCCATAAAAATGAGGTTTTCTACAGTTGTACAGCCTATAAATTATCTCTTGCTGGCATACTGTGATAGTGGGCAATTACTGAAAAACCTGCCCACCTGTTTGTTGCATTTCCACACCGGCACTACGGAACCCCCGGCTTCCGTCCTGCAGATCCTCTTGGTTCAGAGGGGAGACGTCCCCCCCTCTGAGCCCGGCACATCTACGGTCTCTCTCTCCAGGGCAGGAGGAACCTTGTGTTGTACGGCTGTGAAAGCTGGCAGCTCAAACTCTGAATCACTGGAGATTCACATTTAAGGGCCATGTTTGTGCGTGATGGGCAATACGACAAATACATAAATTCTGAAAGGGTTTCCTGTAGCAAAATGCCCAATCCCCAAAGGTGCTCGTGACTGGCTGTCCAACAATGCCTTCTTGTTCTCTGGCATTCATGCTGGTTTGGCTGGCCAGAGAGGCTGACCGATGGCTCCAGACCAAACACCTTGGTCTCTTAGAAATGATGGAGCACCCCGGAAAGCCTCTCGATATTTACTGTTTTAGAAATTAAGAAATTTTACAAATTTACATTTCCTTCCTTGGCCTCTGAAAGGGTCCTGGGGGGCCCTTTGAGACCCATTGTTGGAGAGGATAGTTAGGGTTCTTTGAGGGAAGGCAGGTCAGCAGGCTGAGGGAGGCGGCTGTTTGGCTGCAGTCTCTGGGCCCACGTCAGTCTGGACGAGGCCTGCTTATAGGGTGGGATGGCCTCCATAGGGCGAGAGAAGGAGGAACGATCTTCCCAACAAGGCCCCTTGGCTCTCTGTGGGGTCCCTTGACCACCACTGGGGCAAAGCTTAGGATGGTTCCGCTCGTGCCTGCAGCGCACCCCATAGCCCCAGCGGTTCCGCTTCTGGGGACTCTGGGTCCCCTCTTTTCCTGGTCTGCCCGGGGCTACTCTTGCTCCTCGGGGAGAAGCTGGGATCCCGGCATTCCCAGGATCGTGTGGCGGAGGAATGAGCAGAGTGGCTGAATGTCTGCTGAGCACCGTTGAGGAAGCTCCTTTGGGACGGGCAGCAAGGTTTGAGCAAAACATTCGAGGGGCTGGTTGAGGGGCCACAAAGCCTCCACCCAGCTACCGAAGGAACTCCCAGCCTCACACGCAGCTCATAAGGAGCCCAGGCAGAGGAACATTCCTAAGGCTGAACGCAGCACTGAGGCTTCCTGGTCTGGCCAAAGAGCAAGGAAGTGCAGGGCAGTTGCCCCTCCTTGCTAACGGATGCCCGGAGGGTCCATCCCATCATTGGCAGGAAGGCGAAGGTCATTCTGCTTTTTCTGAAAGGGAGGGGAAATAAAAGGGGGGATGGGATTCTGCTCAGGAAAGGGGGGAGGGGAAAATCATCACCTCCCTTTTTCTCTGGAGGTTTTTCCGGGTCCTGAGATTTGGGGGGGGGTGGAAGGCTGCAGGGGGAGCCCCTCCTGGGTGCAGGGGCCGGTGGTTGGTGGAGCATCTGGAGGGTTTTAGGAAGTTTTGAACTGCCTCCGTCTCCAGAGACCCCCAGTCCCTCCTAATAACCGGGAGCTGAAGACAGCTGGGGCTGAACCAGGGCAGGGTGGGCAGGACGCCAGAGCAGTTCCAATCCTGCCCTGCAGCTCCTTGGCTCTCACTGAGGGGCAACGTTTATTGCTGGAGGTCTTTAACGGGAGGGCAGTCGGAGCATCTTGGAAAACAGGTGTTTTTAGGCTGTTCTTGGGCACCAGGGAGGAGCCCAGTCTGGACCTTATCAGTCAGTCGTAGCTCTTTGATTAGGACACGGTTGTCTGCCCTGGTTGGACCAGCCCTTGTATCCATTCCCCAGAGTACATTAAGGGGGGGGCATTGGGGGCAGGGGGAGCGATGCCTGTCTTGGGCTGCTAGAACATGGCAGGCGAGGAGCTGGCACAGTCTGCACTGCTAATTGCAGCTGGGGCTTCCGGGTGGGTTTATTTATTTACTTATTTATTTGATTTATGTAGCCAGCCATCCCAAACCTCTGGGCTGCAAACCACCCTGGGCAAGGCTGCAGAGAAGGGCAGGGCCTGTGGGGCTTCCTGGGGGTGGGGGCTCAGGCCGTGACTCAGGGAATAAATATGGCTGCTTTCCTGCTGGCTCTCTGGGCAGATGACTCAGAGGCCAGAGGAGGAGGGACTGAGGTCAGGCCAGCAGCCAGAGGTAGCCCGATTTACAGAGAGCTTGGGAGAGGGGAATTTTTGTCTCCCGCCCCCTTTTAACGCTGCATTATTTGCTGGGCCACTGAGTTTATTTATCCCCATCACAATCTCTGTGGTTTCTCTTACAAAACTGCACCATGTTCGTATATCATTTAGAAAAAGGAAGCAAATGAGGGGTTCTTTTTTTGTAGTGCAAGGGTTTAAAACTTGCATTAGAAATTAATAGTATTTCTCCACTTTTAAGCACGGGGTGCCTGATCATTTCTTTTCAGTGCCCAAAACACCAGCAATGATTAGTCACAGCTAATTATAGGTGTCCTCGCTGTGCTCTGTGATGCCCCACGCAATATTTGAGCAGCTACATTTTTTCCGCAGAAGAGTGCAGGGGAAGGAGCTCCCACCTCCCTTTTTTCCACCTGGGATGCCCCTCCACACTGACCCAACTGCGATGCAAATGCTGCACTTATCAAGCCTTGTGACCACCTGGGGCAGCCCATCCTGAATCGCAGGGCCCTCGTCCACTTTTATTGGTTTCTATTCCTTGTCAGTTGAACAACAGGCGGGGTTAGGAGCACCAAGCGCGGGGGGGGTGGGTGGGTGGGGGGGTGGGGGGGGGTTCTGAGCAAAGGTAGAGGGCGACAGAGCCCCAGCACAGCCTTTTCTGCAGAGGAAGTTCAGGCAGTCCTCAATTTACGACCACAATGGAGCCCAAAAGTTCTGTTGCTAAGTGTTGCTCCATTTTACAACCTTTCTTGCCACAGTTGTTAAGTGAATCACTACAGGTGTTAAATTAATAACATGGTTGTTAAGTGAATCTGGCTTCCCCCATTGACTTTGCTTGTCAGAAGGTTACAAAGAGTGTTTCCATGACAAGTTACAAGTATGTTGTAACTTCAAACAGTCACTAAATGAACTGCTGTAATTCGAGGACTGCCTGTAGTCCCTGATGCTACTCGGGAAGCGTCCGTCCAGGGCAGAGTCCAGCTGTGGTCTCTGTTTGCCTGCTGCCCTGGCCTTCGCCCCCTTCTTCCTCCTGCTGCATGGGGGGGAGCACATCTTTCCCTCACATTCCTTGCATTGTCTTTTCAAAAAATTAGTCTACCTTACCCCACCATCCTCATCTGATTTCCCTACATCTGCCAAACGCAGGTTATCAAGGGGGGGGGGAGGTTAGGGAGTGGTTGCACTAAAGGCTACTTTGGAGGAAGACACAGTTGGCTTGTTTTGTGAACATCTACACAGTGTCTATTTGCCAAGCACTGTTAGCACAATTTGCAGCCCTTTTAGACAACTTGGTGTCTGGAGGGTGCTGGCTTCTCAGACATGTTTTTAAACAGGCCACAATAGTTTCTACAGCTGTTAATAGTTTTCTAGAAGAATGATGGTATTATGTTCGTTTGTGCTTAAAATGTGCATGACTTACATTGCACAGGAGTCAGAATGAGAGAATGTCAGAACATTTTCTTTGTTGCTGAAACGTGGCCAGGAAAGTCTTCTCTAGCTCGATACATTCCTTGCCGTCCATGTGTGCTGCATCGTGCTGCTCTAATTGCTCAGAGTCACTATGAAAGTTGTCTTTGTATGTGTGGATGTACAATCCGTCCTGTTTGGCTTCTTTATTTATTCTGCATTCTTTATTGTGATGTGTATTCTCCCCCCCCATTCTAGACCAGAAATTGTTGTTGAGCTCCCCACAAAGCTGAAATAATGCTGTGTATTTTAAAAAATGTGAACAATTTGAAAAAGTTATAAAAATGTATAAGCTGGCTACAGACTGAAGACATTTCTGCATATTTTAATATAAATGGTAATGCAAATATTTGTTCTTTCCATTCAGAGGTACTTTGTTCTCCAAAAGGACAGAGGTTTAATTATGCTTGTACTAAAGAAGAACAAATCCTTTCTTCTTAAGGAACTGGAATGATCACAGTTCAAAAGGACATCCTTTGGAGATGCTCAGATGCTCAGCTCAAGAAAGTAAGCAGTGCAGTGCCCCAAAGTTCAGGCTTAGTCCCAGTACTTTTCAACATCTTCATAAATGATTTAGATGAGGAAATAGAAAACGGACTCATCAAATCTGCAGACCACACTAAACTGGCAGGAATAGCCAACGCCTCAGAAGATAAGTTCAAAATCCAGATGGATCTTGACAGACTTGAACTCTGGACCCTATCTAACAGAATGAAATTCAACTAAGAGAAAAGTAAGGTTTTACACTTAGGCAAAAAAAACAAAACAAGTGTACAGATGCAGATTAGGTGAAACTTGGCTCAGTAGCAATAACTGTCAGAAGGATCACTTAAATATGAGTCAGCCGTGTGCGGCAGCAGCCAAAAAAGCCAATGCAATCCTAGATTATATTAACAGAGGGATAGAATCAAGATCATGTGAAGTCTTAGTACTGCTTTATAAAACCTGGGTAAGACCAGACCTGGAAGACTGCAGCCAGTTTTAGTCACTATATTATAAAAAGGATGTAAAGACTCTGGAAAGAGTTCAGAAAAGAGCAACAAAGATGATTAGGGGCCTGGAGGCTAAAACGTATGAAGAACAATTGCAGGAATTGGGTATGTCTACTGTAGCGAACTGAAGGACGAGGAGCAACATGATAGCATTGTTCCAGTATTTGAGGGGCTCCTACAAACACGAGAGGGGGTCAACCTATTTTCCAAAGCGCCAGAAGGCAAGACAAGAAGCAACAGATGGAAACTAACCAAGGAGAGAAAGCAACCTGGAGTTAAGGACTATTAAGAACAACCGGCGGAACGGCTTGCCTCCAGAGGTTGAGGGCGCTCCATCACTGGAGGCTTTTAAGAAGAGACTGGACAGTCTGAAATGGTACGGGGTCTCCTGATTGAGCAACTGGTTGGACTAGAAGACCTCCAAGGTCCCTTGCTTCTCAGTTACTCCGTAAAGCGACACGTCCCCGCTCCTCCCACCAGAGTCAGCGGAGACTCCCGGAGCGCGGGACTCTCCATTGCTCCGGCGCAGCCTTTGCGCCTCCCCGCCCCCAGGTTGCCCTGGAAAGCTGGTGTGGCCGGCCTCTTGTCGCCTCGGCCGGGGACGCCGGAGCCGCGGTGCGCCGGGCACGAGAGGGTCTCGCCGCCCTTCGCGTCCCGGGCGCGCCGGGTCCAGCCTCCCGCCTCGGCTCTTTTCCCACCGCTTGGAGTAGCTGCGGTCAGGCGCCGGCCCCTGCCTGGCAGGTGGAGAAAGGCAGAGCCTGCCCGACAGGGAACGCGGCAGCAGCTGGGCTTCCGCGGCAGCCGAAAGGGGAACTTGGCGGGAGGAACCGATTACCTCGAGGTATTTTGGGCTCCAGACTGAGAGTTCTTGGAAAACCACCCCGCTTCCTCACTTTCCCCCCCTCCCCCGCTTCCCCCGGTCGGCTCCTGGCTCGGCTGGGCCGGCTCGGCCTTCCTGGCGGGCTCCCGGGCCAGCTGGGCGTCTGGGGGGCGGGGGGGGGACGAGGGCAAGCGCCGCCAGGTCAGCCAAGAGCAGCCCCTGCTTGACCAAACTCCCCCGGCCAAGCCCCGCAGTTGCAGCCGGCTGCAAACATCCAAATGAAGAATTGCTCTTCTTTATTAATCGTTGCTTAATTCGAAAGGTAAAATGAGGACCTGTCTGAAGCCTCCTGTGTGCTAATTGGACATTTACAACAAAAGCCACATTTTCCTCAGGATGGGATGCCGGTATTTGCTTCCAGTTCCCCATTCCCCGGGAGGCGCCCCGTGGCCGGTTCTAGGGAAGTCTCCCTCTGCTCCTCAGCATCCTATCTGGGCATCGGGCTGAACATGGGCTGCAGCGCCCAGGACCTCCCTGGCCTGCCAGGCGCTTCAACGAAAGAGACTCCAGCCACTGTTCCTAGCTGTGGAACCAGCCAGGCTTCTCGAGTGCGAAGCCAGAGGCAAAGAGTCCCCTGCGGAAGCGGAAGCTGCGGAAGTGGGTGGTGGAAAGTCCCTTTGCAGCAATGAGTGGTTTCTCTCTCCGTTTGGGCCTCGGAGGGTGGGCGTCCCCTGGGCTGGGTCACCCTCCATGATCACTGGAAGAAATCGAGGGGGCTGTTTGTTCCCCACCTGGAATCTTCCTCCGGAGGAGCTGAATTCTTGCAAGTTCCACTTAGCTCAGCAGGGACTTTCTCTGGGAGCCCGGAAGCCAACAGCCCAGTCCTGGAATTTAAGAAAAGCCACAACTGTCTGAAAAAACCCAACACACGACTCAGCTGTGAATTAATCTTCACCTACACCTGAAACATGAAAAGCAACGTTAGTTACTATTTGCCAATGTGAGCCCGGTAAAAATAAGTTATTTCAACCCTAACACATAATTAACCGGCTGTAGGTTCTCTCGGGGTGTAAGAATACAGGTAGTCCTCGGCTTACGGCCACAAGGGAGCCCAAAATTTCTGTTGCTAAGTGAGATATTTGTTAAGTGAGTTCTGCCCCATTTTACCACCTTTCTTGCCACAGTCGTTAAGTGAGTCAGTAGCACGGCTGTTAAGTGAATCTGGCTTCCCCATTGACTTTGCTTGTCAAAAGGTCGCAAAAGGGGATTGTGTGACCCCCCCCCGGACACAGCGACCATCATAAATGTGAACCGGTTGCCAAGCGTCTGAATTTTGATTCACGTGACCCTGGGGGGGGGGTGGATCCTGCAAAGGCTGTAATTGTGAAAAACAGTCATAAGTCACATTTTCCAGTGTTGTAACTTTGAACGGTCGCTAAACGAACTGTTGTAAGTCGAGGTTGCAAATGGCACGTGTAGGTAGTACTCGTTTAGCAACTATTCACAGTTATGTCAGTGATGAAAAAGTGAGCGTGTGACCAGTTCTCCCCGCCTGGGAGCAAAGGGAAAGCTGAAGCAAGACCAGAAGCCCAGCCACGGTTTCACTTAGCAGCTCCAGCTTGCAAACAGAACCAAGGTCGCCTTTAGAAGCCCCTCTCTGGGCAGGCAGGGCCCCCAAAGCAAAGACCCCCGGAGTGAGGAGGCTCCCTGAGGCCAAAGAGCGGATGCTGAAGGGGAGCAGGGAAAGGGAGGTGGGGTGGAGGAGAGCAGGGGAGGCCTCTCCCCTTCCTATTCTCACAGGCGGGTGCGCATCTTGGGCAGATTCACATGGAAAGTTAAGAAGTTGGGCTTTGTTTAAATGCAGCTTCTTGACAAGCTACAGCAGCTTGTGTGATATGTCACACTAAGCCTCCAGCCAACCACCTTGTCTCTTAGCCTTTGTGCTATTTATGAACAAACCATGTTCTGGGGACAGCCTGAATATTGCTCTGAAGCAGCAGGGATCGTCTCTGAGATGAATACGGAGCATAGAAATTTCCAGGGCTGGAAGGGACCTCTGGGGTCTTCAAGTCTTTCAAGGTCAAGAGCAGCCATTTACTTCGGCTGTGGGATCAAGACCTTTGTTTCTGGTGCTTACAGGCCGGGCACAGAAACCAGCATGGTTCCTCTTTGAACTGGGAGAATAACCACCTCAAATGCAGGCCCCTAATTTTACTGCAGCCATATCCGAATCACCCTGACTAGGTAGGAATGGGATAAGATTCACTGAAGAAGGAGGGGACGTTTAAACCCATTGTTTGCCTGTGTAAGCAAACAAATTTCTAAATACAAGCTTGAGTGGCAGACTTTGCTGGAGCTCCTGAGCCACAGAGACATTTGGAAACGGGTCTTGCTTTTGCTTAACTAACAATGGACGAGACCAGGCTGCCAAGTGTTGCTGCTACCTTTGACCAGGCAAGCCGAGAATTATGGAACCCAGTGACTCCCACCGAGGGTCAACGTGGACTTCTCCTTCTCCTCTGAAAGGTCCAACTGGAAGGGTTCGGATGTTCTGAAATAATGACCCAGCCCTCGGATTTGGGAGGCCTCCTCCTCCTCCTCCTCCTCCTGCTGTCTGTGTGGCCAAGCATTGTGCTATCTGACTCTGTTCGATACTTTTACAAAATTCAGGATGTTTTTGCTTTTTATCTTACAGGTCCTTGATCTGCATTTTCAGTCCACCCTGCTTTTGGACCTTGTTCAAAGAACAATCATCCTATTTTCCCCTGAAGTGGATGCAACCCTTTGGCATGCTCCTTTCAGGGACCCTCTGAGTCGCTTGACCTAGGCAGGCAGGCAGGCAGGCAGGCAGGCAGGCAGGCAGGCAGGCAGGCAGGCAGGCAGGCAGGCAGCAGCAGCAGCAGCAGAGTTTTGGTGGGAGCCCTTCCTCACCCTCTCTGCCCGCCCCCTTTCCTCTTGGAAAGGCCCCCTGCCCAGGAGGATCAGCAACAGCAGCAGCAGCGGCGGCGGCGGCGGCGGTGATGGTGGTGGTGGTGGTGGTGGTGGTTGGTGGGCGGCTTTGGAAACTGCCAAATGCCACATTCGAAGTGCCCTTTTGGGCTGCTTGTTCAAACCGCTAACTCATCAACCTCCAGTTTCCTGATGAGCCCACCGCTTAGTAAAAGCAAAAGAAGGAAATTTCTTGGTATGGAAACTGATGGGGGAGGAAAGGCCAACGGAGAACTTATATCGAGTGGATCTTTCCTCGGCTGAGGACGGTGCCTCCCTCCTTCCAGTCCTGCTTCTACCTTTTCAGGCCCTTCCTGGGATGGGAACAGATTCCTTGGCAGCTGCCTGGAAGGGAAGGGTTTTCCCTCTCACCCGGACCTTTTAGGACAACGACCAGCTACTAAACTGTTTCCCCTCTGCAGTCAGAAGGCGCCTCCAAAGGACCTCGGTGTGAACCAGAGAAGTGACAGGCAACGAAGGAACGTGCAGCTTGCTGTTCACACAACACTCTCCTGCCTCTTCCTCAGTCTGGGAATCAGCCCTCCGAAAGCTGCTCATCTCATCTCGGCCTCCAGACCGAGAGAAGATTTTGGAGGAAATACCCCCCCCACCCACCCCCCCACACACACACCCCACACCCCGGCAGACGGTGACATCCTTCAAAAGGCCTGTATTTGCATATAAGGCCATTTAACAAGAGTTGATTCCTGTATCCTCCTCCTTTTGGTCAGAGGAGAAACTCCAGCTGGCCATCCACCTGGGAGGAGGCCTTGGGTGGCTTTGCAGGCCAGGTTTGGTTTGGGAGACCCAGGTCCCTCCCTCCCTCCCTCGGGAGCTGCTTCGGATGGAAGTCTCAGGCGGGCAGAGCCAGGCGAGGCTTTCCTGGGTGGAGAAAGGCCAGGACAGAGGGAAAACCATGCTTGAGCAGGGTGGGGGGGGGGCGCTTCAGACAGTCAGGGAAAATTCTCCCTGTCAGGAATTGGAGAAGATGGTTTTTCTTTCACCCTCATTGCTTTATAGAAGGTTAAAAGTTACTTTTCTTCAATTTGACCTGTTTTTTGGTTTTCTCCTGTTGGCATTTTCTGACTGCATTTCAGTGCAAGTCATATGTGATGGAATGTATCCTTCAATGTTAATAGTTTTGATTCTTTTTTTAAAGGAAAACATACTGTGTGCCCTTAAAATAGATGAATCAATTAATGAAAATGAATTTTACACTTCATTAATCCATTAACATTTCTTGTTGGTTAAATTGAATTCAATTGAATCAGTCAAGCTAGAGATTGTTTTTTTAAAATTACTTGATAAGCCTTGTCACAATTCTGATCAGAGAAACCTTTTCCCTTTGTTAATATTTTGTTTTAAAAATATTGTTACCTTCTGACTTAAATTAAGTTTCTTAACACTGAAGAGAAAATTTATCCTTTAAACATGCACCTTTCATGAAATTGGGAAATTATGTAAAAGCTATCCCAATTAATTAACTAACTAACATGTTAAAGCTCAGATTAGTGCATAAGTACACCTTGTGTAGTTCTATAGGTAGCATCTGGCAACTGTCTGGCTGTGAATAGAATTTTGTGCTTTCTTCCCACATGAGGACTGATGGTTGTGTGTTACATGAGCATGGTTCACTGTGGAGTAAGCAGAAAAGATGATATTAAAATCCATAATAAATAAATAAAATCAATTCTGAGTGGATGGTTTATTATCACATGTAGATCGGCTCCAGCCTTCCAGTCAGCAGCCCTTCATCAGCCCAAGGAGGCCATGTCAGTGCAAAATGGAGTTCCCCTTCCATGGTCATCCTTGGCCAGCCCTGGAGGGGAACCGCCCAGCCGCAGAGCCCACAACGGTGGGCCTGGAGGGGAGGGGGGCACAGGGAGAGGGGGGTGGGGGGTGGGGGGCAGGAGAGCAGGCGAGCATACAAGCCTCCTCCTTACCTGGGTCTCCTTTTCAATTCCGGGGGGGGGGGAATGGAAGAGAGAACTGGCTACAGGAATGCCAAGAGGTCTCCTGGTTGCCCCTGAGTCCCCTCCTCTTCTTTGGGCTGAGGTACCTTCCCACGAGGGTTGCCTGGGCTGCGTCCCGAGGTGATTCTCACAGCCCGTCATGGCCGCCTTGTGATAGAGGCAGCCTGCAACCCTGCGTGGGATAGATACAGAAGCAAGCACCAGCCAGGGCCGCAGCCCCATCCACTCTGGCAGGGAGGGCTACTCTATGCAAACAGGGAACAAGCCCAACCCTCCCTCGCAGGGAGGATGTGACCAGCTGGTGGAGCATCCACAAGCAAACCAGCCAGCTCCGGAACAGCCAGGAACCCTCCTGGCCTTCCAGACCTGAAAGGGAGCCTGTCCTGTGGGGGGGGGGGTGCGCTGTGGCTGCTGGGCCAGGCAACCTCCTTCCCCAGAGAGGAAACCTGCATGAAAGCAAGGGTCCAGCCTCCTCCAGGGTGGTGCAGAGTCTGGCCACCTAAGGGGGAGAATGGGACCATTTGGTGGGAGGCCCTCCAGCCCTTCCAGCCCCACACCCAATGGGAGGGGCCTGTGCTTGGAGAGACAGGAAAGCGGCCTCCGTCACTCCCTGGAGCTGCCCATCGTTGGGCCTTTCCAAGTCCGGCAAAGAAGTTGGTGAAGGAGAAGGCTGAAGTCCCGCAGGCACACGGTGACTTTGAGCTGACCCTCTGGGCTTTTTTTTTGCTGTGGGATATTCAGAAGTGATTCCCTGCCACTTTTCCTGCACAGGGCACTCAATTCTGAGTGTTAGGTCAAGATCAATAGTCATAGTTTAAAACTGACATCTTTGAAAGGAAAATATGTGATGCGGCAGCCGCCTAGACGCGATGCTGCTTGAGTGAAGAAATGGTGCGCTCTTTCATGATTGTTTCTCAGTGACAGTGTCCAGGGTGTCATTTTGTCCCCCCCCCCCAGTGAGTGCCTGACAGCCTCTCCCGGCATCTTATCTATCAGCGTGTTCTCATTCGGCTTCTTTCATGCTTGGTCTCTCGACCGGAACTTTATTTACAAGGTCCAAGTGGAATTAGAAAGGATGGGCGCTGCCTCGCCTGGTCGTGAGAAAGAAAAGCCATCGCTCCACAAGCCCCACTTTCTTTCTCCCCCTCCCTCCCTCCCTCCTTTCAGGGCCGCCTGAAAGGAAGGCCGCCTGGCCCTGGGGGGCCCTTGCTTGGAGGGGGATCTGCTTAGCCATCCCGGATCAGGCCCACAGCAGGCTGCTCACCCACCCATCTTCCGCATCACAGGCTCCCCATTTGAACAGAAGCCACTCTCTACTGCAAGCCTCTGCATCTGGCCGGTGCTTTGGCCTGTCCAGGCAAAGAGATCACGGCCCTTTCAGTCAAGCCCCTCTGTGGGGAGGGAGGGAGGGAGGCCCACTGAACCTAAAGGGAAAAGGCAGTTCAGAATCAGCCCCGCGTCTGATTGTGCCACATGGGGTGGCTGAAGGGGTGTTCTTCTCAGCCCCGGCAGAATTTTGCTGAGTTTGTGGTCTTCCCACAGGTGGGAGCACTTCCCATACTCAGCAGCCTCTTCCTGGCACCTTCCCAGGAGTACTTCTGAAGGGCAAGTAGACCCCCTTTCCTGACACGCGACCATACTTAAGACTCCCGGAAAAAGGGCTGGTTGGCAAAAATGCTGGTGTGCCAGGCCTGGTGAACGTTGTGTATGATGAACACAACAGCAGCACATAGTGCCCTTGCCCCTCTGCAAGGCAGGTGTGCCTTCCTCTCCTCCTCCTCCTCCTCCTCCTCCTCCCTCACAAAGAGAGTGAGAAAAGGAGTTTTGGCCCCATGGAAGTGGTCTGCTTCAAAGTCAGGTCCTCCTGCTGTAACAATAGTTGCCTTCCACAAATGTTGCCAATTAGAGTTGTTCCTTGACCGCCAGTCCAGATGGTCAGCAGAGGAGCCTGGCCTGTTGTTTTCCTGTCACAGCTCCTGGGGGGGCACTTGGATAAGAGAGGAATGATGGTCTGCAAGTAGACCATCATTACAACCCTCAAATATATGTATCAGTGTTTCTCACTCTTGGCAGCTTGAAGACGTTTGGACTTCAACTCCCAGAATTCCCTGCCCAGCCATGCTACCTGGGGAATTCTGGGAGTTGAAGTCCACAAGTCATCAAGTTTCCATGGTTGAGAAACGCTGCCATATCCAATACTCTTTCCTTTATCCATTTATCTTCTCCACAACTACCATTTGGGCAAAAAAAGAGGTCAAATGTCCCCATCCCAGCAATGCCCCCCACATCAAGTCCTCAATGCAGGAAATCGCATTTCCATATGGTCTGTTCCCCTATGGAAGGGAGCCTGCCTGAATATTTCAATTATGAACAAGCAAGCTTTATTATCCCCTTAGTCTTCCTTTCTCTTCCTTTCAAGGAAGCTCTGTCAAGACTTCACTGTTGTAAAATACCCGGAAGAGGAATGTATTGTTTTGGCTTACAAACACTAAGAATTAAATATTTTTTTATTAAATTTTAAAAACTTTTAACAAAATTATAACATAATAACATGATAACTCAACTGAAAACAAGCAAATAACATATTTAACAATCACTACAAATAGCTGCTCGGAACCCCCCCCCACCACATCCTCCAACAACCTAAACCCTCTTCTATCCTTCTAACTACATACTTTCGCCTTTCTATACATCTTCCCTCCACTCACCTCTATTCCCTATCTCCACCCTCTAACCCTCTACACATACCTAACCTTCACTCCACCTTCCTCACCATCCAATGCGGTGTCTAGAGTTTTCCCGAACGCCCTAAAAAAGAAAAAATCTATTCCCTTAATACCCCCAACTACAGTTGAGAAACATAATCTATTACTTATTATCTCCCTCCCCCCTCCCCCCCAGGCTTCCCAGAGTGAATACAGAGTAAGAACGCAAGAAACCCCGCTAAACTACTATTTTATAACTATTTTATAACTATTTATCTGTATATCAAATCTAGTTCTTTCAATTGATATTTCTTTTGCATATAGTCAATCCATTTTTTCCAGTCCATCAAAAATGCTTCATTTGAGTGGTTTTTCAGGTATGCTGATATCTTAGCCATCTCCACAAGATGGGTAACTTTTAGTGTCCATTCTTCAATAGATGGTATTTCAGATGTCTTCCAATATTGTCCCACCAACAATCTTGCGGCCGTAATCAAGTTCAAGATCAGCTTAGTCTCTATGGTGGTACAGTCCTTTGTAATACCCAACAAGAATAACTGAGGTAAAAACTCAATACGCTTTTTCAAAATATTTTGAAGAATCCACCATATTTTTATCCAAAAAGCCGTAATTTTTTTACAAGTCCACCAAATGTGAAAATAAGTAGCGTCCATAGAATGGCTTATACATTAAGGAAAAAACAAAAATCCCGATTAATTGAGAAGGTAGAATACAAGGGGCAAGAAGTATTTCATCAAGAAACTATTAAGAAGGCTTTTCTAGAGTTTTACACCAAATTGTATGCTGAAGAAAAAGTTCATGAGAAAGAGATAGATGCCTTTTTACAAAATCAAAATGTTATGGAAATTACTTTGGATCAAAGAGATAGATTAAATGCCTTGATTAAATCAGAAGAAATTATTGATGCAATTAAGCAATTGAAATTGGGGAAATCTCCAGGAACTGATGGTTTTACCACGATTTATTATAAGTGTTTGCAGGAGGAAATGGTGGAACCTTTGAGGGAGTTATTTGTAAATATACAAGAGGGTGGTCGGGTTCCACCCTCTTGGAAAACAAACACTAAGAATTGACTAGCAATCCATGTTTTGGAGTCCTCAACACTTGTGCCTATCTCAAAAACCCACTTTTGAGGCGTGTCTGGAATGACATAAGGTCTCTTGCTTAAGCAGGGGCTGGACAAGAAGACCTCCAGAGTCCCTTCTATTAACCTATTATTCCCCCCCTCCCATCCTTTGCCTCCTGGCTTTGCATGCAAAGGAGCACAGGCAGCACCACCTCCAAGATATGGAGAGGATGCTGGCCGCTCATTTCCCCCCTGCAAGTGAAGGCCTTCGGGAAAACTGTGAGGTGCCACAGGTGAGGGTGGGGTCCAGAAGGTGGGCTGATGATCTGATCGGCTTCCCTGAGGTCTGGATTGTCTCAACCAGCTTTGAGGGTTGGGAAGAGGAAGCAGCCCCGCTAACGAAGAGCCACCAGCCTTGCCCTTATTCAAAGAGGCAGCCCCAAATTCTAGCACAGTGAGGGATACTTTGTCCCCAACCCGCTTCTTCCAATATACCAATATCGCATTCCCCACTGCAAGGTATTTTTCTAAATAATATAATTCAAAAGAAAAACCCACAACAGGTTTTGTAAGGTACCTTGTTAAGGAAGGCACCGTAAGCAAACCTCTTAGAGACTCTGAAGGTGTGGAACAAAAAATATAACCCCTCTCTCGTCTTGATCAAAATATTGACCAGCCCCCAAATACACCATTTTCTGGACAAAGGATGGACTGCAGAAATGAATCCAAGGCCTGCAGCCATTCCTCACTGGAAAGCAATACCGTAGCGCTAATGGCACAGATTTCCAATAGCTGATTTATATCATCTGGAAGCAGACAGAACCGTTTAAAGCAGTGGTTCTCAACCTTTCTGAGGTTGAGACCCCACTTGCCCCGCCCATGTGTGCCGCAACCCCGACTCGGGGGCACGCGCGTGTGCGCGCGTGTGCAAAAAAAAAGTTTTAAATTTTTTTTAAAAAATAAAAAAAAACAAAAACAAAATGGCGGCCACGACGGGCGGATCTGCGCATGCGTGGATCGGCCCGTCGCACGCACCATGCATGCGCGCATCCGCCCATCGCGGTCCGCCATTTTGTTTTTATTTTATTTTATTTTTTTTATTTATTTTAATTTTTTTTAATTTTTTTTTAATTTTTTTTTCTGGCGCGATGGGCGGATCTGAGCGTGCCAAAAAAAATAAAAAAAATAAAAATTTTAAAAAATTTAAAAAAAATTAAAAAAAATAAAAATAAAAAAACAAAATGGCGGCCGGTGGTGCCCGGCGACCCCCGCGAAATGGTCTCGCGACCCCAAATGGGGTCGCGACCCCAAGGTTGAGAACCACTGGTTTAAAGGCAAAGTGATCTGAGCTGACGGTCCCTGTCCAGGTCCTCTCAAGCACAGTCAACTCACTACTTCTTTTCATCAGTGAAAACACGGGTCTTCCTTTGACTTGCCACACTGGACATCCACCACCGAAGGTCCGTCCAACCCGCCCCTCCTCTGGCCTTCCAGCTGGTCAGGAAAGGAGAGCAGGGAGCACACACTGGGATGGGGTTGGGGCCGAGGGGGTCGTGGAGCTGCTTGGCTGGGCTCCTTTTCTCCCTCACCACTCTGCACTTACAGGCAAGAAGGGTTTCCTCTCCTGCTTAATTAAAAAGATGCAGCAGTTAAATCTTAAAGGCAAAGAGAGAAAGCAAGGAGAGGACAAGGAAGACAAAGAGATAATTATCTTGGAAAAGAGAGCCACATGCAATCCTCCTTGATTTTTGTGGGCTCTAAGCCCAATTAGCTACACAGAGAGGGTCCCATGTCTTCCATAATCAGAAATTGCACATTAATATTGACCATACAGAAGAATGTGATGAGCTGTTTGTTTCGTTCTGGCTTACACATAATGAAGCACAAAAAATATTCTCCACTTCCAGTGAAACATGAAATAGTCAGGAATTTGGAGAAAATAGAAGCATTCACACCCAAAATACTTGCCTTGTTACACTCAGGAAATCAACACTGATTTTTGGGTGTGTTGATCATGCTGTCTGGGAATGATGGGGGCTGGAGTTCTCTCCATCCCAGCCGGCTTCCCTGAGGCAGAGCAGAATTGGGAGTGGATCAACCACAAAGGTCCTGAGTTCCTGGCCAACTGACACACCACACTTGCCAGACCCAAAGACTGTCCCCCCCAAATCCATCTAACAGTCTTGGGAGCAGGACTTCACACTCGGCTTACATGTCCAGAACTTCTGACCTTGAACACAAAGCCTTCAGAGAGATAGGAAGAGTCAGCAGACATTTGGGAATGTTTACACATTCTTTCAAAGCACAGCTGCTGCTGCTGCTGCTGTTGCTACTGCTGCTGCTTTGCTAAATTTAGATCCTGCTTTTCTCCAGGAGCTCAAGACGCTTCTAGGAGGGGCCCCCTTGTTTTGCCCCAGAAAAACAACCCTGGGGAAATATGTGGGCCAAAACAGTGAGCACCCCAAAGTCACCCAGGAGGCTACCTTGGGCTGGAGAGAGCAGAACTTAGGACTTTGTCCACTACCCTAATTTTCTCCAACAACCTGGTCTTCAAGAACTCTGGAGAAAAATCCAGGAAAATTTGGTCGCTGTTACGTCATATTTTTAAAATGTAGCAGCTGTAAAGCTAGCAGGAAAATTACAGCATTGCAAGAAGCCTGTAATTAGGGGGTTTATGTAGCTGATCTGAAGAAAACAGATTTCCTAATGTCTACATTTCGAAAAAGTAACATGACTGAGTGCTGGCAGTAAAGTCCACCAGTAGGCAGATCGCAGTCCTGCTCCAGAACAGGAGAGCCCCCAAGTCAGTTACCACACTGATGGGCCTTGTGTAAACAAGTCACCATGGCAATGAGAGCAAGGTAGGATACGAAGGCGCGCGCATGCGCGCGCACACACACACACACACACACACATCTCCCCAGCCCTCTCCTGAGGCATCTGATTTCCCTATCAAGTTGGCTGGGGATTCTGATCTGGGAGGGAACGAGGCACTCACTGCACCTGTGAAGGTCTGAGATGGATGGGAATGGACATTTGCCCCCCCTAGAATGTGACCGGTTCCAAGCTGCTTAGGCCTTGGGTGTTGGGGGGAGGTGCTGTCTGGAGATACAGCAGCTGCCCCATCCTGCCCCGGGTGGGGATTGGACTCCAAATCCTCCCATTGGTGCCACCCACAGACAGCCCACTCCAGGGTTGACCACTTTTGCCCTCCTGGGGGCCACAGTCAGGGACATCTAAGCTGGTGCGTCCAGCAGCCTCTGGGCTCCAATGCATCAAGCGGCTCCTGCTGAAACAGAAAAGAAAACACAGAAGAAATCTCCCCCCCCCCGGGGCTTTTCTGTGGTGCTTTTGGCAGCGGCACCAGGAGAGACTTCGTAGACGCAGCTCAGAGAGACAGATGCCTGCTGGGAGGTCTCAGGGGAAGGAGAAAGAGAGCCCTCAAAATGGTGGACTCCAGTTCTTCTGGACAGCAGTTCCCTTCTTTCCAGATCCCAGCCGCTGAGGGCGAGGGCTGACAGAAGCTGCAGCCAGAAACAGCTGGAGGACCATAAGCTGAATCACGGATGGGGGTGGACATCAGCAGCCCAACAATGGTGTCCCGTCTATTGCTTAAATGGGGTTCTTCTGGTAGATGGGGCAGAACCAGACAACTGAGGCCCCATCTACCAATTCCTCCAGTAACTTGGGGCGGGGCATCTAAGATGCCTGGTTAGTAAGCGACAGCCACTATGTTGGGGGATCCAGAGAGACACACTGCATGTGGCCCAGCCGTTGTGGGCAGCTGCTTAAGCGTAGCCATACTGGGGAGACGTGCAAGCCATTGAGCGACTGCCCTGGTCCACCTGGCAAAACCCGGCTTAATTCCACGGGCAACCTTAGCTCAGCCTTCCCTGAATCTGCTCTTGGTGTTTGTGTGTGTGTGCCCAGTACAGATGACCAAGTGGCCGCAGCAGGCCTGCAGCTCAGAAGCAGCTGCACGAGGCCCTCTGGTTGGGTTAAAATGGCAGCTTCTCAAATGCCTGGCATGACAACCCCAAGTCAACAGGCGTGCTGACAATCCCTCACATGTTGTGCCTCAAGCGGGTTGTCAGTTCCAGGACACGTCCTGTTCCCTATCTTTTCCTTGAATGGGGACCTAAGACATTCCTTGGGACGGAGCTCAGGTTTGATTCCTGCTTTTCTTTGTCAGCTGCCCCCCCTCCTCCTCCTCTCTCTAGCTGCCCCTCATACTCAGAGAAGCTCTCATTGGTATGCAGATTTGGCCGTGCCCGGCGGGCGGCTGCCTTGGGCCCCGCAGCTCAAGGCACTTGGACCTGGCGGGTGGGGCAGGGAGTGGGAAGCAGCTCCTGGGGGGGCTTTCAAGCTTTGTAGAAAATAATGATGTATGAGACAGGGATCCTTTGGGAACCTGAAGAGGACATGACAGATAGGATAATATGGGGGCCAAAGGCTGCCTCCACAATTGAGATGGATGGTCTAATCTTGCCTCGCCGTGATTGTGAGCGGCCCGGACCGAGATGAGCTCTCTGAGGAAGGATGTCACTGGATGGCAGGTGAAATCTGCTGGGCTTCCCATCCGTCCCTCCTGGGGGCCTCCCAGGCCAGGAGCCAGACGTGACAGGCACAGGCTTTGCAGACAGAAGGGCCTGGCTGGGAAGGGCCCACCAAGTGGGGCCCGTCTCCCTGGCTGCCCCTGCAGGGAGAGATTTGGGGCATAGAGGCAACAGCTCTAGAGCAGGGGTCCCCAATCCCCGATCCGTGGACTGGCACCAATCTGTGGCATGACAGCAACCGGTCCACACAAACAAGCAAAGCCCCATCCAGGCAACCAGTCCCTGGTGCCCAAAAGGTTGGGGATCTCTGCTCTAGAGCATTTGCAGCTCTTCTGTTGACGTGGCTTCCTTCGCTTTTCTCCTGTGGGAAGAAGGAGTTTGCTCTGTGAGACAAGAGCGAACACGAGTCCCAGAGACACCTCACTGCAACAGCTTAATGTAGGTTGCCTACGAAAGTAACAGGCAGACATTGCACTCTTGCAGCTCTCTGGAAGGGAAAATGTTTGTGTGCACCAGAACAAGGAAGCCAGGACTGACCACAAGTCCTGCCTGCCCAGCTGGAAAACAGAGCCTGAGTAGCTTATTGCTAAAATGCATAAACTTTTGTTGAGATGTGGGACAGAAGAATAACAAGTGAAGGAATGTATGATAAAACGGGCTAAGAAAGATTAACTATAATACACAGACGGACCCAATGGGAAAATATGTGGCTGGAAGGACTGATCTAGTCTTAAAGGAAATTTTTTATAAAACAATGAATCATTGGTATTTGTCACTGAGGAAATTAGATAGAATGTAGAAAGGTACTTTGAATCTTTGCTGGAAATGTGAACAACTTGAAGGGACATTTTGTCATGCCTGGTGTATGTGTAAAAAGGCTTTCAAAATTTCAAAATCAAATACACACATTAATTTGGAAGATTTTAAAAGGTTAAGACACAATTGAAATCAAGACTTTTTTGGGGGGGACTAATTGATAAGCAATAAAAAAATAATAGAACTTAGTTTTTATATATAATAACTCAACAAGATTAATATTATGCTTGAGAGTGGAAAAGGTCAATAATGCCCAGAATGGGGAATGACTGGTGAGGACATTGGAATTTGCTGAGGAGGCTAAATTAACTCCTTTGCTTAGAGCAGCGGTTCTCAACCTGTGGGTCGCGACCCCATTTGGGGTCGAACGACCGTTTCGCAGGGGTCGCCGGACACCGCAGTCTGCCATTTTTTTCCCATTTGGCCTGTCGCGCCGCGCATGTGCGATTCGGGCCGTCGCGCCGTGCGTGCGCGGCACGGGTCGGGGGCGCACCAAGCATGGGCGGCGTAAGTGGGGTCTCAGCCTGAAAAAGGTTGAGAACCGCTGGCTTAGAGGGAAAACTATATTTATCGATGATGGGAAATTGCTTAAAGTCTTCTTGCATAAAAATTGGAAAATGTGCTTATGATTTGGGGATTTGATGATCTGGATAATAGAAAAGAGTGGGCTTTTTAAAAAGAAATAATAGAGATATGACTTTGTGATTGTACTTCCCAAAGAAATTGGAAGCTTCTTCTTTCTTTTTCTTCTTTTTTCTGCATTTTCCTATTTTCTTTCTTTCTTTTTCTTTTCTCTTTCCTGCTTTTTTCTTTTTATTAGTTTGTGTTAGTTTTTATGTCTATGTAAAACTTTTTTTTAATTAAAAAAAAACAACAACAGAATCTGGCCAGATGTTTTCTCTTCCAATCCGTCTGCTTGCCTTTCCTGGGGCCACCTGAAGAGCGGCTGGTCCCTCTGCTCTCTCCAGGGGGGTGTCTTCCTGGGAAGCCCTTTCACTCTGGGCTGCAGATTCCTTCAGCAGATTCGGCCTCTGGTGGAGCAACAGCGCCCTCAGCTGGAAAGCAGGGCGGGGAGGGTCCCTCCAGCTGCAGCTGGATTCCTGCCCTGGGTTCCAGGGGCTCCTGCAGGCTGCAGGGAGACTGCAGTCGTTGGGCTTGCGCTGGATGCACAGCTGGATCTGCATCAAGCGTCCTGGGAGCTTAATGAAGCAGCATGCTCTGTAGTGCCAGGCTCCTCTTGCTGGGGGATGGGGGGGGCTGAACCAGTGGGGTGCACCAGCCTTCCTAATCCATCTCCCACAAGCTGTAATCCAGCCAACTCAGCTGAGAAAAGAGACACTCCGGGCTCTTCCATGTTCTAGTGCAATCGCTCCTTGATCCCCTTTGCCAGATGACCAGGCCGTCATGCAATGGCTAGCCCACTCCGTGGCCCCACCCCAGGGTTGATTTTGACCACCGAATCCCAGGGAGACAGTGGGAGAGGTACCCTCCTTGCATGGTACAGAGAAGGGGTGGGAAGCCTGCATCTGCCTGGGGGTGAGTGCAAATTGGGTTTATGCAAGGTAATGAAGCCGAAAGCCATTGCTCTGATTATCCATTTGTTTCGCCTTTTATTAGATAAATTATGGAGATGTTGGTTCATAAATATTACTGAGGTAATTATGAGTGAAAGATATGTACCCTTGTACTATGCTATTATCAAGGAGAAGAGATACATTTGTTAAAAATTAAATTTGACTTTAAAAATGCATAATATGGCAAAAGCATGCTGTTTTTTTAAAAAAGAAAGACAACAGGAAGCCCAAAATAAAAACTTATCTCATTTCAATTTTTACATACTCAAACACAAGTGTTCAAAGGGACCCACTTTAAAACGTACTCCATCTGTTTTGCACTGCAGTTTTTGCCAGCTCTGTGAACTTTAATTCTCTGGGGGTGCAGCTGAAGAAGCGGCTATGGGGAGGGGGGAGCCCAGAAGATCTGTTAGTCTGGATATTCCCATCTTGCCAAATTCTGGCTTGGAAGAGAGGAGTGTCCTTTTCCCTGCTCCTCCAGCCCTGGCCAGCTGCCTCAAGACTCCCTCCTTACCTGCAAGCCACGTCCATTTGCTCCCCAGGCCCCTAAGCCATCCTTGTGCCCCAGAGGCAGAACTGGGGGCAACAGTGCCAGTGGCCAGGAGACAGTGGGAGAGGCTCCCCCATCTCTCTGGGTGCAACTGACCGGTTGGAGCGCCTGTCCCCAGCTGCCCCGGCCATGAGTCTCTTTGCTGCCGTGACCCCGTGATTTTGCTTTCCTGCTACCCGGCCATGGAGGAAGATGAGCTTTACCCCCCTCCCCTTTTGCTGAACCAGGGTTGCCCCCGATTTCTGGGCCTCGCCTTTGGCGGGGGAGTTAGGCCAGCACACTCGGGCCATCCATGGGAGGGAAAGTCAAGATAGAAGCAAAAATGACCTCAAGACCAATAATAAGGAGATCTTGCCCTGTTTTCCTAAGTTGGCTTGGGCAAGATCCCCTCGCCCAGAGTGCTCCATGCCAGCCTTAGGAGTATCTTTAACAGGGCGTGGCAGAGTTTTCAAAGTGACTGACTTTGCCTCCCGGGGTCCTCGCATGCTCCCTGGCTCTCTGTCTCCAAGGACTGGACCCCAGAGGGCCCCAGCAGAGGAGCGGAAGCCCTGTTCCCCTCAGCCTCAGGGGGGCCCCTGCCAAGGGGGACTGGCACCGGCCTGCACTAGCTGAGCAGAAGACTGATCCCCCCCATCACTTCTGGGCTCTGCTGGGGGGGGCAGTTGGCAGAAAGAGGCCCGTCTAGGGGAAGAGCAGCCAGCCTCCCCCGGATTTGGTCTGCCAGATGTCCAAGGGAGGCTGCTGCTGAAACCGGCCATTTGCTGCTTTTCCACACTGGACTCTGGAGATGCTGACTGCCAGCAGCCAAAGCGCTGAGGCCGTCTTGGATGCCTAGAAAAAAGAGGATTTAAGACTGCAGGATCCAATCTGGGTTGGTCACCTGTGCAAATGAGAACATTGTGCATTTCAAAACTACACACCTAAATTTTGGTACTGTTACAGGGATGTCACGTTTGTCATCTTCAAAAGAAATGCACTGAGAGACTTTCACACCCTGCTGACTCCATCTTCCCACACAGTCCCGGTGACCGATCCAGATGAGATCCTGCAACATTATCCCGGGACATGTAGATTGGCCTTCGTTCACGATTTAAGACTGTACTGCAAGAGACTCTGGGACTCTCTCATTTGTGTGTGTATGTGTGTATCCCCACACCGATACACTACAGAGCGTAGAACATGTGCCGCCACCTAGGATTCTGGCATCGCTTTATCCCATTAAGGGACGAAGACCTTGGGCCCTCGGCCGGCCAGAGCTCCGGGGCCTTCTAGGTCTCCAGCTACCTACGGGGGCCCCCGCCTTCAGGGGAAGGCCCTGCTCAGGACAGACCAGCATTTGCTGATGCATCAATCCAGACAGGTTTGTAGTTTCCATCCAGCCTCTTGACAACATGAATTGGTTGTCAAAAGTATTTCTACTGGTGAAAAAAAATCCAGAAATGTTTTCTCACACTTTCTCACTAGTGTCTAAATTTCCTGTTCAGTCCAGAGGAAAACCCTGTTTTCTTCACCATATGGATGTTGGAAGGGAATGAGTGACGGGGAGGCAGGAGGGACCGGTGGGCAGGTGCGCAAGAGAGTGTCCACACTCCGGTTTCAGTTGTTCCGTTGCCCATGGACATGTGGATCATCTCCGAGGCCTTCATCGAGCTCTGCTGCATGAGCCCTCCTCTCCCAAAGCCCTCTTCATTTCAGTGGGCTTAAGGCTAGTTGAAAGTCTCCCCCTCAGTCATGTGCACATGTGTGTTTGTGTGTGTACGTGTGCATGGAGACACACACCCACAGTCTCCCCTTGCTTTCCAAAAGGAACTTGTTCCCATCGGTTCTGCACACACCCAGACTTGTGCAATAACACTCCACTGTCTCCTACTGTCTCCACCTTTATTTAGAAAGAAATACGAGAAATCCCCATTTGCGAATTAAAGAAGTGCTCTCTGGTTTTGTCCATAGCTCTACAGTGCAAAGGAGATGTAACAGTAGCTGACACCCTAACACCATCACCGCCACCCCACACCCACCCCATGTGCGCAGAGGACAGTTGGATGATAGTCCAAGATTTGCTCCTGGAAACCAGCTGGCAAGTAGACACAAGATTTGGCCAGTGTGAAGACCCACTTGTGGAGGCAACTTCTAAGGACTGAAGGAGTTCAGACAGATGTGAGATCTAAAACCCCACCTTCCTCGCTGCACAAACGTTGCTCCAGTGTTTCATTAGTCAGAGTATCAGTTGTGGTAAATCCAATCTGAAGGTTTCTTTGAGGATAAGCTGGGGAAACAGAGAAGACTTTTGGCTGCCCACGAGTGACCATGATGGATGGAGTGGCCTGGGTGTGCTTGTGGGGCCTCAGATTCAGCTATTTCTCCCTCCTTCAGAAGATGGGTTCACTTGGATGGATTAGAATGGATTCACAAATCAACACAGGTGAAACTGATCCATACCCAAATTGTAACAATCTAGCTGTTCTTTGCGTTAATCGAGTTAACATTAAAGAGGGACATGAAGTGCGTACTTAATGCTTGTTGAATGGCCCAGTGTTGACTGCCCTGTGGTCTTCCACCTGCTGCCTCTCCCTGCCAGGCTCCCTGTGAGCCACCCGTCCTCCCTTCCTCCTTGGGCTCAGCCTCTCTCTGCTCTGGTCCCAGAGACCCTGCTGGCCCACTGGGGCCCTGGGTAGACCCGGTGAGATCCAGGCCAGGCTGGTCCTTCCCTCCTTGCTAGGACCCCCGAGGGGCTGGCTTCCTTCCCCCCTCCTTTGTTCAGCGCCTCCTTACTCTCACACTAACACGGAAAGGGGTTTTGCCTGTTTACATAGGGTGGTGGTGAAAAGGCAAAGACAAAGTGAGAGCAGTTTTTGAATGACAGCCTATCAAACTCACATTCCCTATGGCATCGTGAATCACCCACTCTCACCCTCCCAAGCAGCCATTATCCTCGGCGTTTCATTAATTCCTTCTAACTGCTAGTCTCGGTTGTTCTCCGCTTTCCCCCGTCTGCTCCGTCACACCCGTCTGCCAGCCGGGTTGGGCCTCCCTCATTTTATCAGACGCACCAGCCATGCTCCAGTTATGACCATATAATTATATTTCTTTTACTCTTGGTTTAGGTTTGTATTCAAATTATGCACATCTCATAGATCCATCTAAGGATTACCGAGGTTATCTCAAAAATAGAAACATTAAAAACATCCCGCCCTCGTCCATCGAAGAAGGCTATTTAAGTCTGCCAATGCCGGGTGCCCACAGCCACACCGGAGCCCTCCGAGCGGGAATGAAAAGTGGTCAGAGGGCTCGGCAGGCTGGGTCTCCTGGGCGATGTTTGAGGTTCCTTTTTGGCAGCTGCTCCCTGGGAAACTGCACTCGACTGGTGTGTTTTACATCTGTCTTCCTGTGGCTAGACTCACACAACCTACACACACACACACACACACAGAGAGAGACAGATCAGACTGAGGCCGTTGTGAGACAGGAGCCTGGTGGCCAGTTGTGGCCAGGGCCCTCCAGGCCTTTCTGACCTGGGGCAGCTTCTGCTTGGCACTCCCAGCATTTGCTTCTGATGCTCCCTCCGAGCCGGAGGAGGAGGAGGAGGAGGAGGACGGGGAGGGCGGTGGGCACACAGGGCTGCCATCCAAAAATTGCCTCCCAGGAGGGATGGGGGGACATGCCGCATGAAGGACGAGGAGACATTTGCATCTCCTGCACTTCCTCGGTCTTTCCTCCACGGATCCTAAAGAGATCGGCAGGCAGGGCTGAAGCAATAATCATAATAATCACAATAATCATAAGTCCTGTGAGGAAAATAAACCCCACTTAAAATCCCTGCTGATCTTGGCAACAAACTTTTCCCACTTGCTCAGGATGCAGCCCTGGTGAATTTGGGGGCGGGGTTTCCTGAGTGAGGAAATGAGAAGGGGCTCAAGAGACTAGTCCTCAATGAATGGAGCTGGTAAAAGGAGCAAACAGTCCTTAACCACGCAGTAACAATCCCCAGGAAGTGACTTCCGGCTTCTGCCTCCACGGGCATCGCAAACCCAGGAATCAACCCTCAGGGAGATGGTCCCATCCGGCTCTGAGGACCATGGACAGCTCCCTCCCCCATCGGAGCGGAGGCGGCTGCCTGCCCCGCCGGCCTCGCCCTCCTTCCGGCCTTGGGACCGCTCTGTTCCGCGTTCCCCCCACCGGGGGGCCACCACTGCTCCCTCCTCCTCTCCCCCTGCCTGACAAGGCTTCGAAGCCGCGTCTGAAGGGGCAGCCCCCCCCAACCGACCAATTATCATGGCAGGAGGGGGGCGCCCCTGCTCTTGGCACCCAGAAGCACCTGGCTGCCTTCACTCTGTAGGAAAGGGATGATGGGCTCTGGGGTGATCGAGACTTTAATATCCCCTCGGAACCAGGAATGGCCGGGCCTTTGTCCCTCCAGGGAGCCCCGGTTGGCTCCAGGTGGCTGCTGAGATTTTAACCCTCAGCCCCGCTAACCCAAGTTGGGAGAGAAGAGGCGCGCCGGGTTTGCAAGGTCTGGCAAACCTGTGTTGCGGCGCTCCTGGAAGGAACAGCCCCCCCAATAACTCTTAATAAGTATGTACAGCTCTTCATTACAGAGAATCTGATCAGACATTTGTTATTTATGCAATTTTGTGTTAATGGGGCAGCAACAAGATTTATATCTCATGTTTTGATCTCAATTGATTGCTAGCTTTTTCTTTAACAATCCATTGCATTTAGTTATCACACATTAACTCTGTTATTAAAACCAAATTAAATGCTATTCTGCCTTTTAATTGAATTAAAATAAATGTTGGTAACGTTTAATTAAACGCAAATAACACTTTTCATTATAATGTTGCTTCAATAACTTCTGTTGCTGAGCGAGGGGCCTCTGAACCCTTTGTGGGCTGTTAAAGCTGGCAGAAATGGTCTCCGCAACACCACCACCACCACCCCGTCCACACATCAGATGCTGCTTTTGGGGATGTGTGGTACCCAGATCCCTCGGGATGAACGAGATGAACAGCTGCTTGCTGCCCTGATCCCTTCATCCCCCAGGGAGAAAAAAAGCTCTTCTCTCTTACGCATCTAAGCATGGGGGCGGCGGTGGGTGAAGGGGTCTTCCAATCATTTTCATCTGGAAGAGAGCACGCATAGGCTGCCTGTATGCCCAAGGAGGGTTACCAGATAACAACTTTAAAAACATTGCGTGGTTCATGAAATGCAGAGGGGGAGATGAGCATGCAAGGGGCGATTCTAGCATGCAGGCTTTGCATGGACTAGCAAGCTGTGCATTACGGTTCTTACTTGCAGCTTAAGGCAGCTTTGCAGAAATCACCTGGCATCTGAATTGCTGCTGAGACAGTGGCAGTAAAGAAATGGTGATTTAACCGAATGTTTTTGAAAGGCGTTCCAGCAAAAGTTTTACAAAACCACCCTCTGTGCTTTATCGCTGAGGTCCCGAGGGAGAAACTTTGCTTTGGTGCCAGTCCGTGAGAATCTCACCCTGGAACACCAAAGGTCCTCCGAAGCTTTGGGGGTGCTTTGCTGTTATTGTGTGAAAGTGGACACGATTATGCCTGGATTTGCAATACTGGTTGCATTTTTTCTTCCTTGGGCTTCACAGTTTTCTAACTGAGCTTAGATAATAGTCTGGTTTTATCTGTTCTGATTTAGCTGTAGAAATGAGTGAAATAAATCATTTCCAGCAGCAACGCTTAATACGCTGCAGAATGCTCTTTTTCCAGATTTATGACCAATGATGGATTAATGCCATTAGGTAGCATTAACAGCTGCAGAAGGGAGGAGGGAGGGTTAGAGCCGCACGGGCTGCTGCCGCAGGGGGACGATGGCCAGTGGTGGACGGGAAGGGCGACCACAGGCAAAGGAGTCCCAAGAAGCTCCTTCAGGGCCCCAAAAGTCAGCCAGAGGGTTAACCGGGGTGATGCTCAATCACGCTGTGGCTGGAGGCTCCACCTCGGCTCTTTCCCCTCAAACAACCGCTTGGACACTTGACCTCAAAGGTGCTCCTGTTTTTCTCCAAGGCATCCCTTGGTATGTGGCTACTGGTGGGGCTTCCCAGCCAGGCGGTCCGAGTCTCAGTTATATTTTTGCAGCAAACCAGAGCTTTTCAGGCCCTTTGGGAAAGGGGGCACATCCAGCAGCCCCCCTCCTCGACGGCCCAGCTTCTCCCTTGTCCACTGGGTGCCCAGGGGTCTCAGGAGGTGGGAACTGCTGCTGACAGGAAGGGGGTGACAGGGTCCCTGGTGGCCCCCCCATGAATACCTTTTCTTAGTGGGGCCAAGCCAGGGTATCTTCGCATCTTAGCTACTTTTTAATGCTAGCTGTGCAGTTTAGCATTATGTGTGAACTCAGCCACAGTGGCTTACTGAGTACAACGGGAATAAAATCAGTCCAGGGAGGCGTTCTTAGATGAGGAAGACCGGCCCAAGTCAAAGGAAGCTCATTTCAGTGAGCAGCAGAGCATTAATTTACCTCCACTGAATGTGATGGGTGGGCGGGGGGAGGCTTCTCCTGTCCAAATAAACCCCAGCAGAGCAAATGATTGGAGAGAAGAGGCGAGCGGTCAGTCTCACAAGCAAGAGGCCGTTGTAAGAGAGAAGGACAGGGCAAATCTCCCCTGGAAAAGCTGCGTGGCCTGCAGGCAGAGGGATATGTTGCCATCCAGGTGAACTTTCTTTGGGCTGGGAGGGGAGGGGGCTTTGACGCAGACATCCAGGGCGCTTTCAGCATTGCCTTTTCACATTATTCCAGTAAGCAAGAGCAAGTCAGAGAGCCCATTGTGCCTCCTTATATAACCCAGATGCGCTGGACCAGAGGCCTCTAAGTATGTGAGCTCACCCGGCTGGCATTTATAAGTGTCTCCTGGTGTGTCTATTTAAATCCCGGGATCTCAAGTGAACTCTCTTGGGGAGAGCTTCCAGGGGATGTGGCACATGGACCCGGCCTCTGTTGCCAGGGGGAACAGAGCCTGAAGTAGCCACCTGAGAAAGGCTGAGTCCCTGCTCTTGGCTAAAGTTTTCCCCAGTCACACGAGAGATGCTCTTTGCATGCCGCCAGATCCTCGGAGCCCAGCCTCGTTGGGGCTGGATGCTGGCATGGTTCCTTTCAGTGGGGGTGGGGAGGAAACAAAGGACTCCAGGAAGAGCCCCCGATGACCTTTTAGTCATGGGAGGAAGTAGCCGATTGACTTTTCTTGTGATTCAACCATTCAAAGGCATCTTTTCCCGTATCTGTCTTGTTCTGCAGCAATTGACATTTCTCTTGTAGTGTAACCAAACTGACAGGCGCTTGCTAAAAGGTTCCTCCTATAGGACAGATTGCGCAAGACCCTTTCAATGGCCTATTAGCCTGGCAGAGGCTGTTAAGCGGGGCGGGGGGGGGGAGACTTCAAGGATCAGCAGATACAGAAAGTCCAAGCTGCACTCTGGCAGCTGTTTTGCCTGCCATGGGGAAAGCTCCCCACAGGTTTTGGGCAAGGTTCAGAACCCAAAGTCTTGGGGTGGGGGGAGAGACTAAGGTTTGGGAGAAGATTCAGAGCTGGAAAACCTGGTGTGCAGGCAGGTTGCATGTCAACCTTATAAACTTTGACTGCATCCATATTTTTGCATCTGGATTTCTGTTTATGTTCAGAGGGAACTGATCCTTTTCAGATCAAAAAGAGCTAAGTGGCAAAAGGAGGCACAAAGCAAGCCAGAGGAAGGAGAGAGAGAGAGAGAGAGAGAGGCATGAAGAATAGGCGGAGATAAAAGGGCAGAGGGCTGACTTGGTCTGTTTCTCTGTCTCTAGCAAGAGGCACACAGCCACCGGAAGCCACACTGCAGGTCATCGGTCTGGACTGTCCCCTAAAGGGAGTGAATCGGAGAATTCCAGCTTTTGTGTGCGTGACAGCTACAGAATAGAGATGGAAAGGAGAACACCAGGTGATCCATCCTCTATTGTGCTCCAAGAAAGAAACAGTTTGGCAGACAGATAATTAGTTGGAAAAGCCGCTATCAGATGCCCTCTGATTATTGGTGACAGGCTGTCCAAATCTGAAAAATTCAGTTCACCGATTGAGACTGAACTGAATGAAAATTTAAATGGAACTTTAGGTAGGGAAATGGAGCAGTTCTCAATAAAATACTTTTAAAGTCATGAGGAAAATTTGGCAGAGCAACTCAAAATTGGAACCATTCATTACGCTTTATCCTCCCCTAGTGGGCAAAATGGGGTACTACAGGAACCCTCTCCTGCCTCTGGTCTACTGTGAGATGTACTCTTGTGTTGTTCATGATCGAAGACTTGTGGCTGTCAGAGCAGCTGCTTCGTGGCTTTGCTTTGTCCCTGGAAATCAGCTGAATGGCTTTCAGAAAAAAAAATCCTTCCTATTCTGAAACAGTGATCTGGAATCAGACGTGTGTGTGTGCACGTTTTATTGTTCTTTTGCCAGGCTGCCTTTCAGCCTCACTGATGGAGCAGGGAGTCACCCTATACAGGGGCCTTCTCTGAAGCTGGCTTCCTGGGGAAACTTTTAAAAAGTGCCCAGAAGTGGTTGGAGAAGAGTGGGATAATTATTGGATTTTGTGACAAACCAACATCAGTGCCTCCTCTGCGCATCGGCTGTGCTAAGGACTCCAAAGCTTGAAAGGAGTTCAGACAGAACAGGCCCTTGACTGGTGGCAGAATAAGCTGCTTTCAGCCTGGATGCTTCGGCGTGGTCCTCCGGGGCCCCTTTCCTGTGTCCGCTCCGTCCTCCGGACCAAGGTCTGACACACTGGAGACCCATTTGGCAGTGGAAGAGGTCCAGCCCCCCCTCCAACCCCTTTCCCCCGCAGGCCAGCACGTGCCCGAGGGAGCTCTTGGGCAGGGAGGCCTGACATCTGATGGCGCAGAGGGCAGCAGCCCAGGCCCTGAAGGGCTACCCTGTACTGCCCTGTGGACAGAAAGGCTTTGCGGAGGGTGTCTCCATCAGATAGGAGAGACTCAGGCAGACTGGCTGGCTTTGGTTAGCTCAGCCACAACCTACTGAGGACTAGCCAGCAGGAGCTGTTGCCGGCCTGGAATCCCCCCCCCCCAGCCTTATGTGCTAGCAGGGAAATGCAGAATCCACTCCCACACCTGGCTGAGAGGGAAGCGAGGCCTGAGAAAGGGTCAGCCAAGCTCTGTCCTCGGGCAGGGTGTGTGTGTGTGTGGGTCACCCTCCTGCTCAATGAAGATTGGAGAACTGTGCAAGCCAAAGGCGACTCTCTAGGATGGGGAAAAGCAGAAGACCATGCAGAACAATGTAATTGAGAAATATAATCTTTATTAGACTTTTTCATACTTGTCTAAAATGTATTTCTTCCTTTTTTTCTTTTTGGCATTACAATGCATTCCAACTGCTTTGGAATGGATTGATTCAGCTTTTGAGGGTAGCAAAGAAGCAACCCGTCTTCCGTCTTTCTCATGAGAAACAGCAACTGCAGGTGAGGTGGAAACGGATCAGCCAAGACCCTCCAGGAAAGAGGCAGCCACTCTGGCCGGGCTCAGAATGAACCCATGGCGGGAGTTGGCCTTGCAAAGCCCCAGGAGCAGCGGCAAGGGAGGGCCCCCCCTGGAGCCTGGATCAAGCCAGAAGGCCTGCAGCTGTGCTCAGGCTGCCTCCCCCACCTCGGGAGCTGAAACCCCCCAGGAAGGGTGCAGGAATGATCTGGGGAGACCCCTTTCCTACCTCGGCCAGCTGAAGGCTGTCAGCTAGTTGGGGCCCAGGCCACGGGGGAGGGGGACGCAGGGAGCATCCCGCAGGGTGGGCGGTTTTAAAACACCCTGGCAGGGCAAGGAAGCGCTCCAGATTTCTTCCTTAAGCTTGGGGAGGGAATTTCCCCAGGGAGGGGATGAAAGCAGGCAGAGAGGTCCCCTACATCAGATGGGGGCTTGGGGGGGGGAGACTTGCTTTCAGGGCCACCAGATCTGGGGCTGCCCCCTGCTGGCCAACCAGTGGATGAAGGCAACTGGAAATAGAAATTCCAACACAATGTCCCCATCTAAAGGTTCTCTAGATCTGTGCAGGTTAGAGGTGTGAGCACAGCTACAACTGGGATATTTGGGGTCTATTTGAAACAGCCTCCAGGGATAGAAATATCAACTGAAACAGAAGCTGGACATGTGCCAAAAAAAATCGCTTGACGTTATAAAATGAAGCAACATTTTAACAGATTGATCAATCCCTACAGTTACAAATGTTCTTGCTTGTTTTTCCACCTGTTAAAGATATTGCAAACCCTGTTTTATTGCCACAATCATACCAATGTTTTTCCTAAATAAATTTCAATCTTGTAAGGAAAACAATCCACAAGGCTTAATATGCTTACTGTAGAACCACGTCACGTAAAGACATTTTACATCTTTTATCAGAATCATTTAAAAATGAGTGACATGTGTTCGGGGAATATGTTTTTCGCACACGAGAGAAGGTAAAATATCTGTAAATGCATTTCCCAAGCACAGCCATCCAGAGCAACAGAGGAGACACAGTGGCAGAAGGGATCTCCAGAGGCTTTGCCAGTGAAATTCCCCGCCCCCGTTCCCCCCCCCCCTTCTTTGGCAAATTCAGCAGCTCCTGGAGAGACCAGGGATGGGCGGCTTCTGTTCCTTGGTCTTGTCTCCCGACCTGACGCAGAGAACTTTGTTGCTTGTTTCCTTGCTCCGGTGGCCAAGAGACCAGGGATGGGTGGCTGCTGGCTCAGCATCTGGGGCCAACGTCCTGCGTCCACCACTGCCCTTGGACAAACTTAGGCTGCGATGCATCAGGCACAGCCAGGCCCCTCCTGCCTCCTCTCCAGGCAAGCAGTGCCGTGCAAATGGAACAGCCAGATGCTTCTGCTTGCCCTTCGTGTCGGCAGCCGGCCCTCTGAGCAATGGCATTATAATACACACACACATACACCAATCACCCAGCAATCACATGTTGTTCAATGGCTGAAGTCTAGGAAGAGTTTGGCTGTCGTTCATCAGAGCCTCCCCATGCAAGAGCAGTCACCTCTCTTGGGTGAGAATGTGGAAGCCCCATGAGGGGACAGCAGGATCTTCCAAAACCTTGGTCACTGGGGGAAGATTTTAGGAACCCTCCATGCACACCGTATTACGACCTTGTGCAAAGCCTCTGTGCTGTAAGGAGCGACAGGGAAGCATCTCAACAACATGCAGTCCGCAAAGGCGTGACGACCTGGGTCTCCCCCACACTAATCATGGAGAAGCGATGGAGCTGGGAAGGGGGGAAGGAGCACCATTTCTGGACCCACCTCACGCCTGCCCAGCTGCCCTCCCCCCAAAACAAAAAGTGGGTTTCCAGGGTGCCAGGCGGAATGGATTCCTCCAGATTGATGCAGGAAAAGGGTTTATGTTGAAATTGCTTGCCAAAGTGTCCCTTTGTGATATTCTGGTAACAACTCAATTTGTTTCAGCTTCAGCTGAAATAAGCTGTTGAAAATAAATAAAACAGCACCTCTCATTCAAAGTCACATGGAAATGAGGCAATTTACACATGTAATCTTGATTTTCTCTTAAATATATCAAGTCCTTGCCCAGATGAATAGGGAAATGATGATGATGATGGTTTGTTCCGTGCAGCTTCTGGGAAGCCAATTCCCCTAATTACTCCCCCCTCGATGGGCAGCGACGGCTGCACCCTGGAATTGCCATGGGCCCTTCAGGCCAACCTCAGCACAGCCCCAGAGGGCCCCAGCCAGGAGCTTCTGATTCTGATCAAAAGCGAACTAAGTCAGAATATAGACCTACTGATCCACACATGCACGCATGCGTACCCCAGGCATATGTGGGTGCCTCAGTAAAGCGGTTTGCTCTTTTTGCCAATTTTTGATTTTGCGTTCACCTTTCGGGCAATGTGGTTGGCTGCCTCTGCCTTCTTCTGGGGCCTCCCAAGGTCCCAGCAGCCGTCTGCGGGTTCATACAACCACTTGACGGGGTGTGCGCCACCTCCGAGTCTGTCATCCTTGGCTTTCTTCAGGAAGAGCCGCCCTTTCTGAAGCAAGTGAGGTTTGGGGTCAGGGGGGCTACAAAAACTGTGTGGGTACCCCCAGCTGTAAATGGGAAGGAGAAACGGGGAAAGAGAGGGAGGGAGGGAGAGAGAGAGAGAAAAGAGAGGGAGAGAAGGAAAAGAGAGAGACAGAGAAAGAGAGACAGATTGAAAGAGACACACACAGAGAAAAAGAGAGAGAGAGAGAGAGAGGGAGAGGGAGGGAGGGAGAGAGAGAGGGAGAGAGGGAGGGAGAGAGAGAGAGAGAGAGAGAGAGAGAGAGAGAGAGAGAGAGAGAGAGAGAGAGAGAGAGAGAGAGAGAGAGAGAGAGAGAATATTGAGGTCTGGCAAAGGGAACCCAGAAACGGAAAACGTAGTTTTAGCTGTCTGAGCTCAGATCCTCCCCCCACATGAAGGGGAGGGACGGTCATACATACAGGCATCTGGCTTTCTTGAGAGATGACAGTTCTGTAAACTAAAAAAAGAAGAAAGTATTAGACTGACCTGAGCCATTAGTAAATCAATCATCATTTATTGATTATTGTGAGCACGTCTTCTTACATATAGATGCAAATTCTGCTGGGATCAATGAGATTTATTTCCAGATGACATAAGTGGAATTTTTCTCCAATGCGATTTTCCCATGTATTTTACCAGGAAACATAGATAGGGCAGCCTAGTATAGTCAGTGCCTTCCTAACCATACCCAAGCACTCCAAATTTGTTGGAGATGTCCATTTTGCTCTATGAGGTGACCTAACCCTAGGTGGAATTTTCCTCCAATGGGATTTTACCATGTATTTTACCAAGAAACATAGATAGGGCAACCTAGAGAAGTCAGTGCCCTCCTAACCATAGCCAAATTTGTTGGCAATGTCCATTTTGCTCACCGAGTTCATGGTGATGTAACACCTAACCCTATAGTAAATATTAATCAGCTGAGAATACTTTGATTGAAATTTTCCTAAATGGGCCACCAGAGCAAATAGAACCCGTTCTGGTCTCCACCACCCCCTTCGGGAGAGTTCCCCGGCCTGGCCTGCTTGCAGGCTGGCGGTCTGCTTCAGGGGTTTTGTGTGTCCTGGAGCTCCGGCCTCATAAATTATGCTTCTTTGCCCCTCTGCGAGAGATTTCCTTCCTTATTTCAATGTAGCGGCTCTGGGACCTTCACCACCCTCCCACTTTTCACCGGTGATTTTCACCTGAACAAATTGGATGTCCGAATTGCCCCTCTCCCTGCCAGCCTGCCATGAGGGGGGGGTGGAGGCTGGAGGGAAGGGGAGGATCTGGGGGGAAACGAAACTGAACTGTGAGAACCCACAAAGACTTCAAGGCCGTTTCCCTGGCAGAAGCCAACAGGCAGAGTGACTGGCTTCCAAAATGTCTCTTTCAGACTTGATTGGACAAGGAGAGACACCACATGGGAAGAGTCCAAGGGAGGGAAGTTAACTGGCAAAAGTCCGGCCCGAACACTCAGGCTTTACACAACTGCAATTCACTTGACTTCTAGTCAACTATACTTTTCTCAGTAAACGGAGTTAAGGATCTTTTTTTTTTATCTTAGAAGCCCAAGTTGAGGCAGGCCTGACATTAGCAAAGCCCGGCCCCTTTGCAGCAGAGAGCAGAACCCACAAGCAACTCCCCCCCACCACCCTGCTCTTGCTTTAGGGCAATTTGTTTTGCTTGAAAAGGCTTCTGCCGCTTTAAAGGAGGTTTTCCCCTGAAATCTTGAAGGAAACTATGGTAAGGATTACCACTTCCTGCAGGGTCGCAGGTGCGCGCGCGCACACACACACACACACACACACACACACACGCTTGCTGCCTCTAACCACATAGAATTTGCCTGTATCCAAAACGCCGCCAATGGAAAACCTTCCCAGAAATATAGGTGGGCATTTCCATTTCTTCAAAAGTGGATCCAGCGACATCCCGGAGGCCAAACTCCTCTTTGGCCACCAACTGGGATGAGTTAGATGCAGCCAACAGAGGCAGCCCCCCCCACCAGAAGCCCCCCCCCAAGAGGCCCTGAGGCTCCTGGGGGTTGACCTCCCTGCCAGGCAGGGGGTGAAGCCCTGGAGGGATCTTGGAAGGGCTGGATTTGGGGACAAGCAGGATCCTCGCCTAGCGAGCTGCTGCTCACCAGATGTTCACCGAGGTCTCCGGAGCTGCCCAGCAGATGCTGATGCTGGAACCTCTCCAGCTGCTTCTCTGCCTGGTCGACCCTCTGCAGCAGGTTCTCGATGAAGCGCTCCAGCCGGGCTTTCCCACGGACCTCCTTCTCGGCCGCTTCCTCCAGGAAGTGATTAAAGGTGACAACCTCCCTGCAGGGGCAACATGGCAGCTGCTGCACGGGGACTGGTGGGCAAAGGGCGGTGGCGCCTGCCGAGTGGCAGATGCAGCCATGCCCAGCTTCAGTCCTGGCCCTCCTGGCACACCCACAACCCACTCCGGATGCCAAGCTCTCCAGGACCGGGATTGGCAGAGGGAGAGGCTGGGCCATTCACAGTATCTGCCAACAAACAAACAAGCTTTGCTTCACTCCTCATTGAGAGCCTTCTCCCCTTGTGCTCAGAATCTGCACCCGGCTCCTAGGCCTCCCTCCCTGGGGGGGCTACAGCAGATCTTTGAGTGGAGCCACCAGACGAAGGGTGCTTGGGGGCCTGTGGGGGTTTCCTCCCAGGCTGCCAGGGGGGGGCTGCCCTGGCAGAGCAGAGAGGGCAAGAGATGGTGGGCCCAGCACCACCCAGAAAGCCCTCCGGCCAGGCACAAGAAGCCGCACTGCAAGGTCCATCCACACAGCGAGGCTCTCGTGGCCGGCTGGAGACCCCCACCGACCCCAGGGCAATTTTTAACTCCACGTAAACCTGGGCTGAGGAAAGCCTGATGCCTCTCCTGCCCTGGAGGGAGAGGCCCTTTGGGCGAAGCCTTCTCTGCTCTGGAATATTCTCCCACTGGAGGGGGGCCCTCCCTGCAAGAGCCTAAGAACTTGGGCAGTCTTTTGCCTCCAGTTCCTCCTCCTCTTTTGATTGAGGGCCCTTGCAAAGCACCAGCGTGTTTGATTGGTTCCAGACACCGCAGCTCAATGACTGAGCCCCTCCTCAAAGACCCCTCAGTCCAGGCATGGGAGATGTGGCTGAGCCCTCCTCACGGCTGAGCCAGATACAGTCCTTCAAAAGCCCCTCTACCCCAATTTCTCCCTTGTGAGTCTTAAAAAAAGATCAGGCACGGCTGCATTTCAGCTGGGGACCTGCTGCAAGGCCCCCTGGCTGCCTCCCTCCTCATAAGCCCTTATGGGAAGAGGGGATCCCCACGGGGTCTGTTGCGAAGGGCAGGCCCCAAGGGCAGACTTGGAGGAAAGCAGGTAACTAAGCAAGGGAAAACATGCATCTGTGCAACTGAGCGCTTGAGAAAGGTTTCTCCCCCACCACGGCCGGCTGAGGCTTCTGAGAACAGGCAACAGGCCCCACCTGCCCCGTCAGCCGGGACCTTCGGCTGGGACCTCTTCGGCCCTTCAGTCAGTGGGAAGGGCCACACCCTCCCCCCACCTGGTCCCCTCCCCCATAACTCCTCTGCAGCAGCAGGGTCAAGGCGTGGGGTGGGAGGCCACTGCCTTCTGACCCCCCTCTGCTTCCCCCTCCTCCTCTTCTGACTTACTCCTCCTTGCGGTGCAGCTGCTCCTCCGACTCGGTGAGCCGCTGCTGCAGCACCGCAATCATCTCCACCGCCACATCCACCTGCTGGTTCAGGGCCCTCTCACGCCGCTGCACCTCCTGCTTCTTCTGGGAGAGCTGCACAAAGGCCGCCCGGACCTCCAGGAGCTGGGCCGTTTTTCGGGAGAGCTCCCGGGAGAGGTCCTCCATCCGCCTCTCGATGGTCTGGTCGACGGCTTCCACCATGTGGTTGAACTTTTCCCGCACGTGGGCCTCGAATGAAGCGCCGGGCTCCATGGCCTTCCAGGTGGGGTCCCAGGCCGGCTCGGCTGAGGTGTGGCCAGAACCCAGGTCGGCCGGCCATTCCGCCTCCCCGGCCAGAGGCCTCCTGGGCAACAGGTCCTCCGGCTCGCAGAAGTTCAGGTAGGAGAGCCGTGGCTTCAGGACACTGCTGCCCCCATCCTGGAAGGTGCCCCGGGTCTGGGGGCGGGAAGGGGAGGAGCCCCGGCTCCCCTTGAGGGGAGAGAAGAGGCCTCCTGAGGTCCGGAGACTTCGGTCTTCGAAAGCGTGGCTGTACTCCAGATGGGCCCTCAGGGAGGACAAGCTCCTGAACCGGGCGTGATCCCCACACCGGGGGCAGCGGAAGGGCCTCCGGGCCCCTGCATCTTTCAGCGACTCCTCCCACGTGGATTTGCTGTCCTCAAAGGCCTTCTGTTGCATTCCTTTCCCAGTCCTGTAGCCATCAGGGAAGAGGAATGGGGAGGTTAGCGAGGGTCTTTTCGGCCAGTCACCAGGACACTTTCTGGACTAGAGATCCCATCACCCAGTAGGGCCCAGTTCTGTCGGCTGCAGAATGGCTAGCACCTCCGGAGAGCCTCTTAGGCACCAAAGGCCGTGAATTTTGCCAGCAAACTCCGAGGGAGGCTAATTCACACCCCTCGGGTGGGTCCAGGCAAAGAGCAGGTAGGTTGGCCTCTCCATCCCGTGATCCGCCTGATGGGTCAGCTTGCCAGAGAACCGGGAGCAAGGACGGAGTTGGGGGAGGGGCGGAGGGCGGGGCTGCTCCGCTCCGGAACGGGGTCGCTCCGCATTCAGCCCCCGGGGCTGCTCCTGGGGGGCGGGGCGCAGAACGAGGGTCCCGGCAGTGGCGCCAGTCTGAGGCGGGGGGGGCAGCGGGGGGGGGTGCCGGAAATATTCCCCGGCCTGGTCCCCTGCCCGGCTCGGCCACAGCGGCTCCGTCGGCCCCCGCAAGGGCTGCCGATCCGGAGCAAGGCCGGCCTTTCGCAGGGGGCTCTCCCCGAAGCCCCCTCGCTTCCCGGCAGGCACCAGGGGAAACCAAGGGCTCCGCCGCCGCCGCCCTCGAGACGTCCACCCTCCAACCCCCGGACCGCAGGGAGGCTCCCGGGCCCTCGGCTGACGTCAGGCTCGGGACCGCCACGAGCCAGCAGGATCCCGGGCCGGGAAGCGGCTCCTCCGCCCCGCGAGCCTCCCCCGCGCCTTCCCGAGGGTCGCCCCCCCCCGCCCGCACTCGCCTCCGGAGCGGCCGCTGCTGCTGCAGTCCCGCCGCGGCTGCCCCCGCCCCGCTCTCTCCGGGCGACCCCGCACCCTCGCTGCGCCTCCTGCGTCGCGCATCCGAGGCGGCTGCGGGGAAAGCCGTTTGCAGCAGAGCCGTAAATCACGGCGGAACGACACACTGCCAGCCCCCCTCCCTCCTGCGGCGGTAGAGCGGGCGGGGCGAGATCGGCTGGGCTCCCGCGGGTCCGGCGTTGCGGAGAAGGGCTGGCTGGGCCCTCCCGGGAACGGATCCGAAGAAGCGGCAGGCGGGCTCAGCCCGGCTCCTCGGGGGTGGCTGCGGGCCCCCCCCTGCTGGAGAGGAAGCTGCCCGGGCGGAGCCGGCTCCCCGGCTCCCGGCTGCCCGAGAGAGGCGGCGGCAGCCGGGGCAGCGGCCGCGGTGGAGGAGCCTAAGCACCCGAAGGCACAAGCTGGCCGGGGCGGCCGAGGGGCCTGTGGTCGGCCTGTGAGCAGAACCAGCCGCTACGGGCTCCAGTTGCAACCGGGCGACGGCAAAGGATCTCCTGGCCTCTTTACTCGCCCGGAGAAGTTCTTCTGCGCGGGGGCTTCCCCTGCCGGCCCCCGCCGATCTCGGGCCGGGAGGAGTCCTGCCTCGGGCGCCCGGGCAGCGATGGAGCCCCCGCGAGTCGGCAGAGCGGCCCCCTCCCCTTCCCCGAGGCCTCTCGACTTTCTGCCGCCGCGAAGTCACGCGGGTCTCCCTGGCCACACTGGGACACTCCAACCACCAGCCGCGCTCGTTGAATCCCAGGGTCGCCTTCGGGCTTCCTCCCTCTTCCTCCGGGAGCTCCTGGATTCCGCCGCCCCTTCCCGGGACCGTTTCGTCTGCGAAAGCAATGAGGAGTTTGCCCGGCCCAGCCTCCCCCCCCGGGGTTCCTCCCCTAAGAAGCGCGAGGGGGCCGGAGGGAGGGAAGGGAGGCCACCGGGCGATCGCAGAGAGCAGAGGCGGAAGCGCAGCCCGCCCTCTGGGCTGGGGCTGGACGGGGCGGAGCTCGCGGCCGAGGCGGGAAAAGCCAGGGGCGGCCATGGCGGCGCGGGCGGAGCAGGGGCGCTGCGGGGCGGCGGTGAGCGGCGGGAGGCCGGGCCGGAGCTCCTACGGGACAGGAGGCGGCGCTGGCTCTGCCGAGAAGCGGCTGCCGGAAAGCCGCGGGGGGCGTTTTCGGGGCTCCTGGGGAGGCGGGGGTCGGGGGCGTCGGGATCCCCTCCGCTCACGCTGCCCTCGCTTCGGCCCCAGGAGAAGTTGGAGATGGAGACGCGGATGCGGGACGGGCTCCGCAAACTGCTGGCCGCGAGCAGCCGCCGGGACCAGGCCATGCGCGCCGCCAAGGCGCTGGCCCTCTCCGACGCCCGCCTGCGGGCGCTCCGCGCGGATCTCCGGCGGCGGACCGAGGCGGCGGCGGGACGGTGAGAGACCAGGGCTGGTGGCGGGCGTCTGCCGGCCCGGCCCCGCTTCGTGCCTTGAGCGCGACCGTCTTTGTCCAGCGCTTCCCTTGAAGCAGCTCCCCACCCCGCGCTTCTGATGCCTGGTGGAGCGGAAAATGGGGGGACCTGCTTGGTCGGTCTGTCTGCCAGGCCCCCCTCTCCCTCCTCCTCCCCCCGCTCCCCTTGGTCTCTCCTCTGCTTCCCCGTCTTTGCCCGAGGCGCCCCTCCTCCAAGCCTGGGCGCCCCTGGGCTCCCCTGGCCGGGATAAAGCGAGAGAACGAAGTAGCGAAGCTCCCGGTTACAAGATGTTCTCCAAAACAAAGAAAGCGAAAGGGGGCTTCGCGAGGGGGGAGGGGCGGGGGAGAGAGAGCGCCGGGGGGGCAGAATCGGAGGGGCCGAAGAGGACAGCCTTCGCCCACTCTTATTATTATTATTATTATTATTATTATTATTATTATTATTTAATTTCTATGCCGCCCTATTCCAAAGAACTCAGGGCGGCTGAGTTAACCGCCGGCATCTGCCAGAGCCTCGTGGTTGGCCACGTGGCGGGGTAACTCCGTGGCTTCTCCAACCGGCCCCGTCGAGAGACGGCGGGGCTCAGCCAGAGCAAAGTAGCGGGGAGCGAGGTAAGGCAGCGGGCGAGGATGTGGCCGGAGGGCTCAGCGCTGTTACTCGCCGGCTCTCGCTGCCCGTTTTCCCGTCATAAATGGTGGGTTGGCGCCACCTGCTGGCCGAAGCTCGCGGTCCGAGGCTCCGGTCGTGCCGTTCCCGCCGTTCTCGGTCTCCTCTTTCCTGTAAGCCTCGGGCTGGACGACGGACGGCAGCTCTTGCGGGAGATCTGAAATAGCGCCGCCGGGTCTCTGGGTGCTCGTAGGTCTTTCGACGCCTGTTCCGTTATTGGCGACTGAATTACTTCAACCACAGAACGGCCGGAAATCAGCAGGACAGAAACGTATCCTCCTGAAGTGTGATCTTTCAATTGCAAATGGTCTTTGGAGGGGCAATCTGCTTTTTCCTTGTATAAAAATTCCACACGCATTTCATCTGTGAGGGTGTATAAGAGACAAATGTGTTTTAAGGCAGAGCTTTTCAACCTTTTCACCCCTTGTGCCACTTTCAGGATAGGGCAACATCCGAGGACCACCAGGCGCCTAGCAAGGGGTCAAAAACTTGATGACCAAAAAAAGAGGGAAAAAGTGATAAAGTACAGGTGGTCCTCGACTTACAACAGTTCGCTTAGTGACTGTTTGAAGTTACAATGGCACTGAAAAAAGTGCCCCCCAAGCCACAGCCAAGCAAGACTCCTGCCTGCCCGCCCAGCTGCGCTCTTCCTCCTGTCCAAGGCTTTCATTGTTGTGAGCGTTTCTGTTGAGGATTGGCAGCAGGGGTGGGGTGGGGGGGTGTTTGGTTTTTATCCGCCCCCCCCCCCGTCTGCTGGGTGGTTGCAGCAGGCTTTGGTCACTTCACATGACCCTGGGACACTGTGACCATCATAAATATGAATCAGTTGCCAAGCATCTGAATGTAAATCACAAGACCCTGGAGATGCTACAACATTCCAGACGATCGGCGCTTCTTCTGGGCTCAGCAGAAGCACCAGGATCAGTGCTGCTTTCCAGCTGATTGGTGCTTCTTCAGGGCTCAGCAGAAGCACCAGGATCAGCGCCGAGCTCCAGCTGGAGCCTGGCGCTGATCCTGGCGCTTCCACTGAGCCCTGACAGCCCTGAAGAAGCGCTGATCAGCTGGAAAGTGGATCAGCTGGATCCCGACGATTCCATTGAGCCCTGACAGCCCTGCAGCTCCAGCCGTCTCTTGTTCAGGCTTATGCGGTGCTGCCACTGGTTCAGCTCATTCCCCTCTCCCACTAGCACTTTTCTAGGATGGTCACGTACCACCTGCCAGGTGCCAATATACCACAGGTGGTACCCATACCACTGGTTGAAAAGCCCTGTTTTAATGAATGCAAAAATGTGTGGTTTTAAATCCCTTAAAAGTTTAGCTTTAAGTTAGTAGTAGTATCCATGTATTTGATTTCAGAGAAGCTTACCTTGGAAGAGAAGGAAAAATAATGATTTTTTTTCATTCTAATTAGTATTTTTTATTTCTTTCGTTAGATGTTCAGATTTTGCAGCTGAAGATCGTACAGCCTGTAGAGGGAAGGTTGGCATTTCAGGTATGTTTGTTTTCTGTTGTCTGCAACTGGAGAACACAATAAATTCTACTGATCTGGCTGGTATCTCGCTCTGAGGCCTCCTCCCGCTTAAGTGTCCTCTCCAGCCTCATCTCCTTGGCTTTGATGGGACCTCAGAACTTGCATCACCTGGAGGGTAAATTCCTCCATTACCTTCACATTAAAAGTTTTCCATCTATGTAAATTCTGTGATTCTCCCGTAAAAAGTATACATTTTCAGTGCCATAATTTTGGAAAGTGAATTTGATTAGAAAGTAAACAAAAATCAAGGTAGAGAGGGAATCACTTTGGTATAAGTAAGCAAAAAATGAAAACAGAAGAGTTCCTTTCCAAATGCTACTTTTACACCAGACCTGATGGCAGTAAGGTGCAGATTGCCCTCAGCAGGGGTCTCCAAACTTGGCAACTTGTGAAAGACCCCTGGACTTCAACTCCCAGAATTCGACAGCCAGCACTGTTAACACTGAATTAACCCTGAACGTTGAGATGGAGTCTGCCTGCCTTATTCTAGAAAAGGTAGAAAATAGAATCTATTCTGAACTTTTGAACTGGGTTAGGAGTGTGCTGTGCTTATTCTTTTTCTCTTTGTTTTAGATTTACGAATTCCATTGATGTGGAAAGACTCTGACCATTTCAACAACAAAGACAGTACGTATTTTTATTTTTTTTAGTGGTTACGCAACTTCTTTAGCCAAGCTGAAGCTTTTCATCAGTGCTGATTCAGTACAAACATTCAAGGTCTACACGAGTCAAGTTATAGCTGAGCTTGTGGGCTGCAGCTGTCTGAAACCGGCTTTCCCTTCTGAACATGTCCTCTTCAGGAAAGCATGCAGTGGCAGAAGCGATGCCTTCCGTGTGTTTGGCCATAGAAGGGCTGAACGGTCAGAAAATGTATCTGGCAATGGAGACCACTGGAAGTTCGTCTACTGTTAGTGGAGCAGCTGGAAGAGATTCCGGCTAGGTCTCCGAAACTCGGTCTGCTTTGGCTGCCTTCCCTGCCCTGCAGATGGATTTTACTTTTACTTTCTGTAAATGCAGAGCTGCCCACACAGCCAAATATTTTAATTCCTCCTTCTGCATTCATAATTTGGCAGAGGCTGTTGGTACAGTTTCTGTCTGTGTTTTAATTAATACTTTTGTGACAAAATTGTTTTCAAGAGTTTGAACTTTGACATGTGTGTCAGAAACCCTTATGAATTTCTGAGCTATTTTAAGTTCAGTTGTAAAGTGAGATATTTGCTAAGTTGTATGCACATTAAGGACATCAGAACAGTTACTTGTTTCATTGTTTCTTGTTTGTAAACTTTATTTTATTACTGTGTTTCAGTAATAAATGAAGCAGTCAGTAAATCCTATAAACAAATAACTACCTACTGAGATGGGTGTGACACAACAAATTATTCTGAAGTGTTCTGCTTTTTTTTTTTTTTTTCCTTGCAGGAACCGAGCGTTACTCGGTTTTTTGCTTATTCAAAATAGGAGCTGAGGTGTATGATTCAGACTTGCTTATTGTGGATAAGGCGGCAACGGACATATGTTTAGAAAATGCAACAATATTGTGAGTATTCCTGAACCAGTAAGAGGCACCCAAAATCTTGAACAAATTCCACTGTTTTAAAATTTTAGGGAATGCAAGCTTCATGGGAGGCCATCCCCCCCCCAACCTAAAAACAACACCAGCTGTGAATGTCACTCCGGAACAGAGGTGACTGGCCTCCTCCTGGAGGCTGAGGAATCCGCCAAAGAGCCCCTAGCCAGGATCAAAAGCCAAGACTGGACTGCAGCAATACGCACAGCGCCCGCTCAGTCACTGGCAGACTTTCCAACAAATTTAGGGACCGTAGCTTTGCTTTAGTCTGCTGATTGGTGTACCTGCTTTTCTGTGCTTTTAATATTTTATGTGTGGATTTTATGGAGCTACTTTAAATTGTGCTGGGAGCATTTCCACTGAAGAGCAGCCAATGTAACACCCCCCACACACACACACAGAAACAGTGGCTTTTTTTTTAATGGTCTGATAATCATCCTTCTGAAACCTGCCCCCGTTCTCTTCTAGCGAGGGAGCTGGGCCAGACTTCCAGCTGAAGGTGGAGGTGTACAGCTGCTGCTGTGGGGAAGGCCCCTTGACCCTCACCAGCACCCCCAGGAAGCTGGTCAAGAAGTTGAAGACCTCCCTGGGAAAAAGCACCGGGAAGAAATTCAGCTCTGCCTTGGAGCAGAGCAACCTTGAAACTCTCCTCACCGAAACAGCCACACCGTGAGTGAATTAGGATAGGGAGGGGGCTGTTTCAGATGGGGGGGGTTTCTCAGGGTGGGTTTCCATCTGTGGAGCAGTTCAGCTCTAGAAATCTACTTTCTGGCTCTCCTGAAGTGGGGGGAGCAGTTTAGATCCTCTTGCCTCTTGTGCCGGTACACGTCCCTAGGTGGGATACCCCCCCTAGCAGCAGGTGACCCAGTGGGATGGACAGTCCAATGCGGGGAGTCGGGGGGGGGGTCTCAGAGGTGGTGAGTGTCTCTGGATCAGTTAATGCAGAAAACAAACAGTTTCATTATCGAATCTGCCTCATTCATTTTTTTTAGCTAATAAGAATTTATTTATGGCTTGTTCCATTTCCATAGCCGCCCTTCTTACAAGGTATGTGTGTGTGTGGGGGGGGGTGTTTCTCCAATGTGGGCAGGGGCCAGAAAGCCTCTGCCTGGCTTGTGCTCTCCTGAGGAGCTTGCAAGAACATAGAGAGAAAGGACATGTTTTGCCACAGGAGAGAGAGCTTATGCTGGAAGCACAGACTAGTTTCCCCCACCTTTCCAAAGGGGATTGCTCGGAAAAACTCTCTAGCACTTAGCCTGTGACTCACTGGCCTGTTGCCCCTGCCCTCTTCAGGGGTTGAGGGTGGCTCACCTGGCAGGAAGGGGCGGGGCCTTGCCTGGGCTTTCCTTGTGGGGCAGGCTCTGCATCTGTGGGCCCAGAAAGCTCTTCTGCTGCTGGAGGGAAGGTGGCTGGGCCAGGTGTTGCAAGGTGGGCCCGCAATGGCCCCTATGGCTGGCAGGGGGGGGGGGTTGGAGGCACAGGGCAGCCATTGGCTTCCCCTTAGAGGGTGCTCCATGGGGGGATGGGGTGGAGAATGCGCAGGGGAGATTGAGGGAACCAGTGGGGGAGGGGTCTTCCCAGGGCAACCCAAAGGGCATCTATCAGGAAGGGTCTTAATGCACAAATGAGGCAAAGCCTTTCAGAAATTGCTTTGGGAGAGCCTCTTCCCGTTTCGGTCGAGTAAGGCTGCCCTCTTTGTGCAAAGACGCTTCTACTTATGGAAGAAATTGGATTCAACCATTTGAGCAAATGCTGCTAGCAACACTAATTAGCCTGTTAAGTTTGAAACCAACAGAACTGAAGTACGAGGAAACTGGAAGCAATTGGGAACAGTTTTAGGAAATGGCGCGTGGGAAGTTAGCCAAAAAAGAGGGTTTTAGAAGGAAAATGTTACCATGAAGCATATTTGATAATGAAGCAGTTTGTTTTCTTTGGCAACGCTTGCCCTATATAGCATTCAGCGCAAAAAGTTTATCAAAAAAACCTTCAGTTACGGATGGCTTGGATGGGCTGCCTAGCGACAGGATACGGGGCAGGAGAACCGGCCTTGGTTGGGTCACTTCCCTCCCTCCACGGGGTTGGCAGGAAGGGTCCCACCACAACCCTCCCTCCGGCTGCAGAGCCAGGAAAGAAATTCCATCCTTGCATGTGGCCCCTTCTGAAGAAATTGGGCTCTGGCTGCTGGGGGGGGAGCATGGGGGCTTTAGGACAGGGGTCCCCCAGACACCGCTCTCTTTGATCCAGGTGTTTGGGCAGTGTATGTGTGTGTTGTGTACATGTGTTGAGAGCTGTACAGCAGCTGTGAAAACCTGAATGAAAGCAAATAAGCCTTGATGTTAATTAGGCTCCCAAAATAAATAACCAACAAAAGAATAATTAGGCTCATTGCTGTAAAAATAACGATTCTTCAGAGACTCTTGTTGGAAGGGAACCTGCCCACTCCTTTTTTTTTCAGCCCCTGCCACTTGGTGATGCCCACGGCTGCTTTTTGTAAAGAAAAGGGTGTTTCTCAGAGGATTCTTCAGACACTAAAGGAAACATCTTTTGAAGTTAAATATATGCAAAACAAGCAGCTTGCATTGATCCGGGCTCATTGTATACTCCAATTACTCTCCATGGTGACAAAAGTGAAAAATAGGTTGAATTTATGGGCTGAAAAAGTCATTCTTCATCCTTATATAACATGGCTCCAGGGTGTGCAGACAGGAGACTCAGCTCCTAGTTGCAGAAAAGCAGAATTTAAAAATTTTTCTCTCTGTTCTCACAAGGGAAACCACAAAGCACACACAAAGGAGGCCAAATACGCCACCATAAATTTCTTTCTTCTCTCCTTTGGAGCCATGAAGAGCTGCTAAACCCATGGGCAGCTAATCCAATCACACTCCCAACTCCCCACCCCGCACCTTATAAATAGCCAGGAGGCCCTTGGGACAATTTCTGCTTGTGCTGTGCAAATTCCATATAAAAACTCGGCTACAGGATTTTTTTTTATTATTATATAACATTTTTTATTGTTAGATATATATTTGTACATGTAAACCAAGAAAAAATTCAAGTTAGATGCTATGCAACTTAATACAATCAATTTAAATTTGTAAACATTCTTCACTCCGTATATCAAGATTTAACTATAAGCCAGATACATTTTCTTTGATTGGTGTTTCTCTTGTATGTAGTCTATCCACTGTTCCCAGTCCAACATATATTTTTCATTTGAATGATCCTTCAAATATGCCGAAATTTTAGCCATTTCTGCCAAATTTATAACTTTCAAAGTCCATTCTTCAATAGATGGTAATTCTGGCTTCTTCCAATATTGTCCCACCAGCAGTCTCGCTGCTGTGATCAGGTTCAAAATTAAGTTCGTCTCTACGGTGTTACAGTCTTTTATGATCCCTAGCAGAAACAACTGAGGTAGAAATTCAATACGCTTTTTCAAAATGGTTTGAAGTGTCCACCATATTTTTCTCCAGAAAGCTTTAATTTTTCTACATGTCCACCATACATGAAAATATGTAGCCTCCATACTGTCACATCTCCAACATTTAGGTTGGATGTCAGGGTAGATATATGATAGTTTTTTCGGATCTAGATGCCACCTATAAAACATTTTATAAAAGTTCTCTCTTAAATGTTGCGCTTGCGTAAATTTTACATTTTTCACCCAAATTCTCTCCCACGTTTCCATCGTGATAGCTTGCCCAAAATTTTGTTCCCACTTTATCATACAATCCTTGACTAGTACAGCTTCAGAGTCAATTTCTATCAATACGCTGTACACTCTTTTAATATGCATGGGCCCTTTTTCTCTAATCTGTTCAATTAAATTCTCATCTGCTAGTGATAAACCCTTCTTCAGGTCTTTTTGCCATCTAGACTGCAGTTGTAAATATGAAAGCCAGGTACACATTATTCCTTCATCTGCTAGCATATTTGATGTCTTCAACGATAACACATTTCCTTCTTCCATTACGAGTTTACTATAGGGCACCACATCTTGACCTTGTATTATGTTTATGTCCCCTATTGCGTGTCTGGGGATCGTCCAAATGGGAATCTTCTCGTGTAGTAAGTACTGATACTTCTTCCAGACACACAACAGCGGGATTCTCAGTGGGTGCTCCTTGAAGCTCTTATCCACCTTCTTGTAATACACTAAGTATGCGTGCCAGCCATATACCTAATCCATGTCCTTCAACATTCAGTATTCTGTCATTCGATATATTAATCCAGTCACTCAACGCCACCAGCGCCGCAGCATAATAATATAACTTCAAATTGGGCATTTTTAAACCACCTCTTCTCCTTGTATCCTGGATGATTTTTAATTTAACCCTCGGTTTCTTGCCATCCCAAATAAATCTGTTAATGCCCTTCTGCCACTCGTCTAGGTCCACATCCTTTTTTAAGTATAGGTAACATTTGAAAGAGAAATAAAAATTTTGGCAATACATTCATTTTCACTGCCGCTATCCTGCCCAGCAGAGACAGTTGTAATGTTTTCCACTTGTCCAAATCTATTTGTATCTTGTTCCACAACACCTCATAATTATTTTTTCATAATTTCCCATTTGCAGCTTCAATCTCAACTCCTAAGTATTTAACTTTCTTAACTATTTCACAGCCCGTTATTCTTTCTAAGTCCTGTTTTGAGTTGTTATCTAAATTTTTAACTAGCATCTTCGTCTTAGATATATTTACTTTGAAGCCTGATACCCTACCATAGTCTTTGATTATCTCCATCAGTCTCTTGACTGATTGTGCTGTTTGAGTCAGTGTCACAAGCAGGTCATCCACGAAGGCACATAGTCTGTAGTCCTGTTGTCTAATCCGTATACCTTTTATATCATCTGCCACTCGTATCTTGTTCAGTAAAACCTCCAGCGTTAAAACAAACAGCAAGGGGATAGAGGACATCCCTGTCTAGTACCTTTCTCTATATTAAATGAGTCTGTTAAGTCCCCATTCACAATGATCTGCCCTGTTTGTTTCTGATAAATTGCCAATATGGAATTAATAAACTGTTCTCCCATTTTCATCCCCCCGATCAGTTTTTTCAGAAACGGCCAATTCAGTCTATCAAAGGCTTTTTCTGCATCCACAAACATGAGGGTAGCGGGCACCTGGATATGCCTTTCCAAGTACTCTATTATATTAAGAAGTTGTCTTACATTAGTTTTCATCTGTCGTCCTTGTATAAATCCAGTTTGGTCCGGGTGAATTATTTTTTGTAACACTGTCATTAATCTGTTAGCCAAGATTTTTGCAAAAATTTTGTAATCCGTGTTCAATAGCGAGATGGGTCTGTAGTTTTCTGGTTGAGCGTTGTCTTTTCCCTCTTTAGGGATTAGAGATATGTAGGTTGTTTTCCATGATGATGGAACCTGACCACCTTCTTGTATGTTGACAAATAGTTCTCTAAGGGGTTCTACCATCTCCTCTCGAAGATACTTGTAATAGGTCGCTGTTAACCCATCAGTCCCGGGAGATTTTCCCATTTTCAATTGTTTAATCACTGAAAGTATTTCTTCTGGTGTGATCAATGCATTCAGTCTATCTCTTTGTTCATTGGTAATTATCAATAACTTTTCATTTTGCAGAAACTTTTCTATCTCATTATCTTGTGTCTTCTCTTCAGCATATAACTTGGAGTAGAATTCTGTAAAAGCTTTCTTGATCGTTTCTTGTTGAAACTCTTCCTTTCCTTTATAAGCTATCTTTTCAATTATGCGGGATTTTTGCTTTTTCCTTAGTATATAAGCCAGCCACCGACCAGGTTTATTGGAATTAAAGAATGTATTATGCTTTGCATATTGTATATTCCTTGCCACTTGATCTGCATCAACAAGTCAAATTGTTTCCTTAAAATCTTGATTCCCTCTTTGGTATTTTTGTCCTCCGGTCTTTCTATTAATAATTGCTCTTTCTTACTTATCTCATCTTCTAACTCCTTTTTTTTTGTTCTTGTTTGCAACGGTGCCTTTTGTTCATGTCCATGAGAATCCCACGCATATATGCCTTGCTAGCGTCCCATATCATTTCTCTAGGTGTCTCCTTATTCATATTTATGCTAAAGAATTCCTTCATAACATTTTTGCATTCCTCCGCATTTATATCATATTTAAACAGGTTTTCATTAATTCTCCAGGATCTCCTAGGTTTCTGTCCTTGTCTTAATTCCATCCATACTGGATTATGGTCTGTTAGAACTTTGGGTAAGATTTTCACCTTTAGACTAACAAGCAAGTCGCTGGTTGTTAATATAAAGTCGATTCTAGAGAATGACTGGTGTCTGTCTGAAAAAAAGGTAAATTCTTGCTCTTTGCCATGTCTTTCTCTCCAAATGTCTATCAGGTCAAAGTCATCCTTTATATCAAAGAAGGATTTGGGCAACTTGGAGTGTTTTTGCGGATTTGGTGCTGTCTTCTTTTTATCCAAGCTGACCTCTGACACCATTCCAGTCTCCCATTATAATACAGGATCTGTAGTCAAATTGTATTAGCTTTTTATGTACCAATTTGTAGAATTTTCCTTGCTGCTGATTTGGTGCATATATGCCCATCAAGAGAATTTTCTTATCATCTTTTACAATTTCGATTGCTAGATATCTACCTTGAGAGTCTGACTCTATTAATTTAGCTCTTATATGCTTTTTCACATAGATGACTATGCCATTCTTCTTTTCTGCTGCCGCTGCAACAAATTGTGTGCCTAGCTTGTTGTTAGTTAAATATTTCTGGTCCGTGGTTCTGATATGTGTTTCTTGTAAGCAAATTATATCATTTTTACCTTGGTTCAGATAATGAAATATTTTCTTCCTTTTCTGTGGGGAGTTTAACCCGTTAACGTTCCATGTCAAATATTTACTTGTCATGATCGGCTTCGGGAAACTCTTGCCAGACCAGTTCCGTTTTCCCCCCTGCTTTCTTCTTTGGTCTCGCTCCCATGGTTTCCAGATTGGTATTTGTATTGCCATGTTGGTTCTTCTCTTGCTGTTCCAAATGTTTAATAGTAGCTCTCGTTTGCCTTTGATCTCTAGTCTTTCCTGCTTCCATGGTTTTATTGATATCCTTACTCTGTGTAGTCACTTCCAGAGAAGCTCCTTTATCTTCTCCTGCTGCTGCAGCGGTCTGTGTCTCCGGGGATTTTGATCGTTGTTTTAAGTCCATTCCTCTTTCTTGTGGCCAATCTATATTTTCCAGTGCTGTGGGCGGGGGTCTCCCCGCTTTCAGTTCCTTTTCAAAAAATTCTTTTGCTTTCCAGACTGAGTTCAGGTGGTATCTTTTACCGTTGTAGAGTAGTGACATTCCAGTTGGGGCTTCCCATCGATATTATAGAGCGCGTGTTTTCAGTTCAGTGACCAAGAACTTGTAGTCTTTTCTTTCTCTTAACATCTTGGGGGGGGATCTCCTTCAATATCACCACCTCTTGCCCCTCTACATTCAATCTCTTGTTATAGGATGTTGTAAAAATAAGATCTCGGAATCCCTTTGTTACAAAATAGATAACCACATCTCTTGGTATATTTTTTTGTCTTGCGATCCATGAGTTAACTCTGTGAATTCTGTCGATTTGCCAAGAGATATTTTTAGCTTCCTCTCCTAGAAATTTTTCCAAGGCTTTTACAAAAATTCTTTGCAAATCTTCTTGCTTCTCATTTGTGGATTCTTCCAGTCCCCTGACCCTGATTGCTGTCATCTGCCAATATTGCATCATAGTTGATTGGTCCTGCACCTCACTTTTCATCTCAGCCAGTTGTCCCTCCACTTGTCTCTCCACCTCTTCCATCTTTTCTTCAACCCCCTCCCAGACCTTCTTAAAATTTTTCTCAGTATCTTCTCTCATTTTCTTATTGTGCATTTGCATTGTTTCTTTGATTTGGTCTAAGTCTTCAGTAACAGCTTTGCTTTGTTCTTCCATCTTCCTCTCCAATTCTCTGCTTTGTTCCTTCAACTTCTGTTCTAGTTCTTTGCCTTGTCTCTCCATCTTCTTATCCATTTCCTCCATCCTCTTTTCCATTGCCTCCATCGTTCTCTCTATTTTTTCCATTCTTTTCTCAGAACTGTCATTCATTACTTCCAGCTTTCTCTCTATTTTTTCATACATTGCTAACATTGTATCTTTTAAATCTTTCATCATATGCATTTCTGGAGAGGCCTGGGTAGACAGGGGGGCCTGGGATTCTGTAGGTATGGAGGAAGATGGGGGTGGAGATAAGTTGTTCCCTGGTATTTTAAGGAGCTGGCCTGGGGAGGGTGCTGCCACCTTTGAGGGTATTAGTTTGGACTGCTTAGTGGCCATCCTGAGTTCAGTCCACTGTTAGCCAAGCTTTTTTTTATGCAGAAGACTAATCCTTACTCTTATATTGCCAAGATGTATTCTCTTATAGTCTTCTTTATCCTTTTATAGTCTTTTTTAGGTGTATTTTGTAAAGTTTTTAAGGTTTGCGTCTAGTCTCCCTTTTCACTTTCTCTCTTCCGGCCACTTTCTCTTTAAGGTAAAAGTAGTCGCCATCTTGGATACATTTTGTTTATTGCGAAAGTAGTTAATCAGAGGTAAAATATAAGAAATACTTGCTTTTTTAAGCTCTTGCGTTCAGTCCGTCTGCCTCTGTGTCTCTTTAAAAAGTTTTTCTCACTCAGAGGCTGGTCTTGGCGTCTGGGTCTGTCAGCCGACAGATACAGCTCCGGGCTGGAGCTATTGCGAGCGCCCGGGGAGTCCTCTTTCTTTCCCCCCCAAAAGCTTTTTCAGGGGGTTTTCAGAGGCTCTCGACCCCTACTCACAGCTCTTCACCCCTTCTCCGACCGAGGAGGGGTTTTTTCTGCCGCGAAAAACAGCTGTTTTGCACTGTTTTTGCGGCTTTACAAGTCCCGGAACTCAGAGCCTCCGAAAGGGGCTATATTGCCGCCAAGGCAGCCACCGGAAGTCCTACAGGATTATTTTGATGTAAGTGCCCAATGGTGGTTGCTGGGCTTTCAACAAGAAATCCTGTGCAGTGCCAGCATATTGGGGAGGGGGGGAGGGAGGGAGGAAGGAAGGAAGGAAGGAAGGAAGGAAGGAAGGAAGGAAGGAAGGAAGGAAGGAAGGAAGGAAGGAGATGGTGGTCGAGGAAAACTGGCGCTTGATTTGGCTCTAACTGAGCCACAAAGCAAAAAGGGATTCGGGGGGGGGGGAGGTGGCAGAGGCTGGCTGGGCCAGGGTACAGGTGATCATTCGCACAAGCCTTGGGAGCCCCTGATGTGCTCTGGAGGCTCCAAGCACAGCCTTCTGGCCATCCTCCCCCTCCTTCTCCATCCATTCTTCCCTTGGTTTCTGAGAGGCATGAGCAGAAAGACCAAATGCTCAGAGACAACCGTTGGCTCCCTCTGTTTCCCCTCTCTTAACCAGTGGCCTGGGATACAGCTTGCTGGCTTCTGCCTCCCTGAGCCTGGAGAATGCCCAAGAGGGCTTCCACGCCCACAGCCTTTCGCTCCTGGGAAACGGTAAGTTACGCTGAGTGTGTTGAAGCCCTCCAAAGCTTCAGAAAAGCTTTGCTTTTTGTGCTGCGCCTTCCGTCACCCAACACGTTCAGGTGGAATTGTGTTCCTCTTTGAGTTCAGGACCCTTTTCTCCCTGAACATCTGTTTGGAGGGAGAGAAGAAGCAAGGAGAAGGACAGCCTTCCTTCAGAGGTTTCCTCTTGGGGCTGCTCGGAAGCCCTGGCCCCCTGCCCCCTCTGTCGGTGTTCCCTTGAGGCCTCGGTCTGATGGGAAGGCCTGCTCCCCTGCTGGGCTCTGGGAGGTGAGATCCCAGTCTAAAGATCCCATTTTGGAACAATTTCATAAATCAGGACGTGGCTGTTTGCTCTGCTCCTGTCCAATTGTTGTTCAGTGTGAATTTGGCCAAGGAGCATGGAATCTAACACGGAACCCCGGCTTGTCCTGGGTTGTCTTTCAGAGGACTCTCCTTCTTGGCTTCCACTGTATGGCACCATGTGCTGCCGCCTGGTTGCTCAGCCAGACTGCATGACCCAGGATGCCATGGCCGGATCTCTTAATGAGCAGGCAAGAATGCCCGATGGGCCTCCTCCAGCGCCACCTTTGGTTTGGACAGCGGCCTCTTTAAATGCCTCTTCAAACTTGAGGATGATTGGCAGTTCTTTTTCCACCTTCAACTGTATTCTGCAGGGGGGCGGTTAGTCTCTCCCCAGGACGCTGATAACCCCGGCTGCCCCTTGGATGCCAAGAGCAGGGTGGAAGCTCCCCCCTCCCTCCCCCCCCACCTGGACACTGAGAGGCAGCAGATCCAAGCCCCTCTTGAGGGAGAGAGGGAGGCCCTCCTGCCTTCTCTTGCTGCTGCTCCCTGCCCTGGGGGCCTCTTCCCTCTGGCCATACCCAGACCCCAGGTCCCGCTAATTCCCCCTTTAAGGGCCTCGTGGCTCCCGAAGGAGAGGCTTTCCTCAATCTTGCCTCCTTTTCTAACACCTGAACTTGATTGCTACCGGTGGCACTCTGAAGGGGCCGTTCTAGCAAATGCCCTAGAGGCCATGACTCTCCTGCAGGGCACGTGGCCGTGGCACCCAGTCCTTTAAGGGAAATGTTTTGTCTGGGTTATATTGGGTCATCTGTGGATAAGGGGGTGCTGGGGGTCCAGGCACCCTGTGAATTTGGGCAGAAGGGCTGGATGAAGTGCACGGGAGAGAGAAGACGAGCTTCTGCTGTTCAGATGCTGAGCAGCCTTCTGAGTGGGGCTCTGGGTGGGGGGTGCCAAAGGCCACTGTCTGTCTGGTCCTTGAGACTCGCTTCGCCCTTAACAAAACATCGTCCTCAGTCACAGAGGCCATTTGTTGAGAATGTCCATTTCTCGATAAGGGCTCGTTCTTTGCCCGAGAGTGAAGTGATCTTTGGGGCAATCTGACTAACGACGTTTCTTACAGCCATCGGGGGGTGTCCCAGGGGAGACCTGGAGGCGGAGATACTGCGTGCTGAGAGGGGGCCGGCTGCTCTGCTTCTCTGCCCCCGAAGAAAGAGAGGCTGTCGCGGAGCCAGCCTTGTCCGTTCCCATCAACCGGGTAAAGCCGAGCGTCACTTAACCATTTCAAGATCCAACGGTTGGGGGTCTCTTTGCACTTTATTCATCTTACAATAGTTAAATGTCTGTATGTATGAAGGGTGGCATTCCCCGGGTGGGAAATGTGGACTTAAAAGCAGGGGGCAGGGAAAGTGCCCTCCCCATCTTTTCACAAGGGACTGGAGCTGGGTGCACCTGCGCCCAAAGAGCTGCCCCAGAATTGGGCATGTGGGTGAAACTTATTTTCCCAGCTCAGAGAATTTTGTAGAAGAGTGCCTCCCCCTCCCTTCCCCCAATGTCTGGCTCTGGAGCCCACTGAGGCACTCATGACCAACCGACAGTGGAGAGTTGGGGAGGGGCGTTTCCTTTGCTCCCTCGTCGCTTCGCTGCATGCTTAATTCTGCGTCCTGCTGCAGAAGCTGCAGGCACTTTTAAATAAGGTCCTTCCTGTGCAGTTCCTTGGATGCTTCCCCTCTGCTGCATGATGCAGCGTCAGAAGGACGGGCCTGTTACTGCCGAGGCTGCATCTTCCATCCCTTGAATAATCAAATGAAGAGTAAAGTGGCTTTTATCAGAGAACAACTTTTTGTTTCATAAAGGCACCTGTGGCACAAGACAGGGCGCAGAGGCGACATGAACTCCTGTCACTGGGAGGGGGGGAGGGGCTGCAGCTCTAACCTGTTGGCTTATGAAACTCCTTGACTTGATTTTGTACTGGTATCTATGGTTACCTGCATTAATAGGACCACAGGATTTATGGATGCATTACTTCATCTTCTATTTTTAGAGTGAAAGACTTAAATGAGCAAATTCATCAGATAAGCTGCAAACAGCCACCTAAATTTCAAACAACTCCTCCAGTAAAGTCTCTTTAAGAATCTGTGAAAATATTCTGCAGGTTTTGAGGGGTGGTCAATCCTCGGGGCACTTCTTTTTTTTCCACCAGGACAATAGATAATTAAAATAAAGCTGCACATTTAATGGCTGCTGGGGAGGATGGACATGCAGGAGAAGAGTGGAAAGTGTGGGGCGGTGGTGTTGGCGTGTTTCACCTGGAACCAGGTGAAAGGAGACCACAAAATGTTCATGGCAACCTTACGGTTCTGTGTAACATTCAGGGAACTCAAATTCGTCCTGTGGGCAAAGAGGCAGGGGGGAAGGCCCACCTTTTCTCCGTGATCAACCCTGAGCCTGGCGAGGCCGCAGCTCGGGTCTTCCAAGCAGAGAGCCGGCAGGACTTTCGCAAGTGGATGGAAGCCTTCCGGCAGCACTTCCTTGATTTCAGTAAGTGGCCCGTCTCCCTTTTTCCTTGTTGGAGGAAAGGGCAAACACCTCGGCTGCCCTTGCGCAACAGCCCCCAACTTTTGCAAAAGGCCCATTTCCCTCCCCCTGTTGCAACCCCAGCGGAATCTCTCAGAACTGGCGCAATCTGACTTTGTGTTGCTGTCCACGCAGGCCTCTCAGAGGGAGCCCCCCAAAGTCCAAGTCCGCACAAGCAGCAGCCCTTAAGGCTCCTTTACCGCTTCAGGGTGCTGTTCAGCCCCTCTCTGAGCGGTTTACAGAGTCAGCCTCTTGCCGCCCCCCCAACCATCTGGGTCCTCGTTTTGCTGACCTCGGAAGGAAGGAAGGACAGAAGGCTGAGTCCACCTTGAGCCGGTCAGGATCGAACTGCTGGCAGTGAGCAGAGTCAGCCGGCAACGCTGCACTCTAACCGCCGCCCCACAGAGACCATTAAAAATTGTTTGTAATGGTCTCTGGAGGGATCAGGGCTTCTCCCGGGCCTTCCCAATAAATGGTTATGTCAGACCGATACAGTGAAGTGTAAAGTTGTGATGATAAAGATTGGGATTGGGCCATGCACTGCAATTGCCCCTATCCTGTCTGGGAAATACGAAATACCGGTTAGCTCGGCTGTGGTTGATTAAGAGACTTTATGGCTACCTAAGAGATGATCACAGTAGGGAGATTCGGCTTACCCACCAACAGGGAGCAATTATTTAAAAAGCGACACATTTTTGTGGGGAAAATGCCTCCTCTGAAACTGATTGTGTTGGCTGCATTTGATACTAACATTTAAAAATGGAGAACCTGAACGCGGCCCATTTCCTGATTTCCATCCAGGTCAGTGGAAGCACTGCTGTGAGGAGTTTATGAGGATGGAGACCGGGTCTCCTCAGAAGCCACCCCTGTTCTTGGCCAAAGAAGCCACTTCGGTTTACCAAGAGCTGAGTAAGTCAGAGCCAGCGAGCGACCGCAGGGCCTCCAGAGCAAGGCCAGCTCAGCCTCCCCCCCCCCCGTCCAGCTGGGCTCTGCAGGACAAGCAGGTGGGCGTCTTTCCCTTTGGGGCGCTCTGGGGAGACGAGCAACTGGGTGCCCATGAGCTAAAGAGATCTTTGGGGCTGGCTAACCCCCCGTTTTGGACAAGCCGGGTGCTTTTATTTTTTCTGGACGTCTAATTTTTCTTTGAGTGCTCCCTGTGGTCAACACATGATTCAGAACTGTCAGGCCATAATATCTTAGGATTGAAAGGGGCTTGGAGATCATCTAGTCCAGGGGTCCCCAACCCCCAGTCTGTGGACCGGTTAGGGTTAGGGCACGCCAGCATCCGGTCCGCACAAACAAGCAAAGTCCCATCCGCGGGATGCAGGCAGCACACAAAACCATGCACTCTCCGGTCCGTGGAAAAACCTCTGTCCACGGAACCGGTCCCTGGTGCCCAAAAGGTTGGGGGCCTCTGCTCTAGTCTACCCCAATATTTTCAGGAGAAGCCAAGAACCAAAATGCATATATAGCAATATATTGTCAAGTACTTCTGCGAATGTCCCTCTTCAAACTCAGCTGTCTAGAATTATTTTTGCAGATATTTCTTTCCGATGAATAAGAATCCGGAAGAGCGATGGTTCTGGCATAGGAATGTTGCCTGGCATCTCAGTTCAGCTATTTTTTTTCCTCAAGTAATTTCTGCTGGTCCTGGGCCATTTTTTAAGCTTTCCTTGGCAAACAAAGGAAGGGTCATTCCTGGGGGATGAAGGTCTCAACCGTGGGGCTGGTGCTGCGGCCCAGCTCCACTTTGGTGACCCTTTCATGTTGCCTTTAATGTGATAGGCATTGATTCACCGGTGAAGCCTGACCCTGTGGCTGCCACGGCTCAGCCTGAGGAGGAGGAGGAGGAGGAAAGCAGGCTGGCCTCGTTCGCTGGCCCGGGTGAGGCGGATGTGTCCCGTGGTTCTTCTCTGAAGTGGAGTGCGAGAAGCTCCCAAGGAAGCCCGGACTCCGAGGGGATAAGCGAAGGAAGGGAGCCCCCTTCCAGGCCCTGATCTGGCTCCCTGCAGCACTACGACCAGAGGGAGGCCTCCAAACTGCAGCCTCCTGCATGCTGGCACGGCTCCCGTGGGCCCCCACACCGCCTCCTGCTGCCCCTCGCTCTCGCAGACCCCCCTGGGTAGCCCCGATCTGCCAGCCTAGGGGTGTCCTGCTGATGTTCAGTTATGTTTTCATCTGGAGGGGAAGAGAAATGGGGTGGGGGGAGCTTCCTTTGTCCCCTGAAAACTGAAGAGGAGTCAACTTCCCCACGGTATTTGTTGTTTCTGTCCTGGTCCCTGTTCTCTCTCTCTCCCTCCCTCTCTCTGTCTCCCTCCCTCCCTCTGTCTCTCTCCCTCCTTCCCTCTGTCTCCCTCTCTCTCTCTCCCTCCTTCCCTCTTTGTCTCTCTCCCTCCCTCCCTCTGTCTCCCTCTCTCTGTCTCTCCCCCTCTCTCTCTGTCTCTCCCCCCCTCTCGTGTCTCTCCCTCCCTGTCTCTCTCTGTCTCTCTCTGTCTCTGTCTCTCTCTCTCTCTCTCTTTTTACTGAAGATACAACTGGTCACATTCTTCAGCCCGGGGAATACCCCAAGGGCTCAAGCGCTTCTCTAATGTCCCTCTGAATAATTTCCACAGCCAGTAGCAGAAAATTGGATGGGTTTATATCAGGAAAAGTGGATGCTGCATTGTAAACAGAATCAAAACAGATACTTTATATTTAAATAACATCAGAGCTTTTATTCTGCTGACTGGAACTGATACAACGTAAAGGTACTTCTCTCAAATATTTTCTCTTTGAGGTCCCTGTTTCCCACAAGTTTGACTTTATCAAGGAAACAGTCTTGTGTTGGTTACGGACGGCACATCTGTAGGGCAAAGGAAAACAAGGACTTCGGCTGTTGGCACAGTAGTTCACAGCTGTTCATCAAGTTGTGTTTTCTGTATGTATTTTTTTTTTTGGTAGTGTGTGAGATGCATTATATACTGTGGAGGTTTGCGTTTATCTGTTTTTCAAGCAGTTTTTAAAAAAAATAAAATAAAGGAAATGTAGCAAAGTGATAAAGGAAGTGTCCTCTTAGATTAATGCTGTCTGGTCCCATAATGAGATAGCAGAATCCCTTTTAAACTTCAAAGCCCTCCATTAACAATCTATTATTGTATTCGACTCATAGAAAGTCCACAATGGCGTCTAATCTCCCATAAACCACCACCATCATTATCTCTGATCCGTCCAAAAGTTCCCCAACAATTGCATCTCATTCCCCAAATCATGTCACGCTGCCATTACTTTTGATCATAATTCTGGGCCCAGTTAAAATCCCTGTCTTCCTTATTTTTATAAATTAAGGCACTGAACATACCTAGTCCTTCTCCAGTTTTCCTCATAACAACCACCCTGTGAGGTGGGTTGGGCTGAGAGAGAGTGACTGACCCAAACTTATCCAGCCGGCTTTCATATGTCAGGTGGGACTAGAACTCACCGTCTCTGGAAGTCTGGTGCTTTCACCACTAGACCAAACTGCCTGTTAGTTGTTAATGTTTGATAAGTCAGCCAGCCTCCACTGAAGGTAGTTTACTCTCCAAAGGAATGCCCACCGTAGTAGGAAAGGCAGAGCATGTAAGACCACTAAAAACACCACACGTGAAGGTTCCAGCCTGCTCCCTTTGGCAGACGTCCCTGGCCTTAAAGTTACCAGTTGCCCACCCCTTTATGACATGCGGACTTCAACTCCCAGCCGTAGCTGCCCACCCCTGCTCTAGGTGCTAAGTGTATACTTTGGCCCAGTGACCTGTTAATTGTGGGGCTTTGCTACCATACAATTCCCCAGTTCTTTACAAAGCAGTTTGATGCCCAGCTGTTCCTATTCTTTCAGCCCTGAAATTGAGAATAGACAGCAGGTACCAACAATCAGTGCAGCAATATGAGCAAAAGAATAAAATATTGTCCTGGCGCAATAAAAATCTCATAATTGTCTTCCTACCACCTCAGCCATCCATTTTTTCAGTTCATATCCTATGCCCTTGGGTGTTTTCCAAAAATATTTCAGTGGTTGTTATGGGGTGTGTGGGCTGCAAAGTCACCGTTGTTTCATTGCCCTTAAGTTTGCACTGGATGCTTTCATAGGTTTCTACACAAATGCTTTTGCCCACAAAAATTGCATGGGTCCAGTGCCTCAGACTGCAACTGAGAGCGTTGCAAATCCTCAGTCCTGATTTTTGTTATTGCAAAAGAGCAGCCTTAGAGATCTGTTCTTCCACTGGACTAGACTAGATTTCTGGGGTTTCTTTGTGCAATTCCTCAAAGATCAGCAATATTCCTGGCTGAAGCTTGATGGCTGCTGTAGGAAGCAGTTTGTGGATGTCTTGAAGGCATTTCACACTAGGACGATGTAGTTACAGCCAAGAGCCACTACGTGTCCTCTGCTCCGCTAGGAATCCGACCAGTTCTGAAGTTGCAAAACCGAAGAATTCAGCTTCAGTTCAGCCGAATTCAGTCCTTCGCCCAAGGAAATTGTGTAAAGTCCGAAAGGAGACAGAAATCAGAATTCTATAGCACTTTTTCCTGAGAGAAGGAGATGAAGAGAACAGAGTGCATTAACTGCATTTAATCTATCCCTTGATTTTAGTTAAGGTTTCCTCCAGTATGCTTGGCATCAGAACTGAAATTATAATTGCTTTGTATTCTTAGTTAACATATTTAACTAAAGGAATCTAAATTATAACAGAAAGATGATCCCATCATTGTGGTTTCTAAATATGCTGGGCCTGCAATTGCAAGAATTGGAAGAAGAGCACCAGGTTGAGAAGGCTGACTTGCATGGAAAGAGCTATATAATAATAATAACTTTGAAAGGGACCTTGAAGGTCATCTAGTCCAACCCCCTGCTCAGGCAGGAAACCCTATACCATTTTGGACAAGTGGCTGTCCAGTCTCTTCTTAAAAACGTCCAGTGTTGGGGCATTCACCACTCCTGGAGGCAGGTTGTTCCACTGATTAATTGTTCTAATTGTCAGGAAGTTTCTCCTTAGTTCTAAGTTGCTTCTCTCCTTGATTAGTTTACAGAGTATCTTTGAGAATATATTACAGAGTATCTTTGAGAATCAGATCTGGCAACTTGACATGGCCAGATAAAGTTTTGGAGAAAAGCCTTCCCATATGGAGACAGAAGTAGTTGGAGAGGACAGAAAATAGATAAGAAGAGGAATAGCTACCTTATTTTCCTATCCACTGAACTATAACTAGCTAACTTTTTTCCTATCCTGAAAAAAGACATTATTTTCAGTTGAGGAACGCATTGGGTAGTTCTTAGACTGTTGAATTACAAAGGGACAGTCAGTACCTGGTTGATAAATGATTTTGCAATAAAAATGAACCACTATGCAATTCAAAAGTGTGTGTGTGTGCGTAGCAGTCTATGAACGGGACTCTGATTTAGATTCAGATACCCCTTGGCCAGTATGAGAGGAAAAGGCTCAGCAATTAACATATTCAGACTCGCCTATCTTAGCTTTCCAGGAGAATGAACTCGAATAATGAAGTTCATTAACATTGCCCAGAGCCTGCTGGAGGAAGGAGAGGGAGTTTGAATGAAATTAGTGTCGATATTAATCAGAAACAAATTGTCCTCAGTCTGGAGTCTTGCAGTGGATGGGACCATGTTGCAAATTTATCAAGTGATTAAACCGCATAATTGAGGGCAGCTACAGGCCATTTAAATTTATGCATGGGAAAATCTTTGCAAGTACTGCAGTCTTCCAAATAAACGAATAAACCCTTGAAAAAGGAAGAAAGTATTTGGTGCTTCTAGCTTCTCCCTCCCCAGCGCAACAGTTTCGGATATTAGCTCGGCTCTAATTCAGTTGTTTCCTGTTCTGTGCACTGGCTTCTCTCTGCTGCTCCCACAAGCCTTTTCTTCTCCTGGGCCCTGGAGAAATCAGCCTTCGCCTGGGGACTTCAGGCAAGCCAGAAATGCCAGGTCTAACAAGCCTGACAAAGGGAAGAGAAACAGGGAAGGAAAAATGAGAGGCAGACTCCTCATTAACTCTGAATGAATCTTACTGGAAACGGCTCATGTGATCACAATCACGAATTTTGCTGCAGCTGGGTTCTTCCCAGGACACTTTCACAGCTGCCGCACCACTGCACCTAAATTCCAAGAAAACATCATTTCTGTATTACAGAATATCTTTTTTTTTCTAACCCCCCCCCCCCGGATGAAGTTCCAACTTTTGGTAAGTGTTCTGACCCCGTCTGCTTCCTAGAAAGGCTCTTAATTCACGTCACGCCGTTCATTCTAGGATCCGTCGCTGAGTCAAAGAAATTCTTGATGTAGAATTTAATCATCGTAGCTTAAGTGCCAGTCTGTCCCTGACTTAACCCAGGCTCTCTGTGTTTTCCTGTAAACACTTCGAGTGAGGTCCGAAAGGCATCCGGCATCCAGAGGAAAAGGCAGGCCTGGCTCCAGCGAGGGCCCTCAGAAAAAGCTGAACTACAACACCCATCATCTGCAGCCTGCATGATGGGCGCCTGGGGGAGATGCCAGCTTGGGAAAGGTCGTTGCCTGTGAGCCTGGTCTGGATGTCTCTCTCAGAGGTGCTGCCCTGCCTTAGTAAGGCTGGACAGTCTGCCAAGGCAGAAGGAAAACAGGCTGCCGAAACAGGCCTGAACAATTCTGGCAGGGCACAGTGACCAGGCAGAAGAAATTGAGATAGGAATAAAAGCGGTCCGAGCAGGAGGAAGAAAGGGAGATCTTGCCCTCACAGCAGCCAAGATCAGGGATGTCATGGGAATAAGAAGTGGATCAAGATGGCCACGTCTGAAAGGGTGATGAAAACGGATGGAAGGCACTTTTGCTTCTCTTTTTTTCTCCAAGTCACCTCCCCACTTGGCTTTGTCCTACGAGTGGGACAGTCCTAAGGGCCCCTTAGCTACACAAACATGGGCTTTCTCCTTCAATCCAGCTCTGTCTGAGGTGTGCAAAATTTGTTACTCCCTGTATAAGGTTGGAGGGAAGTCAGGTGACTGCAGTTATTAGGAATGGGTGCAATAAAGGAAGGATAAAGACTGATATTGAGAACAGCAAATTTCACGCGTTGTAATTTTTTGCTGACTCTAGGATGGCTGGATAATATAGCAGTGAGGAAGGGCTATTGTTAAACTCTTAAAACGTAACATCTGTCTTTCACAAAAGAGCCAGAAGTTACTACTGGTCCTTGCAAGGTAATACACTGGTATAAAACAGGGTTGTGTGCTAGTCCTGTTCCGTCTGTTCTTTGCTTGCGTGTTCTCACATGCTATCCAGGCTCTGGGCGTGGGCGTCAGGTCCCGCTTGGAGGGCTCTCTCTGACCTTTGGCACTTGAACACACAAGGTGGCTCCACACAGCCGCTCGAGAAACCCTCTTTGCGCTCCTGGCACAAGACTGAACTCCTTCATCGGCCGTAGCCAAATGCCAAGCTTGCAGAGCCAAAAATAACCGTTGACAACACCCAGCTGACAAATGCAAGCAGCTTCCAATACTTGGGAAGCATGTCTTTAGTGATGGGTCTCTGGACAAAGAAATTGACACCGAGGTCAGTAAGGCCAGCCAGATGCTGAGTGGGGCAGTTGAGTACTAGAGGGTTCAATCAATACAACATCTGTAGCTTCACAAAGCTAAAAGCCTACAGAGCTGTGGTCATCCCTTCCCTCCTAATATGGATGTGAGTTTTGGACTCCGAACTGAAAGTGCATCAAACAGTTGGAGAAGTGTCACATGTGTGATCTCCACTCCATCCTTTGGCCAGATCATGTCTCCAACCTGGACATCTTGGATTATGTAGAGTCCACCAGCATTAATCCCTGATTATCAGAGCCTGGATGAGATGCTGGGATTCCTCATTGGAGTGGATGGTCTCCATGTGCCTAAAGTAGAGTCACTAGGAGGGGAGACCCTGAGATCAACCACACAAACACCACAAAGGTGCTGTGAAAGGGACCCTGTGCCACCGTGACATCCATTTGAGAGATTTAGAAGTTGCATCTGCTAGCAAAACCCACTGGTGACCTCTGTGCTATGAAGCCTCCACTGGCTTTGAAGACAGGCACCACCCAAAACTGATGGAAAACCATGAGTGGCATCACACAACAACACCCACAACAATAGATTTCTGTTGCTTCCAGATTGGGACTGCAGAGACATCTCCGTGTCTACAGATGAAGGGCAGGTCTGCCAAAGGTCTACTATTTTTCCCTAACAATCTTCTGAAAATGTTCAGCCTTTATTGCACATTTGAGGATGATGATGGACCTTATTGTTGGGTATTTATGCCATTATGGCCTCGACTATATTAGAACTGGGCTCCAGAAATCTATGTTAAGCAAACAAGTAGGGGATGAGTGGAGACATGGCGGCAAACTCCCCACTGAAGTTCTTGGTGTAATTATTATCCGGATATTAAGAGGGCAGTTTCAAAGTTAAAATTTTTTTTTCATGACTCATGGGATCAGGAGCATGAGAGGAGATTGTGGAATGGGTGGAGAAAACATTCAGGTTGCAAGTTTATGCCTGTCCATCTAAAGGATTGCTTGGGCTTGGAGCTCAGGGCTGATGTTTGTTGGTCTTCACCTATAAAGCCCTTCATGGCTTGGCTAAAAGTTAAATTCAAGACCCTGTTCTCCCCACGAGAATCAGCCCAGCCAATTCAGACTTACGAGGGAAACTTCCTGGTGCTTCCCTGCTTTTGGGAAGTGGGCGAGTGGAGGGTGGGCGAGGCGAGGCGAGGTGAAGCTCAGGTGTGCTGCTTTTTGATAGCCATTCTGGACCTTCGGAATGTCCCCCAGCAGAAATTAGGGTGCGCAGGGGCATTAACAGGTGCCGCTTCTGTTGGGGATGGTGAGCCAGGGAGTGGCCTGGGCTGGAGGGGGGTGTGCAGGGGAGGGTTTGGGTTGCTTAGTCTAAAAATTCTTTATTGCCAAACAAACCTATAGGCAGAATTATAATCCAGGAATGGTTTCTAAGTGAAGCTGAATTCTGTATCCAATAAGTTTCCTCAAATATGAGATGATTTCTGACATTGATCTGTACTCCTCCTAATATACAATTGTTTCACAGAAAGAATTAAACCCAGTTTTCAATGAGAAGCAGAATATTTTAGCCACTGCAACTATACATAGGATGGTTGTATTGTACGACATGTGATTTTAATATGTAGATCCAAACTAATATAATTGTGACTACCTAATTTAATTTTGTAATACTTGCAAATCTGTCCCCTACGTACAGTTTGCTTTTCTTACTTCTTGGTTTTCTCCCCTGATTATATTTTAAAATCTTGATTGAAAATCTTGAAATCTTGGAAAAAGGACCTGGATGGATGCCTTTGGTTTAGAATTTAAAACTTCAAACTTTTGACATAACGTTTGATACTCTATGTTACTAAATTGCTATATGAATTATTATTTCCAGTACTTCCAACAAATTTTAAGTTTTCTTAATGACTTCATGTGGGATCACAAGACTGATGACCAAACTCTACTACAATTTGTAGTCTAAGGGGTGTGTTACAAATCATGCTATAACAAGCAAAGAATGGGCAAGGATGGGTAAAGAAACTCACAGTTAAGGGGACTCTAGCATCATATTTTTATTTCAAATATACAGCCAACTAATTTATCACCCTGATTTTGTTTCAATGTCTGGAATCAATGGCAGTGCTTTGTTTTATTTATTTTTTTTTAAAAAAAACACTAGTCCATAAGAGCACCTGAGGGCAGGACAAGAAGTAACAGGTAGAAGATCATTAAAAAGATATCCAACCTGAAGCTAAGCAGAACTTTCCTGACAGTGAAACCAGTTAATCGGTGGAATGGCTTGCCTCAGGAAGTTGTGGGTGCTCCATCACTGGAGGCTTTCAAGAGAAGATCGGACACCCACTTGTCTGAGATAGTATAAGGTCTCCTGCCTGAACAGGGGGGGGTTGGACTAGAAGACCTCCAAGGTCCCTTCCAACTGTTATTCTGTATCTATCAACCCCTAGCAGGATCATGAGAGGAACTGATTTCAGATCAGCCCCAATACTACCTAAGCTTTGGAAGCCACCAAACCCTTCTAGATCTTCCTAAGAATTTCCAGTAATTTTGAAGCTGGGTGATTATAATAAGAATAGTTTAATGAAAACTAGGATTTTCAAAACAATGCTATCTTCAAGCCAGTAGCATAATGTTTGCTTAAGTTTTAAATAACACATAGACCTGAGCACCCCCATTTGAAGAGACCCCTTGCAAGGGAAGCCATGGTGGAAAATAAGCCTTCAGGGACAAAGGTCTTCTTCTGTCCAGGAGTCTCTGGTTTTGGAGAAACTCACAGCTCAGGCAGTAGGTATCGCCCTCTTGTAACTCAGTTATATTGCTCAAACAACCGCTTACTTGATACTATGGTGTTATATATTAACTTTTCATGTTATAATCTGTCTGAGAAATCAATGACAGCTTTCTGTGTGGAACAATGAGAAATGTACAAACAAGTATCCTAGCGTGCAAAATTGGGGCTGAGGAAGAATTAAAACTTTATAGTTCTGTGAAAGAGTTATAAATCTAAAGACAAAGAAGGGAAATATGGCTTTACTTTCACATTAAACTATAGTTTTTAGTTATAGTTTCCATCTGAGTAGATGAATGTGAGCTGAATCACCAGCTTAGGAGCCTTTTTATGAAAAAACAGTAACACTAAAGAATACAGAAATAATGTTATGGAGATAAGTTGTTTTTAATTCAGAGGAATAACATTACTGTAATGTTAAAAATGCACAAAACCTTCTGCTTATGGCTAAAACATTCTTGACTGGAAAAGCTTTTAAAACCAATGCTTAAATCCAGCATTACTGCATTCTAGGACTATTCCATGCTAGTAATACAGCGAAGACATCCACCTTATGGCATCATAATAGGTAAACATTGAAGGCTTCCCCTGTCTAGCCGTGTCCCACAGTGGTGGGATTCAAATAGGGGAGCAACCGGTTCCCTGTGTGGATGCTGCTTCCAAAAGTTCATTCTGGGCCTGGGCAACAAAAAATTAGCTACCGGTTCTGCCAAAGTCGTGCGAACCGGCTGAATCCCGTGCACTGGCTGTGCTCACCTCCGTTTCTTAACCGGGGTAGCCAGCGTTGTCCGAAGACAATTTCTGTGGTCATGTGGCCAGGGTGGCTATATATGCCAAAAGCTCGTGGAACACTGTTACCCACCGAAGTGGTACCTATTGATCTACTCTCATTTGCTTGCTTTTGAACTGCTCGGTGGGCAGGCGCTGAGGCCAGGAACAGGAGCTCATCCTGTTGCTCAACACTAGAGTCTTGAATTGTCAACTTTCAGGTTGCCAAGCCCAGCAATTTAACCACTAGGCCACCGTGCTCCTTCAGCATCATATTAAAATTTTATTTAAAATATTGTATGCCATTTAAAAGAATAATGTGCAGAAATGACCCCCTATCAAAGTTTATAAATAATGCATGTTGGGTTCATCATGCATACATGTTGGTGGAACGCAGTGGTGACCATGAGGTGCTCCTATTGATTGCAGCTCCAGTTGTAACTTGCAATGGAAGGCCAAGGATTGAGTAACCTGGAGTAGCCCCTTAGAAGCAGCAGTTGTAGCTGTTCCTCCAGAATGTTTACTTTGAAATATATTATCAAACTATTTTTCTTGCATATTTGAGAGCAGATTTCCCCCTTCCACTGGCTGCATTCCCTGACTTTAAAAGTGAATTGTTGTGACATCTGGCTCATCTGGCTCTGAGATATGTGAATCACTGGATTTGGGATTGTTTTCACTGTCTAACAATGTGGTGGTCTAACGTGAATGATCAGGGTGTAAATAAGCATGTGGTAACATCTGGATTCCCCTTGCCTTTCCAGTCTTGTAGCTTCCTTACATTGTTGGCTGAGGCTTTTCTGATTCAGCACTGCACACTTCTGGCACAAGACAGTAACAAATAATTTTCAGCCGCTCCCTCTTGGCAAGATTGTTTTCCTGCAGCTTCTGCTGCAAAATGGGATTTGAGAGATTTGATCAGATTCCTTTTTTGTACTGAACTGACTTAGATACATATTTACTATAGATGCAAGCAACAAATATTGCTTGTCCTTGACTCTTAAGTATGATACAACAAAGGGATTATTAAGAGCCGTTCTTTTCTGTTTCCACAGTGCAAAATAGTGAATAATGGATTTAAGTTCCAGGAAGGCAAATGCTGGCTGAATTTCAAGGAAGAAATCCTTTGAAGTAAGTGCATTTTGATAGCCAAGCCAACTTCCTGGTGATGATCTCTCCTTTGCTGGATCTGTCTGGGTGGCCGTCTGTTTGGATTCTTGAGCTGACCAGAGGTTGAACCTGGTTGACTTCAGTGGCCTCCTCCAGATGTCTCAGGTTCCATCAGTCCATGAAGTGGGGCAAGACAGTCAACGGCTTGGATTTCCTTATTCCAAAGGAGGCAATTAGAACAATTATCTTAAAAAATCAAAAACATCTACTGCACAAATAAGCAATTTTTCCAGGAGCCTCTAACTTTTCATCTAAATCAACTAAATCAACCACCTCAACAATGAACATGGTACCTGGCTATCTCAAATGTGTATGCTGAACATGCTATAATAATTGTAGGTGCTCCATCACTGGAGACTGGACAGCCACTAGTCTGAAATGGTCTAGGGCAGGGGTGTCACACTTGCAACGTCCCATGAAGTGTCATGATTTTCTTTCCATTGTTGGCAATGCGGTGGGTGCGGTTTCGGCATGACGCATAGTTTGACACCCCTGGTCTAGGGTCTCCTGCTTGAGCAGGGGGGGGTTGGACTAGAAGACCATCAAGGTCCCTTCCAGCTCTTTTCTGATTTATGGTACATCTCCAACAGTTTAGGAAGGAAAACTGATGCCTCTTCTACTAACTAGATCCTCTGCATGTGGGAGAGAATGAAACCCGAGAGATACTCTATCCATCCTCGCCAATAACGATGGCTGCATTGAAAGATCCAAAAGGAAATATGGACTTCTGTGAGTTTTGCAAGGTGTTAACTATGACTGGAGAAAGAAGGCAAAGAGGAGAGGGGGCCACGGAGGATCTCTGCCTGCCTTCACACCTGGCAAGAGGCAGCTGTTTAGGAGTGAAATTCCCCTTCTCATCTGCCTTCAGCTTGTGGATAAAGAATGTTGTTCTTTGAAGGATGAGAAAAAATAAAGTGGGTCAGTTGTGAGTCATCTGGGATCAGTTGAGTTGACTCACTGTGGTGTCTGTTGATTATAGGCAGTATTTTGGTGACTCTAGTTTTCTACAAACTAACGTTGAGTTGTTTTAAATCTCTAAGGAAGCCATTAAGAATACTGATAGGGATAATCAATGCAAATTCTTTGGTTTTCATATTTTGCGAATTTGGTTTTAAAGCAATAAACATGTAAGGCTTCAGAAAAGATATACAGTATATATAATTAAAAATAAAGCAAAGAGTGGGCATCTCTGTTAACACATCTTCTCTACATTAAATCCCTTATAGGCCAGAAATAAAGAAGCTCAGCTGAGCTGAGACGGAGGGATCTAAACCAGCGGTTCTTAACCTTTTTGAACGAATCGCCCCCTTGAGCCAATGAGGAAGTTGTCACCGCCCCCCTCCCCCAACATAGCCTCCCAATTACAACATAGGAAATAATTCTTCAATTTATGCAAACACTTTTTTGGTTTTCTTTAAAATTGTCATCAGGACATATCGATGCAAATAATTTATTTCCAGTCTTTTCCCCATATCTCCCATATTCTGGCCAATGGTGTGCCACTGTATGGGTAGAGGCTGCTGCGCAATGCGCATGAAGATAAGCAATGTGTATTCACATATGTACGGCATTCTGTACTGAAGTTAGCTGGAGGAACATTGGGAAACACAATTCAATCCACTAATAGAGAGTGATCTGATATTTTTGTACGACAGATATAAAGCGATTCATTGTACGAAAAAGTGTCAAAAGTGTCCCCAAATCTTCTCGCTCCATCGCCCCCATGAAAAATGAAATCGCCCCCTGGGGGGCAATATCGCCCAGGTTAAGAACCAATGACCTAAACCCTGGAATCCCCCCACCCTCTTTCTCCTAATAAAATAGAGCCTCTCCTGGGTTCTTTCCTTTCCTATCAGAATCTGCAAGTAGTGCATTGCGTTCATGTATGCCTAGAACAGAGCAACATAAATGACAGGATCCACTTGCATGTGTTCACATATTGTACTTTTCTATCAATTAATACTAGAAACGATGTCTTTGGAGCACAACTGAATTTCTTCTACATGAACCTAGTACCAGTGAGTGGTTTAGGGGATTAATTATCTCCGCCAAAATTATCAGTCTGCATTCCAATGTTCTTTTCTCCAGGGCAGGAGAAAAGATGCCAGCCAACCTTAGATTTGCCTGATATTGAACACAGCACGGAACTCCTGCTGTAGTCCAGGGTTCTTTAGCTGCTATATAAGCAGAACAATAACATGTGGATTTCCAGGTGTCAACCCCCCTGGAAGAGGACTAGAGAAGAAACAGGTGTATTTGCCTGCTTGGTCATCCTCCTACACAGAAAACAATAACAAATGTTTGCTTGTCTGCCACAAACATACAACCCCCTTGTGATCAGAGCAACCTGCCTTAGTGGGAGCAGAGAGCAAGCATCTGGCTTGGCATGTGAACAAGCTGATCTCTGAAATGAATCATACAGAGGAGAGGTATTTTTCATATGAAAAAATGTAAGAATGCATATTTAGCACAGTGAATTAACTTTGAGGAGGACAGAACCAAAGATTTTCAACACTGGGGGAAGTTAAAAACTCAGGAAAAATGTTAAATGCTTTGGTTTTAACTCACAACAAGTAAGTTTGCTATTAAAATACAAGAAATAAAAAAAAGACAAAAGATTTAGAATGTCTGCACCGTTGGAAGTTCCCACAAGTCAGTGATGAATGACTTAATCCAAGGTCTTTCACACTCCTAAACTAGTTGACACATTTGTGTCTTTGTTATCACAGTATATGTTGATGATTTTCTTCTGCTCTCCCAGGCACAGCCGAGCCTCTTGGTGATTGGTGAAGACCATCTTGTAATATTATAAGTTAACCATAAACTAAAATATTAGTATTTTCTTACTCCAGAATATTATGTAAATGGATAGTGGCTCAGCCATATATTGAGAAGGCATTTCAATACAAATGTTTACATATTCATTTATTTAATTATAGATTCATTAATTTGAATTGGAATACTCAAATATAATTGGCACTTTCAATCATCAGAAACTCTCTCCAGCATTACGACTGTAATTACGACTGGAGTCAGTTTGTTCTCTTTGCATTTCGGGTTTTTCATTCCAAGATCTTGTCTAAACCTTTTAACAGAGCCTGGCATACCTATGCAGGGAATGGAGCTAGAAATAACACAATCTATTATTTAAAGGGCTGTTATGAGTGTATCGTATTCTCATCCATGTTTAGAAAGTGGTTCTTTTCCAAGAGCAAGTCAACCTGAACTCTCATTTTACAGGCAGGTGTGCAGGCAGGGTTAGGGTTAGGGTTAGATGATACCTCCCACCTACCAGCCATTTGGAAACCCACCCTTATTGACAAACGAGTCCCTAACACAAAGAATGACACCAGACCCACACTCACGAAAACCACACACGATGTCACCACCACACATCCATGCAAAAAGCAAACCCAAACCCACACCGATGATGAGGCACAACCACAAACCAGAAGCCAGACCACAGCTGCATCATTAGCCACTTTAAACCCCTCCAATCCATACAGGAAGCAAACTGACACCCACCATGAAGATGAGGCACGACCATGAACGCGTAGCCAAACAACAGCAACACAGCTCACCATCTCAAATCCCCCTGCACCTCAGACTAACCTGAGCACAACAAAGCCCCCACCCAAACAGAACACTCCCCCGTCCAATCAGAGCACAGCCAAACCCCCATCCAATCAGAGCACAGCCAAGCCCCTAACCAATCAGAACACACCTCCACCCAATCAGAACACAGCCAGGCTCCCACCCAATCAGTTCATACCCCCACGGACAGTTAAAGGGAAGAAACAGCTACGATCACACACTGCTCCTAGAAGCGTGAAGCCGAAAGCACCAGCTTGAAGATGACGAATGTGACTTCGTCGAAACATCACCAAGACACTTCCAATTTTATGCGGGAGAAAACCCGAATAACCAAAGACCTACATACAAACACCCGCAAAAACCTCAGAAAACAGACACACACACACACACACACACACACACACACACACACACACACACATATGTCATGTATATGCATGTCCTACCATGGATAGAAGCTGGAGGTGGTCTTCAGCGTAACACAAGCAAGCCAGATGACCAGGGAGATCCTCCATGTGAGGCTGTTGTTTTCCCTGCTCTGTCCAAGGGCACCCACTCTCCCACCTGCTAGCAGGCCCAGGGGCAGCATCCCCACCTCCCACAGCTGTTGCTTTGGGCTCCTATTCAGAGCAACGCATTATGAGACAGCTGACAGGTTAGGTGCTATGCCAAACGCCTCACTCTGAAAAGTCTGCCTGAGCGATGCCCACAGGGTGGCTGGTGTACCCACTGGCTGTTCAGGAGTGCAGGGTGAGGCAACTTGTTCTCTCATTTGGTCAAAGTGAGGAAGGGTGGATAGGATGAATACTTGGCATTCATGTGTTTATTTAATAAGTCTACATGCTGCACATTTCCCTACTGAAATGATTCTGGGTCTTATCCCATCTTAAGAGTTAAATGAGGCCTCAAGTCCTAACAAGGATTTTCTGCAGGACACGTGGGCTGCTTTTCTCCAACCATTTTGGGAAGCTGGTGAGATCCTATTGCCTCTTAGAAAAAACTCCTGATTCTCTTTTACCCATCATCCTAGCTCTGTCCTCGTCTGTTGAATGTATGAACTAGGATGTTTATGTCAGTATAGATCTGGTTGAGATTCTATTAAATTCAGCAGCCGAAAGCAGATGCTCAAGACAATTTAGTGTATGGCCTGCTGTCTCTTTTCTGGGAGTCTTATCTCCTTTGAATCTCACCATGCCCAGAGGTGCCATGACAACTTATCTTTTCTGTGGTGTCCTCAAAATGTTACTCTGATCTGATCCCCCTCCAGTTCATATCAGTGGTAGACTTAGGTTCCTCTTAACTATAACTATGAGCATCAGCAATTGAGGGCAAATGACATCACCACGCAAATACTGTTGCAGATCTTCGTTAGAGTTCAGGTTCCAGAATTTGCATGTTAAAAATAATATTTTTTTCCATATCCCAATTTAAAGTTTTCCATGGATATAAACTGAAGCCCTTCATCATTGTGGTGATGGGATTCCAGGATAGAAATCAGCCTGGCATTTACTGACAAGTTTAGTCTGGTATGGACATAAGCAGCTCCCCTCCAGTCCCCAGGCGTTCTCTTCTTTCCTGCTTGGACCTGCCAGAAAGTCCAGGCCTTTCAAACTAGCTTTTTTCGTTAATATCCCGGACCTTCAGTTCAAAATCTAGATTAGAGGGGTGTTTTTTTTCTTGAACAGTGGCTGGCCAGCAGTATTTGGGAAGGGCTGCATAAATGTATATATATGTCTGTAAGGAGGTTTCTCTCTGCTTCATCGTACAGCAGCTCCCCTATCCCTTATACTTGAGTTCCTTTGGGTCGTGGGTTTGGCACTGTTTTGGAAAAGAATTGTTCTAGAATAAAGTTGTTCTGGAATAGCAGTAAAGCCAGGTGTCAGATATTGACCTGATATCTCCTTGAAGGCATCTACGCAAAATACTTGTGCACCACCAGAGTGAATGTTGGCAGATGGCTAAAGCCTCGTCCTGGCCTCCTCCTGCCACAATAGGCCTCCTCGGGCAGCGCCACCCCCAACTCACCTGAAGAACAAGAACGGAGGGTCATTCTCCTGCCAGCTTGAGACACAGGGTGGGAGGGAGCGGGCATCCACCAGTTCTCATTTTTAAAAGGCCCTATTCGTCATAAAAATACCTATTTTATACACATTTTAATCCAGTATTTTATATTCTATTTTTTTTTGTCTTATAGTATGCCTCATTTCAATTGCGGCATTTCTGACATGAAAAAACAAACAAACATCGCAAAAAATAATGGCCCAGTTCATGCCACGGTGCTTGTAGCAGAATCCAGGTGATCAGATTATGCCAATCTCGTTTTCCGCCGGCTCCAGGACCAGCAGACAGGGCTTCAGCTCAGCTGTGAGGGAGAGTCAGGGCAGCTCAAGGGGGCAGACCTGAGGGTCTTCAGTCAGGCTTTCTCAAAATACTCACCCTGATGGGCTGGCATGGTAGGACGAGAGTCACGTTATGCATGGAAGCAGAAGGACTCCATCCTCTTCCGAGTAACATATTTTATTAAAAAGGAAAACCTTTCATTTGTTGGACAAAGAATCACTAGATTCCTTTTGAGCTGTTGGGCTGAGACAGGGTAAGTAGCCTGAAGTCATCCAGTGAATCTTATGCTGAATTCAAGTCCAGCTTTTACCACCCGCAAAACTTTCCTTTCCAGATAAAATCCTTGGGGTCTACGTTCTCCTGGTCCTTCTGATTTCTACAACCCTAAAAATGTTGACAACAATGCCACGCCAGTTCAGACTGTAGCCTGACCCATACATAACACAATCCTCCTTGGAATATTGTTACATACAGTTAAATCAATGCATTTATTACTGGACTGCCAGTACAAAATAAAAAAAAAAACCTTTCAGGTGACTTGTTTCAACTCAATATGGTACTTCTTGTCCTGATAACATTCTTCACATATAGAGAAGTTCGTTGTGAACAGAAGAAATGACTGCAAAGGGCTACAAAGGATATGCTTGGGACTGTTGCTTTTTCCAAAGACACCGTGGCCCTTTCGTGATTCTCCTCTGATCGTTTGGCTTGAGGGTAGATTCTTCAGTCTTCTGACAAAAGTCAAGGTGAGCTACAGGGTATAAAATGTGTGAATTCATGCTGGGATTTTTCCATTATGGAGGTAGAAATTTTCCAGGATTGTAGCTTTATTATTTTTTTTAAAGAGCCCTGAAACAGCTCACAAACCCCACATTGTGGTTTTTGACTGCAAAACAAGTGGGTGCCCAGCTCTTGGGGTTCGCATCTGAGAAATCTAGCCAGCTCCCACAAAGAACGCAAAGCTCTCTGTCCCCCCAGCCTTGTTCCTCATGTGGTGAGCCACGCACTGGAAGTGAGCTTTGGTGGAGACAGAGTCGTCAGAGGGGCCACTCTTTCTGTTCCTTCCCAGCTACTCTCACCGTTGCCACACAGGCTTTCCCTGCTGGCCTTGCTCCCTGCCCTCCTCTGGATCTGCTCGGTGTCTGGGGCAAGAGCCAGGCTTAGCTGCTTGGAACGGATTGTGTCGATCCCCCACATCACCAACTCTTTCCCAACCATCTTCCCCTCGTGGCTTCCGAGCACCCGTGCTGGGCAACACCCACAGCAGAACCAGGAGGGTCTTCCAGCAAAATACGCCACAATGTTTTGAAATGCAGAAATGTCACTGTGGTGGTACCACTAGCCAAGGAGCCTCAAGCATTTCCTAATAGTTTTTTTAAAATTTATTCTGCTTTTATTATTTTTACAAATAACTCAACATACCTAATATTTCTTCCTCCTCCTATTTTACCCAAAGCAGCAACCCTGAGTTGAGCTGAAACAAAGGGATGGGCCCAAAATCACTATGGCTTCTGTGGCTAAGGTGGGACTAGAACTCACAGTCTCTTGGTGATTGGTCCAAAGTCACCCAGTTGGCTTACATGGCTACGGCGGTACTGGAACTCACAGTCTCCTGGCTTCTAGCCCAGTGCTTTCCCCCACTCGACCTGTGGCTGAGCACCTCAGAGAAATGTCACCTTGAGGTTACGCTATTAGCCAGCTCAAACTCCAGCCATCTCTTCAACACATAGGCCACACCTGTGTGAACTTTCTTTATATTACAAAGAGCACATCTGTCCACAACCACAGTATTGTCAACATGACAAAATGCGTGTCATAAGATCTCAATGCAAGCCCCACCCTTTCATCCTTGCATTGCAATATTGCATGAAAGTATTTAAAGGGCAGAGTTTGCATCACAACATTAAGATCCATGATTGGCCACCTGCCCCCCCCCTTTGCCAACCTCGTGGACACTTCAGTGTGCTCACCCCCAAGCTCAGGGGCTCACAGGCAGCCCACCTCATCATCACCACTCTTTTCCTCACAAAAGTCTCTTTTATTAACTTTTTTTAAATAAAGTTTTTATTTTACAGTATTTCCAAAGTTAAAATACAAAGTAAATTGTCCTTTTAAAATTCCCCAGTGGGATATAAATGCCCAGTGCAGGACCTCTTTGGGTGGTGTTTTGATTCAAGGGTGTCCACGGGGGACAGTCCAAAGGCAAGATGGCACCCAGAACCACATCAACAAAACTTTTTAACATGTGTCGTATATAAAAATGATGGGGCTTCTGAATTTGGGCACAGCAGCTAGACTGCTGGTGGGACAATACTGGAAGAGGCCAGAATTACCACCTATTGAAGATTGGACTCTGAAAGTAATACATTTGGCAGAAATAGCGAAAATTTTGGCATACTTGAAGGATCGCTCGAGTGAACCATATGTGATAGACTAGAAATAGTGGATAGACTATATATAAGAGAAACACCAATCAAATAATATGTATCAGGCGTATAGTTGAGGCTTGACGTGAGGAGGGAGGAATGTTTACCAAATCAGACGTTTACAAAGACTAATACTTAATGTTGTACTTTATGTTCTATGATGATTGCTTCTTAACATGATCTTATGTTTGATGTTGATTGCTTTAATAAAAAAATTATTAAATAAAACGATGGGGCTTTTGTCACCTAATGCCAGATGCCATTTTGACTTTTCGACTGCCCCCCTGTGGACACCCCCCTCCTCCCAGTCCAGCAGGGACGCAGGCTGATTGACCTGTGAGAAGAAGGTATATTGGGGTATGTGGCTGTGTGTGATCTTCATGGCATTTCTAAATGAAGCCAGGCTTCCTTAGTAAAGTTCCAGAGCTCCTTTGCTTTAAAAAAAATCACCAAAATGCTGCAAATTTTATTGGGAAAAATAAATGCACTGAAGTGTTCAACTCTGCCTCATTAAAGCATGAGGTACTACCACCATCTCTTCCGGAAAGCGAGAGTTGCAATAAGGATGAAGAATTGGTGGGGCCCCTCCAGATGTTAGAATTATAAAGTCATAAGGCTGGAAGGCACCTTGGAGGTCTTCCAGTCCACACAGACACATCCCGCTCAAGGCAGGATGCCTTATACCACCCTGTACAAAAGGCTCTTCCATCTTTTCTTGAAGACCTCCACCGATGGAGCACCCACAACTCCTGGAGGCCAGATGTTCCTCTGATTGATCGTTCTCCCTGTCAGGAAATCCCTCCTCGTTTCCAGGTTTGATCTCCCTCTGATGGGCTTCTGCCTGTGGCTTCTTGTGCTGCCCTCAGGTTCTGTGGGGAATGTATCGGCCACCCCATCTCTGTGACAGCCCCTCAAATATCAGAAGACTGCTATAAAATCCTATTTCTACCTCGGCCAAGTCATGTGGCAGAAACCTCTCTTAGGGCTTAGGAAGGCTTAATTTCTTATTAATTTATCAGAGAGCATATGGCTGCCAATATTTTTGTTTGCAAATGGGACTTAAATTAATTAAACAATTAAGTTATTTAAATTGCAACCAATTATATTCATTATATTAATACAATACAATTAATTATATTAGTTAATCATTAACTAATTGATTAAAGAGGCAGTTTGGTGTAGCGGTTGTGGTGCTGGCCTAAAAGGCAGGAGAGGGTGAATTGCAGTCCTGCCTCAGGCAGGAAAGCTGGATGGGCCAGTCACCATCTCTCGCAGCCCAACCTACCTCACAGGGTTGTCGTTGTAGGGAAAATAGGAGGAAGAAGGAGTAGCATGTATGTTCATTGCCTTGAATTACTTATCAAAGTGATACAGGTGACGTTTTTAGAAATCTAGTTAAAAATGTGTTTGTTGGTAAACCTTTGCAAAATCTCTCTGGCTAATATTAAATGTTGCCTCAGTCGTTGGTTAAATGAAGGCAGGACTTCACAATTTTTAGAGTTTTGCGAGAGTGAATCTTTGATTGAGGCATAATTTGGCTGATTGTGTAGGCAGACCTCCCGTGATGAATATCCCGAGTAATGTTGCAGTCTGAACGTTACACCGGGGAAAGCATGTCACACTAAGTCTAGCTGCCATTGGAGGAGAAGGCCGACACGAAATGGACTGGTGGCAGACAGTTACTCCATCCTCAATGTGGTCTGATGTTGCATCATAGGAAATGACCACATTTGTTTGAATGTATTGAGCCAATTTCCCTCCGTCTTTCTAAATGTATTACACTCGAGAGATTTCCTTTATTTATGTAAAATGCAAACCTGTCAGCTGTTGCTTGACACTGGAACCAACTGCTCTATACATAACTGTCGACTGAGTTTGTAAACAAACCCGAATGGGACTTTATTCTTGGGAATGACTAGGGTGCTTTCGTGTGTCCATTCTAGATCATTCCTGTAGAAAACACGTCACAGGTCCGGGATTTTTTAAAAATCTCCATGATCATTTCTTGACTTTCAACAAATCACTGGCAATTTATAATCTTTACAAACATGCTTAGCTCCACTGGCAGCCGGAGCTTATTACCCCGGGAACATCATACTGTGCCTTCCAGAGTGATCCATCCACAGTTTGGCCAAAATAACAGAATGAGAACGGATTTTAAATCACATTAACAATGGCTGGGAGATACTGTGTGAAAATGCAGGAAGAAGTAAAAATAAAGCAGTTCCACCTACTAGGCAGGTGAGCATCTCTGACCTAGAGAGTGTCTTGCTGACAATTCAACAGCTAGGAATCACGCACACTGTACAGAGTGTACAGTTCACTCCAGCCCTCCAATTTCCCTTTTCCTTCTCTGTTAAGTCGTTATAAATAAGAGAGATATAAATAAGCGTCTTCATAATTATTCTAAAAACCCCTTTTTCAGGGCTTCAAGCTCAATGATGTATAAATGCTTGAACTAAATAAGGAAATAATCACAGTTGTAGCCAAGTGGATATGAGTCATTTTTAAGAGAGGAAAATTCTCAGCATGTGCTGCATTAAAGGTGGGCCCTCTTTTGTCCCCGTGTTTCCTGTCTGGAAGGGAAACCAAATTCTCATGGTCAAGAATCTCATGATTGCTAGAGAAAATAACTTGGAAATGAGATGTGAGACTTTTAGCACCTTCACCCTCCTTGTCAGCTGGGAATCAAGGATATTCCCTGGGAAAAAATATCAGTGGAAAAAGGATGCCCAGTTTTTCTCCGAAAGTAAACTACCAGTATTAATACTATGCAGTAATTTCTCCACGCGCCCATCCTGTAGGTAAATATAATGTTTAATCTTATTTTCATGATCCTTGAGAATAAAGAATAAATAGCTTTGTGTGGTGCTTTCCCACAATAATAGCCCTCCAAGGCCCATCTTTGGACAACGTTTTGTCACTTGCCATGAGTAAAAATGATGCCTCTAGCTGGGGCACAATACAAAACAATGGCAAAAGGCTCGGCGGTTCTTGTTCCTTTTCAGCCAAGTCAGACGAAGTGCCATTGGATCTATTATTTGCTCCATTTAAAGAGTTTCTGGAATTTTTCACAGTCACTTTTCATTGTCATCATCTCCACATTTAACTCATTGCTTCTGTGTAAAGAAAATTTAGAGACAAATTTTAAAAAAAGCAAAACCCAGAATCTGCAGGGATTCCATTTCTAACTTCCCTCTACTGAGCAGATTGTCCATTTACTCTTTGCTCTCTCTGTGTCTGAGTTAGAAAACAGTCCATAAAAGGACAGCTCATTATGCAAGAACCTTTCATGAGGAACTTTGTTGAGGGATTTTTGAAAAATCCAAGCATGCAATGGCAACAGTGCCACTTCCATCCACAGGGCCACCAAAAACATGTTAAACTATGACTTATCTTTGCAGGAGCCATGCTGGTTCTCCTTCAGCAAGACTTCTTCTTAGTCATTTTTCTTTGATAACTAGGTAGTTCTCTCGGCATGTACATGTTATACTGACCTGCCTATCGTTTACCACATGACCTGGAGTCATTTTTAAAAATCGATGCCACATCAACTACCTTCCAGACCCCCTAGCCCTGTTCCTGATTTGAGAACAAGTTCTATATTTTGGCTAGCAATTTCATATTTGGTTTCTTTAAGAACTTTTCCATTGATGCCACCAAGATAGAGTGATTTATTATTTTGTAGTCTCTCGTGATATCCTAGAATAATTTTCTCATGTTGCTTCAATTTGCTTCTGTTTTCTGATTCCTCCTTGAAAAAAATAGGATTGGGATCTGTTTTATATTCTGCAGTAAAGAGAGAGGCAAAAAATTATTTGGTTCGTGACCACCACTTGAGATTTAGGCTTGCCTCGCCTTTTATAAGTTCCGGGATCCACTCTTGTAACCCAACAGTTTAGCTAACTTTATTTAGGTTTGTTTGTCATTGCCTGAGCATAAATATGCTCATGTCTACATGAGGATAAAATCCTCTATTATTAAAAACAAAACAACCCCCCCTTTATTTGCCTCCTTGATTTCCTTCCCTAAATTACGTCTAACCCCATTATTTGATCAGATACTCAAGTGCTTTCTCCAGAATCTAATTTATGATTGTGGCTAATGGTGTCACTTATAGAAATTCTGTGAAGGAATCCAATTGTCCACGGCTTCCCACTGTTTTAGCTGTCCAGGTCCTCTTTTGACAGAAACCGTTGGACCTTCCCAGGCCTTTCTATGGAGTTCCTGACCCACTGACTCTTTCCACTCCACTCCGCTTCTAGTGTTTGCACAGAAACACTACATTGCACAATTTTTCAAGTGCTCTGGCTTTTTCCCTCTTGACTGCCATAGTCCTCCATTAATTTATTTGCCAAACTGGATCTGTCCTTCACAATATTTCCTGAAATATCTACATCTTTCCAGATGAGAAATAGCCCAACATCTGCTATCCTTCCTCCAAGAATTGGTTTAAAAGCTGCTATACCACCTTGTCTCTGTTAACATCTTTGACATGCCAGGCAAGATAACATTTTTCTCAAAAATATTTTGATGTGTGTCATGATTCTCTCCTCTTCCACCCCCACCCCCCAAGTTGCTAAGACAAAACATAGGATGGGACTTGTGGGGCAGAGGATTTTGAAAGCTTGTGCAAGCTTCTTTGAAAGAAGTGAGAGAAACTTTCCAGATGGCCAGCTTGTCCAATGTAAGCCTTTGCCTAGATTAAATGTACTTGGGTTAGTTAGTGAATATCTTTATCTCTGCATTTCCAAGCTGATTTAGTGTGGGAGGATGCTGGAATATTTGCTGAACAGACTAACCAACTTGCCAAATAAAAGAACTGACAGTTATCACTTGTATCAATCCACAGGTTCTCTGAGCTGCATTTGAACACTTTGCTAGGTAAAGGCCCTCCTTCAATAAACAATCAATCAATAGGTTCCATTTCCTTGCCCCTTGCCACCTGCCTGCTTATCTCCTGCAGACATGACTGTGGCCCTTCAAAAACTCACTGGCTGGATTGTGTAAAAGGCTGTCTGGGGGCGTTCTGTGTGCACAGGACGTGAAGAACCTGAGAAAGGCTTGAAGAAGAATGGCCAATCCAGAACCAAGAACTTTTTTCTATGAATGGATTTACTCCTCTCTCCTATGTCCTGGCTGAGGAATAAGGGCTCTTCATCTCCTGCTTACAGAAGGGCAGAGAAATACAAATCCTTGGGATGCTAACTGGTCAGGAGGATGGACAGCTGACAGAGCAGAAATGGAAGGGGAAGCAAGGACCTCTGAAGCACTGTGGGTAGAAAACTCTTGTGGATCAAAATAGAAACTTTGGTTTGCACAACAGCTCTGTGTTACACAAAAGCATCCATGTAGGGTTTCCAGTCAGCAATAAATGTAGATACTGTCTTTTCTCTGATTAAAGAAATCAGTTTAGCCATCTCAGCAAATTCCATCATTTTTGCCAACAATTCTTCCACCATAAATATTACCAAATCTTTCCATCTTTGGACACACAATAATTCTGGTGTGGTTATCATATACAAAAATAAACTTCCATGACTTTTTTTCCAAATGTTTCTCCATCTATCCCCAAAGAAAGAACTTTGGGAATATAATTGAATATTAATCTTTAAAACTGTCTGGATCAGCGTATGCAGAAATCCAAAATTGAGTAGCTTTTTTACATGTCCACCAAGCATGATAAGTGATCATCTTCTGTTTGTTGATCTTAAACCTGTTAATGCATAAATCATTTTATTTTTTCCCATTAAATATATTCCAAAACCAAAACCAACTCATTTGCAAAAAACCCTTAACTTGTAAGTTTCTTTTTTAATCTTGACTCTCACAATGCTCTCTTCGGTCTCTGCTCAGGACTTCCAGAATCAAATCAAACAAGAAAAAAAGAAAGTGGACATCTCTATCTTGTTCCTTTTTTCAGGAGGTGGGACTAGAAGACCCTCAGTCTTTGTTCCACTGTTAACCTCAATACATTTTGGGTTTTTTTAGATATGCATGTATTTTCTCCAGAGAGACATCTTTTTATCTTTTATACTAGTTGGAATAATATTGATGAAATGCTGTTTTGAACTGCTACATTATCGATATTAATACAACATTTTCCTTTTGTAGTTTCAATATTTTTTTTCTTTTGCAAACTCATGTTTTTTGCTTTACACATTTCATTTTTATTTCTATTTCTCTTACTATTAACATAGATAACTGTCATTGTGAAAGCTTAATTTGTTAAGAAATACCTTCTCTGGAAATGTATTTAATTTTTTTTCTTTTTTCTATATCTCATCTAAAATAGCTTATGTTTTCTCTTGCTTCTTTCTTCTGGGTTCACTATTTTGTTGTATGACATAACCTCCAATAAAAGCTTTACTTTCATCTCAAATCATTCTTAAATCACTATCTTTATCTAAATTATTTTCAATAAAACTCTTTTAGTTTCTTTTCACAATCTTCCTCTATTGCTCCTTTCTGTAACGACGTTTCATTTAGTCTCCATCTAAAAGAACTGGATTTCCTTTTATAAACCAAACTCAGAGGATTATGATTCAAAAAGTATCTGGTAGTAACTCTACTTTGGAAACCTTAGTAGCCAACCACTTTGAAATCCATGTCATATCTTTTCTTGAAAAGGATCTATGTCTTTCAGAAGAATATGTATTGCCATTTTTGAATTAGAAATAAACTGGAATATACATATACATTTTAAATATACATATACATTTTAAATAAATATATTGTGAAACATTGGTTATCTGACAAACGTGGGTGGAGATATTGTCAAGAAAGTTATCAAATCCGTTATCCTAAAAATAAGTTTAAAACAATGAGCTAAATTTAACTTAGGCATCAGAATAATTCACTCAGATTAAAAAAAAAAACCCAAACCTGACTAATCCTTCAAACCCAACCCTTTCCCTTCAGCTTCTTGGCACACATCCTGCATTTCACACTCACCCTCTTAGTTTCAATTAATAAGACAGTTGCCTGCAGCAGTGCTTACTCAGTCCTTGTCATCTTCATCTCCATTCAAAGATTAGAAGCCCTGAAGTGAAATTCCCACAATTAATTTCTCTTAACTAAATCTAGATCAGCACAGTGTGAAAACCATCCTTTGCAGATGGATAACCCCGTGCATCCGTGCATCCGTCTGGTTCTGGCCAAGCCCTCAGCAGCCACGCTACCCCCTTCTTCCGCGTTCTTGAAAACCGAGGGCTTTTTCAGCCTTCTCGTGTTTCTCCCAGCCAAACCTGGGGGGAGGACCCTCAAATTCGGCAAGGCTAACCTGAAGGTTAGGTTGTCTGCCAGCAGTTTCAGACTATTTGAGACAATAGACTTCACTGAGAAGAGAGGAAGCCACTATTCATTCTGCTGAAGATAGTTCAAGGAAGTGTTTCCTTGCTTGTTTTGGCTTGACATGCTCTGCTGTAAGATGTTGTATGAATAGTTTCATAAATGGATCCTCTCCTCCAACCCTCTCCAGCATATCTCTGCATTTGCCTAAATAAGAAGCTGCACAGAACTTGCTGATGTCCCACCATGATAACTGGAACTTGAAGTGAGTTCCTTCTTCGATAAAGTAACATTTTTTCCAACAACCACTTCATAAACGTGTGGCACAACATAGGAGAAGAAGCTCATCAAGACAAGATTTAGCAGTCCATCTGTGTTTAAAAGACAAAGGCCACAGCAAAGTCCATATTTTGGACAGAAAGAGGGGTCAAGGAGGCCATCTATGTCAAAATTGAGCAGTCTTCTCTCAACAGAGGGGGAGGGATACCACATCATCTCTCTTGGGTCTACAACACAAATCCCTTCAGCAGTTCCAAGAAAGCTCAACGCTCAAGAAGCTTCTTGGATGAAAAGTGAAATGTCTTCAAAGAAAAACAAGAAAGTCCAGTTACCTCATGAAAAAGCATCTTTGGAATGTTCTTTCTCTGTGTCATATAATATATGTGGATATACGCATAATTCTGTATTTATTTATTTATTTATTTTTGTCATATTTATGTAATGTATATTGAGAGCTGCATGCAATGAAATTTCATTTTAATGTATGCTGATTAGTGTACATTCAAAATGACAATTAAGTTACTATTCTATTCTATTCTATTCTATTTTCTATTCTATTCTATTCTATTCTATTTTCTATTCTATTCTATTCTATTCTATTCTATTCTATTCTATTCTATTCTGTTTTATTCTATTCTATTCTATTGATATCTAGGAAGCTCTGAAAGTTATGGAAGTTTCTTTAAGGAAATGGAAATTCCTGTCCTAAGAAGGAAAACAAGAAGTATTATCTCTGGCAGAAGAGCAATGTTCTAAATGAAGGGAAGAAAGAAGTGGAATCTGTCAAGGATCTGTGCTGGATCCAGTAATTTATTTTTATTTTTTTCATAAATGCTCTTGACCTAGGGATAAGCAGTGAGCTGGCCACATTTTTTGATAACAAGGTTTGGAAACAAACAAAGCGACTATGAAATGCTCTAGATCGGAGGATGTCTTTAAACTGGATGAATGGTCAATTAAACAGCAAATAAAATTTAATTTAAGTAAGTGTGAAGTTATGCATTTTGAGGAAAACCCCTTAAACTTTACATAGACATTGATGGGATCTGGACTGTCTATAACAGGGATGTCAAACTGCCAGCCTGCGGACCGGATGCATTACGTGGAAGCCACACCCACCCCAGCTCCAGCAAGGGGAAAAGTCACGATACGTCATGACACGTCACGTGACACAGTGACTTTGACACCCCTGGTCTATAATAACTACCCAGGAAAAAGATATTAAACAGTTGAATTCTTTGCCAGAAGCCATGGTGATGGCCACTAACTTGGATAACTATAAAAAAGAATAATTTAATGAAAGATTGGTCTTTAAAAAATCAGTGTTGCATCCACATTGGGGGCTCCAAATGCCAGCTGCGAGGGGGAAAGATTGGCTGGGAGCCATCTCACTCGCCTTCTGCCTGCTGGCACCTTGGAAGCATCCTGTGGGCCACTGTGAGAACACGCTGGGCTAAAATGGCTTGGCCTCTTCCAGCAGAAGTATTCTTCCCTCTCTGATGCCTTCTTTCAGCATTCCTTAAAATGCCAAGTGCTGAGATGTGATAGAACAACAAAGTATCTAACTGGTACCATAAAGTGCAAAATAGAGATCTTGATGTACAGTAAATGATATTGCCATGCTTCATGAAGGTCACACACTTTTTGCTTTTGCATAATCAAGAGCATCCTGTTACTTTGTCAAGCTATTTAGATCATGGATGTCATCATTTCTTATCTTAGATATATTTACTTGGTAAAAGTTCAGTAAAGTTCAGAATCCAGAAATGTTGAGATTGAGTCCTACTTGTTTACATGAGTTCATAGTGAGATAAATCTTGGTGAAATTCGAGGGCTAACTGAAAGAGCATTAATAATTGTTAATGACCCAGAATATTTTCCTTAATGGATTGAGGTCTTTGGAAGATTGCAATTTCCAGCCAAGATGGTGAGAACTTCCTGGGAGGAGAAAGAGCAATCACATTTGAACTGAACCAGCCATCGAATTGAAATCCACAAGCTGCCAGTGGATTTCAAGTCTAATAGTTAAGGCTAGAAACCAGGAGACCGTGAGTTCTAGTCCCGCCTTAGGCATGAAAGCCAACTGGATGATTTGGGGCCAGTCACTCTCTCTCAGTCCATGATGTCAGGTTCCGGCAGTAAGTCATGTGGTCAATTCCTGTTGCAACTAATGGGTCATCCCTTGGTTGATAAAGGGGAAAAAACCAGAACCTGCACTAGTGGGAAAATGCTAGGAAGAAAAAAAAATAGTTATTCTGAATGAACTTCAAGGATTGGAAGATTATTCAGTTGAAGGATGCGCAGACTCTGCCTCACTAAGGTCTGCTTTTATGATTATAAGTGAGCAAAGTGTGTACTTTAACTGCAAGTCTTCAATCTTCTTTCTCTCAATTAAAAGAATCAGTTTCTTGCTGTTCCAAAAAAAGTTAGGGAGGGGATGGTGGCAGTGATGTTTGCTTTAACCATGTCAAAATAAATTTTCTATTTTGTTGTTCATATTTTTTGAGGTTCCTGTTGCGTATTAATCAGCTATCTCAACGCTGGCCTCTAAGCTTCCCTTCTATGTAGTGGAATCTGATCCCATTGCCCCAAAGTTGCTTGGCCAGCACTCAGCTCTCCTTCCATTGTTTCTCTTCTACTTATGTCATAGGAAAAGTAACGCCTGTGTAGCCCATGGTAAGCAGAATTATTCTCTAAAGAGACAACGGACTCTGCAAAAGCTAGAAAGCTGTTCTTCTTTGTACTCACTGTTGTTTTTTCTTCAGTTTATTTGAACAGTTTCCTTCTTCATCATAAAGAAGGTGGTTTACATCAGAAGAAAGCAAAGGGCTGGGTGCCACTGACTAGAGCGCCAGAGGGCTGCACCCCTAGAAGAAACTGGCACCCCCTCCCCACTGTCAGTTGGTACCCAGATCAAGAAAGCCCTTTGGAAAGATCAAGAACTTGGCTATAATGCAACCCATAAACAAAGCTCTGTGATTTTGTGGTAGAGAAGTGACTTTTATCTGGCCTTCCCTGAAGACATGTCTTTCCCCCCCCCCCAGGAAAATAAGCCTGAACAATAATTGTCTGATTATGACAACAATCATGAGGTCAGCCTCTTGAGCCTGACTAAACAGTTCTGGAGATCTGGTTACGAGACACCGCTGGGATTTCTTCTCTTTCCCGTTCATAGCATCGCCGGAAGTCTTCTTTCCCATTTCTTGAATCACAAAATATTAATAATTCACACCAATTATTATAGCTGTATTGAGATGATCCAGGGAGGAGCTATAGGAAGGAGATTTTGGGGGGTTGCAATTGGCAGGCAGTCCTAGGGGTGCACGTGGCATCCCAGCAGTGGTGGATTTGACAAGCACGTGGCCTTGATCAGGAGAAGTAAGGGCACCCCTGACTTCAGGAAACTTTGCTTCTTTAGAAATATGCAAAGGATTATCCTGATCTTTATCTCTGGCATTCCCCCCCTTTAAAAAATTAAATTCTTCAAATAAAGGAAGAAGGAGGAATCAAAATGATTCACAAAACCCCCTGGCACACATTTTTAACTTAGCTGTTGAATAATAGTAACAACTAAAAAGTTTCATTTCCTTCCAAATTTAAATTATGAAGAAAAACGTTGGGGGGAAAATGGGTCAGTGTGGAAACATTATGAACTTATTTGTAAGACTAGCCACAGATTTTTGACTAAAACAAAGAATTGCTGGGACACATCCATATTAACACCACTCTGACCTCCCACCCTTCAAATGAAATGTCTGAAAACCTTCAACTATGAAATAAAAGAAGTGGTCCATGCTCCCTCGGCACCCTTCATATTACATGTACATTTACTAACATTTATATATTACATTTCCCAGGTGCTATTTTTTTTTTAATCCCATGGTCCCTACAAGAGGAAAGTGATCCATCCAACTTTTCAGTTGAATGACCTCAAGCCAAGAGCCAGAATACAAGGAGCATCTGCCAATAAACCCATTAGTTTTGAAGCACTAAAAGAAAACAACAAATCAGTCTGAGATTTACTGTGTTTCCAAATACACCACAAGAGATCCAGAAATCAGCTCACTTGGCAAAGATCACCAATGCTGTGAGGTTTAGAAATGCCTTCAGTTTGTTGGAGCAATTTTATGCGGCAGTGTGCTAAGTGAATATATAACTGAGTAAGGTCCTGGCTTTTATTCCTGAAATACAAAACAGATTCTGCATTCCTGAATCTGCCTGCTCCTTAAATAATGCTTCATTATTAATAAGGCATCATGGATGGGGGGTTGCAAATGATAATATGCAGCAAAACCCTGCCCTCCTTAGTGTGCAAACTTCAATGTAGCCCAAATGAACAAAAAGAAAGGAGTTGTGATGTTACAACAAAAGTTTCATGTCTTGATGAAATATCAGTGAACTGGAAGTTTGCACTTCCAGTTCACAGGAAGGAAGGAAGGAAGGAAGGAAGGAAGGAAGGAAGGAAGGAAGGAAGGAAGGAAGGAAGGAAGGAAGGAAGGAAATTAATTTACTGCACTAAATAGTTCTGGTTTTAAAATAGAATTGAATGGATTGGGGCATTTTGTTTTTTTTGTAAATATTTTTTATTAATTTTATGATTTTAACAATAAATGCTTAAAACACACCGTGGTGATTGGGTAAACAAAAATTTCAGAATAAAGACATACATAAACAAACTCAACTTAATACATTCACTTTCATCTTTCTATTTCCCTCTCCCACACAAAACAACCACAAAAAAGAACAAAAAAGAAAAAAGAAAAAAAACCAAAAACATATACATTTAATACATTCCATTTTTATCATAAATTTCTATTAAACCTATTTTAAGACTTTATCAATTTCATTCCAAACTCTCCCCGATATACCGGTATATACCATGATATTTATAAGATGTTACCATACATTCTTTTTCATTCATATATACAATACTTTAAATGAAATGAGATAAATACCTACATGTAATTTTTGGGGGTTGCTCGCCCATTTCCCCCTCTACCACATCCACCCTCTTTCTTCTCTACCTTCTTTCTCCCTTTCTTCTCTTCCTACTTCCCTTTTCCTCCACCCCTCTCTTTGGATTGGGACATTTTGGCTTTACACCTTCACAAGCTTGCCTCAATTCACAATTATTTAAAAAGATAAATTTTACTGTACCTTTCAAATAAAACAAGTGCCTATAAAAAGCATGCCTATTTTAAAGTGTGTGTTTGTGTATGTTCATATTCAATTGCCGCCACCATGCAGGTGGCCCTCAGAGGGTGGCAAGGTGTGTGTGACAGAAACAGTCCCTGGTCTAAAGCCCACCTGGACCTGGTCTACAAATCCTCTGCCCCCCCTTCAGGAAAACTGGAGTTCGATTCCCCCCCCTGAATCTTCTGATGAAGAGAGGTCTGAGCGCATCAGCTATTACTTTCTCCACTTCCTTTGAGTCACTGGCCAAGCCCTTCCTCCAGTTTCTCTCAGACTGAGTTGCTTGTCTTTTCTCCACCCTTCCCTTGTGGGAGATTTTGAGCACCACAGATGGCCAAACGCATGAGGGAAAATCCAGTTCCTCTAACGGGGAAGCCAGAAGCAGGCCTTCAGCAGCCAGGCTTTGTGTGCCCCCCCCCCCAAAAAAAGATTGCTGTGATGGCAATGTTGTTCTCTCTTTGAGTTATATACTCTGGTGTGTATGTGTAAATTAAAAATTATATATATGCATGTTTGTGTGCATAAAGTAAAATGCAAGTAAAGATGGATATAAAATGTCACGGAGGTTACACTTTTTCAATATGTATCTATCATTACTCATAAAGTTATTACATATATTTCTCATTTTTTAAAGGTCTGAAAGTCAGCTTTAAACTAAAAACTGAGTTAACACAGAACACCATCTTTTAGTTAGAGTTGAGCATTTGTCTTTTTTATACTGTATAGGTTTTGTGATATTTTATCTTTCTAATATTATAAACCCTCTAGTGTTACTTTGTGGTATGATGGGCGGTCAATAAATTTAATAAAATAAATAAATAAACCACTAAGAGTGATCAGCTATAAAAAAGCAGGCCAATCTAATGTCTAATAAAATGGATTAAAAACACTAACTGTATCACTGAAACAGACACACGTACAAACTTAGGATGTGGTAGCCATGAAAGTCTTTAACAAGGAACTTGGGTTCTAGGGTGCACCTACTTTATACCTGCAAAAATTGGAAGCGCAAATGCAGGTATTCCCTACGGCATGGAGTGAGAGTCAGGCTTTAAAGAAGCAGGCAAGGAAAAGTGTTGATCCCTTTGAACTCGGACGTGGGAGGAGGCTTCCGAGAACACCTCGGACAGACCAGAAGACGAACAGATGGATCATCCAGCAGATCAGCCCAGAGTTCTCCCTTGAGGCACAAATGACCGGCTCAAATTATAAGGTTTTGGGTGTTTTATGTGAAGACCCAGTTCTCTGAGAGATCTATATTCCTGGGAGAGAATGACCAGCAGCAAGGTGGACGGACTCAGTTATATTGGTATTGGTGGCGTCTCTGGGAGAGCTGAAATACCAGATGAGGGACAGACAGTCATTGAGAAAATCTACCCGTGGGGTCCCCAAGGGTCAGCACCAACCTGATAGTACATGATTAAGCAAGCAAGCACAAAAGCATACAATAAATTATAGTCCTAAAACAATTTCTTGTCAGAATTAAATTCTAAGTTAAATTTACTTTTTAAATATAAAGAACTAGCAGTTGTTTTGGGGAATTCTAGGCACATTTAAATTTACATATAACCACCACAATTGAAAAACTGAAGGGAAACTGTGATTTTTTTTTAATTAAAGTTCTCCAATTGTGGATTGTGACCCCTCTCATAGGCAGCATATATATCTGGATATGTATATGTCCCCCCATGCAACTTTAGGGGATCCCATTTTGTTCACGAACCTCTGCTTTAGTTGCATCTAAGCTTCTTAACATACAGACATTTCCTCCCAGTAAGAACCTGTCCTCCCACGACAATAAATAAGTATAAATTGGATCTCTCTGGCTAATCTAGAGCAGAACTATGCCCCCTGTTCTTCCGGTTGAGGGAAAATCTTTAATGAAGCAGCTTCACCAATGGTGAGGTTTATGGGTAACATTAAGTTGAATGGCTTTAACTTGAACTTTTTCATTGTTTACATGTACAAACGGATATCTAATAATAAAAAAATTATTAAAAAAAAGAAAAAAGAAATGAAGGATAACCCTATGTAGTTCTTCAGTTGATGCTCAAAAAAGCTAAAACTGGGTAAGATATAGACATGTTGGCACTGCCTCTGATGTCCTTGCTCCCTCCTAACATTTTCACACAATGTATATTAGTTATCCGTAACCTCTGGGTGATAAGATATCCATAAAAGAGAAGGTTGTAATCAGGCTTACCAAATCTCTCATTCTTCATAATTAAATAGGCATAAATCAGAGGAAGAAGGAGAAGAAGAGGAAGAATTATTCACAATATTGGAGGCACAGTTTTGGGGTAAGTTTCCCCATCCAACTTTAGACCTTATATGGAGAGATAAAGCTTCAAAGATGATCTCAGCTTCCTCTTTAACTGGTAAGATTTGTGCTGATAAGAAGTGAGAGCAATTAAAATGGCAAAAAACTAATTTAGTAAGTGAAACAAACCGGAATAAAATGAGGTGTAACACCTAAAGGAAGATTTTTTTTAGCATATGAAGAGAAAAAGAGAGAGGGAGGGAGGGAGGGAGAGAGAGAATAGTCTTAACTACATTTGAGGTTATTGTAATAGAAGAGTGTTCAATGGCTACGTCAGATTGCACTTTACTATTATATTGTATTTCAAATATGTATTATTATTATTAATAATAATAATACTTGTGTTAATTAATAATTTATTTTTGCCCCCAGTTGTGGTAGAAACCAGGAGCTTGTGAGTTCTAGGTAGTTCCGCCTTAGGCATCAAAGCTGGCCGGATGAGTTTGGGCCAGTCTGTTTCTCTCAGCCCCGCTCACCTCACAGAGTTGTTATTATGAGGAAAATAGGAGGAGGAAGGAGTATTGTGTGTGTGTGTTTGTGCTGCTAAAGTTAGGGTAAAAATCAAATCAAATTACGTCAAATAAATAAATATTCCAAAGGGCCAAAGGAGCAAGGCTATACAATTGCAGTGGCCATTTTGACTTCTTTTTATCACACACAAATTATACACACACACACACACCCTTGCATAAAGAACATGAAACAGATTGTATTGCACAGGTTTCCTGCTAGAGACCAAGGCAAATAACTGCTGCACCTGGATAGAAACTGAACCGCAGCAGGTGAGGAGGAGGAGGAAGAGGAAGTAGGGCAGGACGATGCCATTAATACCCTGGAGCTGAAAGCAGTTGAAAGTCCATAAATCATCAGGTAGCTTCCGGGGGAGCAGAGCCTCACTTTTACTCACCATTTTTATTCAGTTTCAAAACTGAGTCACCGGGCAAATTCCTGATTTATCAGCTGTCATGGTTCTGACAGATGAAACTCTTTAAAAGAACTTCAAGGCATTGTTTTCTTTAAAGAATCTTTCATTCAAGAAACAAAGCATCGGCACTACGTAGTTGAAACCAAAAACTGAATCCCCCCCACAAAATAGCAAAGCACAATTCCCTCCTCCAATTAGCAGTAATAAATCACATTCTCCGATTAGCTTGAAGTGCAGGCTTTCTCCCCAGCTCTCCAGCCCGCCAAATCTTTATCAACTCTGTGCGCAATAACCTTGGATTCCCAAGGCTGAGTTATTATTGTTATGACTAACTGAACTCTCATCCACATCCCCCCTCCCAGTATCATCTAACTCTAAAAGTGAAAGAGAAAAGATTGCTACCTTTCCATCTATTGTAAAAACAAGAACATCCAATGTTAGCAGAGTTGACATCGGCACTGCTGCCTTTTTTTTAGTTAGCCATTGTTGAGATTGTAGGGCCAATGGACAGCTTTCTAAACTGAACATCTTGACTCCAGCCATTTGGACACTATGTAAATCCAAGGATTACATACATATCTTTCTCTCCAAAACATCAAATCAACTAATTAAAGATACTTTCATTAACGAAATAGGAAAACATTCCAAATGCTACCTATTTTCCTGTGCAGATTGTGAAGTTGTGAAATGTCTTAAAATGCAAAGTCAACTGCAAATCGAGATTGAGTCCTGATGACTTAAACAGACACCTCCATGAAGTGTCGTTGCTGGTAGTGCAACCTTGCTTTCTTCTGAGATGTTTTTCCAACTCCTCTGTCAAAATCACAGGTTTCAGATCCCAGAGTGGTCTGCTGTCTAAGCACCGATCAAGTTCAACACAGCTTATGGGTTTAAAAAACTATACTCTTATTCTGAAAAAGCACAACAACATCCAATATTTTTGATCAGATTATCAGAAAAGAAATGCATTCATTATTGGTGAAGATTGATCATGAGAGTTGTATGCTAATGTTTAGGCATTCCCTGATCAAATTATATGTTTTAATAAATGTCTACATGAGCTGAAGTTGAGACGGACTCCACATTAGTATATTGTATAATTACGTACAATATCTTGCTTCACATTTGGCTGAATTCCTATTATTTGTGTTCAGTTGTTTGCAGATTCCAAATTAGAAAACAGGGAATATGACAGGTGAAAAAATTCAGATCTCTTTCCAGACAGCACTTAGTTATACCTCCTTTGGAAGAAGGATCAGCTTCCAAATATTTCCTGTAGCAAGATAAGAGTCCTTCTATTCGTGTTTTGGCATTTCCCCTTATTTTTCTTTTCAGAAAAATACAAGTCAGAAAAACTCATAGATCTCTTTGCATGCACTGCATGTTTTAAATCTCATCTCCCCGCAAATTTTAAATAATATTCAAGTCTGGAATGTGTAAAAGCCATTTCAAACCCTCCCCTTTCTTTCCTGCAAATAAACCCTGGTTGATTTGAAGATAAGTTTGGGATCATAATCTTGCTGAAATAATCCCACTTGAATCACTTAAATCACAGATCTTAATTTTGATCGTGATTCTTAATTCTGTCAATTGATTTAATTAATTCCATGAATTAAACTGAGATTTATTTTTTTTTACTGTAAGCCATCCTGAATGAATGAACAGAAAGATGAGGTATGCCTTACCACTTAGATGTGTGGACTGGAGTTGCTGAAAATTGTAATTACCTGTAAGTATTTCCAGGCAGAACTGCACACACACACACACACCCGCCCCCTGGCCAGATTTATTCACTCATGACAGGTTGTAAATCAAGCATCACCCACTCGTTGCCAGCAGGAAGGAGAAGATGCCACGGCTTCTTCTTCTCCCAGACTCCGCTGGAAGTTCAGCCCACCGATTCACCCAGTTAAGCCCGCAGTCTGGGTGTTTTTAGCCTCCAGGCCAGGAGGTGCCCTTGTAAGGCAGGACCTGCTTGTTCCACAAACTGCACCTGCAGTTCAGGAAGCTCCTCTGCACCAGCCCAGCTTCTTGACGTTCAAAGAACAATATCCTCAAATGGTCAGTTTGGGCCTTGCTTCTTATCACGAGGGATGCTCTCAATTGTGGGGCTTTGAAGGCCAGAGCATAGCTTTGTGACCACTATTTCAAATCTTCAGGCAAGTCCTTGTTTTACAACTGGGTTGCTTAGCAACTATTACAACAGACCCTCAGAAGGCACTTGCAACCCAACTGAGTTGCTTCGATTGTTGAGTGATGGGCTTGGCGCCTGTGGCAAGGAAGGGGCCCCTGACGAGGTCCTTCTCTCCTCCTCTTTCCTTCCGCCATTCCCCACCTCAGAGCCTTCTCCAGAGAGAGGGAGACACGATGCACCCAAAGCAGGATCATTTGAGCCTCAGATGAGAACTCTGGGTTGAAACAAAAAGATAGAATTCAGAAATAGAAACCTTAAAACAAGTCAGAAATCAAAAGATCTTCAGTGCAAAGAAGAGTAACTAAGAAGATTAAAGGCCTGGAGACAAAAACATATGAGGAACGGTTGCAGGATTTGGGTACGGCCAATCTAGAGAAAAGAAGGACTGGGGCGGGGGGGGACATGATAGCAGTCTTCCAATATCTGAGGGGCTGCCCCAAAGAAGAGGGGGGCAACCCATTCTCCAAAGCCCCTGAAGGCAGGACAAGAAGCAACGGATGGAAACTAATCAAGGAGAGAAGCAACATGGAACTAAGGAGGAATTTCCTGACAGTCAGAACAACCAGTGGAACAGAAGTTGCGTTCAGAAGTTGTGGGCGCGCCAATACTGGAGGTTTCTAAGAAGAGACCGGACAGCCACCTGTCTGAAATAGCATGGGGTCTCGTGCTTGAGCAGGGGGTTGGACTAGAAGACCTCCAAGGTCCCTTCCAGCTCTATTCTGATTGATTGATAGCTACTTAAAGTATAACTTTCTGCTGAGTCTCTTACTTTTTGTCTTTAATCACGGTTTATATTTCAGCACAAAAAGGAATGTATATTTGCCATTTGCAGAGCTTTAAGAAAAGGAAGAATCGATTGGAAACTGGCATGCAAAGAGCTCGCAGTAACATGGACAATGTGACTGTTTTGACTCAGATCCATGTCCTGCTCTACGGCAGATGATGAAAAAGGTTGCTATTCTTTGGATTGTTGTGCATGAATGAGAGAAGCACAATGTTGACGTGATTTTTATTAATCAGTAAATTTATTATCCAGTCAATGGAGGAATGTGAGGTGGGGAAGGGACAACTCAACCCACACATAAAGGTCACACACTGAGTCATCAAGATTCACTTCCTTCAGCAGCTGGACTTCCCTGCTGAGCTTGGTTTTTCCTGCTTCCTACCAGTGAAACTTGAGGAGGGGAGTTCAAGGTGAGATAAGCCAACTGGCACTGAGGATACTTAACGAATTGTACAACTCTCACAGAGGAAATGAAAAGTTCCTTGTGCTTATGAGAAAAGTTGTCCTGTGTTGCTACCAGCTCTTCCCAAGCTTCCCCAAACTTGTGAACGTACGTGGGCTACCCAACCTATTTCTCCTCTAACATTAACATTGGAGAAGTCTAAATCCCAGATCCTTTTCTGGGGAGCAGAAGACTTCCTTTGTGCAAAAGCATCACCCGCAGTTGGAGGTGATGAAGAAACAACTGCAGATCAACTTGGGAACTTAGAAGAAATTCAGAAAGAGGCCTGAATTCAATAGGTGTGAGAAACGCTGATCTAGGAAGAGGTCTTAACTCTCCCTGATGGAGCTCCAGTTAGACACCAAATCTGATGTTTGTTGGAAATAATACATTCTTGGCATTTGCTATCTGTCCTCAGGGACCCTCTCAGTAGAGATATACTGAGATATTTCGAGAATTTACTTAAGCCTCTTTCAAAGATCCCCTTTCCAAAACAGGAAGTTGGCAGTGGCTCAGCTGTTTTCCAGAGGCCAAAAATGAACTTTCAGAAATGCAGATGTCAAGTTTATCAGTTTTTTCTAGAAGACTGTTGATGCAATAAGAAAGGCAACAATACTGTTTCATACTTTGTGACTCGGAATGCTCTCAACAGTAAAGTTTGTGTGACATCTTCCCCATGGTTACAAAGCCCTCTTCACTTTCCTCCATCCATATTAAGATAAATGTTTTGATTAGGCCACCTGGAGATTTATAAAAAAATATGCCCAAATCTTGGAGTTTCCGAAAATGTGTCTTCATACAAGATGTTTAAACATCCAGAAAAGAGGGAAGTAGAGATGTAAATCCCGTTGAAGGCATTTCTGTATTGCGGTCCTAGCACAACTGCACAAGGATCTTTGCATTGTTCCAGCTTCAGGATGTGAGTACACTCCTGGTGCCCTTCCTGGATCAGCTCCCCACCTGTTTGTTACCATGATATTGTTTCCTTTTGAGAGTTGGGATTGTATTTTGATTTACTCTTTGCTGATTTAATCTGATGTTGGAGCAAAGCCGGATTTCCCCTTTTTTTCTTTGCAACACTGAGGGTAGCGGGCATCTATTTTGACTTGACCACACCTCCCATTCTTGAGTGGAAGCAAGGCCTTACTGAGCCTTGATGGCAGCCTAAGGATGCTGAGAGGGATATGGGCAACCTTATCACCAAACCTGATCTTAGCCTGCAGTTAGTTTCTATTCAGTTTCACAATCTATGCAGAAAAGGTATCCCAGGATCCCGCCTGAATCTTTTCTTCTTTCCTCCACCCACACTGCTCCAAGGATCCGTTCCTCTCTCCTCTTTTACCCTATACAGTATTTACATACATGCAGTGTCCCCACGCTGCAACGGTGGCCAGGGTGTTGCAATGGGCACCTGGACTGGAGCGAAAGCATTTCCCAGCACCAGGGGCTGCTGCAGGCAGAAGGAATGGCTTCATTAGCAAAGTAATGCCTGCGACATGTACTGGAAGGGGTTGATGATCGCCATGTCCCTCCTTTTGGCGCCCTCCTTTAATCAGCTGGAGGGAGACAGGAATCTGAGCTCACCATTTCAGGTCCTGCACTCCAGAATATGGGAGGAAGTTCTTGAGCTTGCTCAGTGTGACACTTTTTCCTTTTCTACCTGCGGAAGGCTTCCCATCCCATCAGCCTCTTTTCTTCCCAAAGCCACACATTCGTTCCCAGTTCCCTCCTTCCATCCTGGTCCTCCCCACTGCCCTTCTCAAAACCTGTTCCAATTTCTCTGAGTTCCTCTGCAACTATCTTCTCCAAAGCTTGGCCTTGCCTTTGAAGTGGAGCCTCACCCACGCAAAGTCATTTCTTCTGCTTTAAAAACTCTTTCAGCCGATGCAGCCTAAAACAGCAGCTCCTTTTTTGCAGTGGCTTTGCGTTGTTGGCTGGGATGCAGTTTGCAACCAACTATATTCCCAGGTAGGAGTATTTTCAAGGCAGATACCCACACTGGCCCCACTCATCAGCCGCTTATGCACTTAGTTTTTGTTCCCTAAGTGAGGCACTCAGTACATAGTTGTCTCTGGAATGTCGTTATCTCCTTTTTCAGCCCTTCCTTTAATGTTTCAAGATGATTCTAATTTTATTTCCTTTTGTAGGACATTAGCTACCTCATCCAAATTTATATCATTTGCAAATTTGATCACCATTCCACCATTTCACCCTGTATTACTAATAAAATTGTTGATTCTCTAATATGAGAACTGTTGGGGGCATTGCTTCCCTTTGTTAAATTTTGAAAAGAATCCACCCCCCCCCCACACACACAGGTCGTAGGCAAGTGCATTGCATTTTCAACTCAGGTTTCTACAGAGTGGCTGGCTCTCTGCCCCGCTCTCCCTCTGACCTTCCTTCCTCTATCATACAAAAGCAAGACACTGTGGTGGCGTTAAATCCAATAAAGACTCGCCTGCAGGGGAAACAAAAGTGGCAACTAATCTAACAAGCTCCAAATAGCTAAAGTGCTGATGAGTTGTCCCAATAGGAGGATAGAATACTTCATTTCCTTAAATTAAGATAAACGTTGAATCTTGCCCATGTTTGGTGACAACTGTCTGTAAAGCAATAATTATACTTTGCTCATCAAAGTGAGAGTGGCAATTTTAAGAGATCAAAAATAAATCAGATATCTCCAAATAGGCAGTCATCCCACTCCAGCTGCAGGTCAGGAAAGAAACTCTGGAAAGAGTTTAAAAGAAACTCTAGAATATCTCCAGATTAATTACTCATAGTAGACTGAGATCTAAATTTTGCCAGGAAAATTTAAATCAACTGTCCAATGGTTCCATTTAAAAAAAAAAAACCAATTGAAAATGGCCTCTCATCTGAATCCACCACCTCTTAGTGCAAAGTGGAGCCTCATTTGCAGTGTTAATTAGGCAAACATCTCAATATATGGGTTTTAGCTGGGAAGTGATTGGATGGAGGTCTCCAGGGATTACCAGCATTGCAAGAAGTTTAAAAAATGCTAGTTAGGTTATGGCAAACACCCCCCCCCATTGCAAAGAACATTATACAGGGTCATAATGTCATCAATAGGCCAAACTCAACTCAAAGGAGAGTTGATCGAAAGAGAATGGAGAGTGCCTTTGAGTCAGTGTTGGCAACTCCCTGGAGAAGACGGTGCAGTTTTCTTGGGAAGATTTCAGAATTGGTTTGCCCTTGCTTGCTTCCTAGGGCTAGGAAAGTTTCAGGCCCAAGATCACCCAGCTGGCTCTGTGCCCAACACGGGACTAGAATTCACCGTCTCCTGGCTTTTCGCCTGATGCTTAACTGCTACGCCAAAGACCTGCCTACGGAAGGGGTGCCTGCTCCAGGGTGTTGAAACATAATCCAGATCCTGCAGAGGGTCTCACTGTTGGGAGAGATTCTTCCATGGCGGGGGAAGCCAGCTTTCACCCCAGATCTCGATCTGGACTGAATATCTATCTTCCGGTCACTTGTATGCTTGAGCTGCTACCGGTACTAGTGAGTCACCCTATATTTTCTCATTTAAACTCGAGGAAGAAATACCTTCTTTGTTCTCCTGGGCCATGACTAAGCGGGATTGTTCTTGGTTGTCTAAAGATGAAGTAAATGCTGCTGCTGCTGTTTCTTTTGACTGCTTATGGGAGAGAGCAGATTTAACGGCCCCACTTTCCTGATGGGCAGCCCAGAACCCCTGCCAAAGTAGTAGGCTGGTGTCATTCTACCCCCTGCAATTCAGATTAAGATTTTCTCTTTTTTAGTTTTGGTGGGACATAACCCATAAAGGAAAAGATGGATGTGCTGCCTTTAGGTCATGCTGGACACGAAGGAGGGAGCAGGTGGTGAAATGTTCAGGGACAGGAGAACATTGGATAGCTACGGCCGCAAACATAAGGCAGACAAAGCAAAGTGGAGCTCTCCAGAGCTTCAGATTCAGTTCCAAGCAGGTGACCATGAATGTGGTGCCTCTGTGCTGCTCTTTAAAGCAGATGTGCCTCCTCCGGGGTTTGTCTAGTTGCCCTCTACACACTCCAAAGCGACTTTCTGGAATCCACTCCAAAGTGCTGCATATTTCTACCCCTCGGCTGATCCCTTGTTCGGATCCTGAGCTCCAGGTTCTGGAAGTGGAATGAGGACTTTCTGACTTTGCAGTGCCTCTCAGTGGCCCCGACACAAGGGGCAGGGATGGAATGGACAAGTTCTATTCTCTTTTTTTCTCTCCCCCGCTTCTGTTCAGCAGCGACCAAACAACTGGTGTAAAAGGCGGACGATGCTTTGTTTTTTCTTTCTTTCTCTTTCTAAGAAAGTAGGGATGAAGGAATTTTTGTTGCTGTAGAATTAATCATGTTTTTCAGTAGCAGAATAGTTGACCAACTTGGCAGGAGGGAAGCCAGTCACTGATCCTCTGCACAGGTGACCTCTGGCACGGGTGGCGGGCGGGCCCAGGGCCGACTTTCAGAACAATTCACTGTATCGTATCTTGCCCTGCAGTCAGAAAAAATAACCCCAGCAAAGATTATGCCAGAAAGTCATAGCGTGCCTTGTTTCTTTCTGCCTGTTCTTTACAGGAAGCTTCAGAACAAACAAAATATAAGAAACCCTATTTATTTTTCAGAATGAATTTGTGGCAGTAGAAGAAAATAGGCTTGGGTAACTTTCTGTAGGACTACCATGTGCAGAGAGAAAACATTGGTTGCTTTCCACCAGACATCATCTGGGTGAAAATTCCACCCTGCTCTGCTCGCTCAGTCACAAACATACCGTAACCCCCCGCAACTTTGCAAATCTTTTTCTAAAGACTGTAGAGATGTGAGTTATATTTTGGGGTGAAGCTGGGAAGCTATGAGGCAAACTTTTTCGCATTGCCTCATGCTACAATTTCAATGAAAACCATCATCCAATCATTGAATTAATCAAAAACAACAAAAAACCCAGTTTTTAATGATTGTTTGCTCACATCTAGAGTCTTTCCTCATAGCAATTCATAGCATAATTCAGCCAATGCTGAGGCAATAGAAAGGGTGCATTTGTTGACCATACTCTTATCCGTATCCTACAAGTTTTGCTGATGGATGGTGTTTGGCAAACAGGAAAGAATACCCAAAGAGTAAAAATGGCAGCAACAACACAAGCAATAGTAATACATGAAACACAGGTAAAAAAGGAACGGGACTTCAGATGTGTAACGGTAATCACCATTTTGACTTTTTGACCTGCCTGCAGACATCCTGGGAAAAGAGGAAGACTCGGATGCTTCCCTTACAATATGAGGATGGGACAAGGCTGGTTTCATAAGAACGAGGGATGCAAAAGGAGGACTATGCCCCAAAGAAGAAGGAGTCAAGCTATTCTCCAACGCACCAGAAGGCAGGACAAGAAACAACAGACGGAAATTAATCAAGGAGAGAAACAACCTGGAACTAAGAAGAAATTTCCTGACAGTGAGAACAATTAATTAGTGGGACGACTTTCCTCCAGAAGTTGTGAATGCTCCAACACTGGAAGTTTTTAAGAAGAGATTGGACAGCCATTTGTCTGAAATGGTATATGGTTTCCTGCCTGAGCAGGGGGTTGGACTAGAACAGAGGGACCCAATCTTTTGGGCACCAGGGACTGGTTCTGTGGGGAGAGGGTTTTCCACGGACCGGAAGCAGCATGGTTTCTTATGCTGCCTGCATCCAGCCGATGGGGCTTCACATGTTTGGACTGGTTTCTGACATGCTACGGACCAGTGCTGGGGGACCTGGACTAGAAGACCTCCAAGGTCCCTTCCAACTTTGTTCCATTCTACTCTTCTCTTCTCTTCTCTTCTCTTCTCTTCTCTTCTCTTCTCTTCTCTTCTCTTCTCTTCTCTTCTCTTCTCTTCTCTTCTCTTCTCTTCTCTTCTCTTCTCTTCTATTCTATTCTATTCTATTCTATTCTATTCTATTCTATTCTATTCTATTCTGCTTCAATTGATCAAACCTGTGATGGGCCACAGAGGTCAATATCTATGGACCTATCTGGAGATGACCAGGGCATATAGAATATGGTGACTTGGAATGAAGGAGTAGGTGGTGAAGAGTATGAATTAACTAATACTGGTAAAATTAAAAGGAAGAGGAATACTTATGTCACGTATCTATGCAACTAAAAGTATGAGAAAGGTTCCAAGGAACCTGAACGAAAGTGGTCAGATCGTACACAGATCACATTCATCAACATCTGCAAGGGAAGTTATTACGAAGGAAAGGACTAAAATCGATATTGCAACATCCGAATTGCTATCATCAAGGTTGGTCTGGGTGTGTATGAACCCGCAGGTTGGGGGTAGTTTCATGTTATGTTCCGGTGAACTTGATAATGAAAGAATCAGTGACACGTTTTGATAAAAATTGTGCAACCCTATGAACGTGATCCAAAGGGGACGAACATATTTCTCGGTGAACTAAATGCAACGAGGGAAACACGAGAAACGTAAAGAAAAAAAAAATGTCGGACCATTTGGAGACCGAAGAATTAACGAGGATGCTGACCGCTTAGAAAAAAGTCTGCTTGCTTTGAATTAATGGGAGTAAGCATAAATCTATTCGCAAGTATCTCTGGAAAAGGAATGAATAGAGAAGGTGGGGAAATATGGAGATTGCTATGAATGTATATAGTTAATTACTCTGTTTATGAATTTGTAAACTATTTAGTGAGGCTAAGCAATTTGCAAAAGCAACACAATCAAAGGGCAGGGCTGCTCGTTGTATCAAAGGCTGCTTTCAGGCAGCCCAGCTCCTTGCCTTCTGCAGACGTCCCACGAATCGGGCAGATGCCCGGCGGGGGCTCCCGGTCCTCTCGGAGCTGCCTCGGTTTCTTGCAGACGTTTCAAGACCCGGACTAGCCAAGCGCCTCCGCCGGCTCAGGGCTCACCGAGGACCCCGCCGTCCACCCTCCCCCTCGCCGCTACCAGAGAGTTGACCGTGCAGACCCGCGCCGAGGCCTCCCGGTTGCGCGGCCAGGGGAGCTCCGCTTCGGCCGGTCCAGCTGCGGGGATGCTGGCAGAGAAGCGGCCGGGCGGCCCAGCGCCGCCGCCCAGCCGGGCCCGCCCTGGAGCCGGAGGGGGTCCCCGGGGGAGCCCCGCCTGGCAGCCCCGCCCCCGCCCCCCCGCTCAGCCCGGCGGCCCCCCCGAAAGCTCGGGCCAAGCTGCCCCGCGGGGGGGCTGGGGGCGGGGCCTGGCTCTTGTCATCCACTTGGAATGCGCCGCCGGCGGAGGCGGACCAATCAGCGCCCAGCCGGGGCTGATATATGGCCTCCGCGGCGCCGGCAGCGGCAGGCAGTCATCCGAGAGGTGCAGCGCCGGCGGCGTCTGGACGCGCCTTGGACCGCCGCAGCTTCCCGTTGTGACCGCCCCTCTCCGGCTGGTGAGTGCCGGGCTTTCGGCTTCGGAGCGGCCGCGGGAGGGATGCCGGCCAGCCCCGGAGCCAGCCCCGCTTCCCGCGGAAAGGAAGGGCTTGGCTCGCCTTCGGGGACCAGCTCGGGCCCCGGAGACGCCCTCAGACCCGCCGCCGCCGCCGCCGCCGCCGCGGGAAGAGGCCTTGGGGCTCCCGGGAGGAGGCGGAGGCGCTGCTGGCTGCGTCCCGCCGAGGGGGCTTCGCCTGTTTGCGCAGCCCGGGGGGGGCCTTGGGGCGCCCTGGGCTCGAACGCGGCGGGGAGGCGTCCGGTGGCAGAGCCGTTTGCGTCGCCCCCCTTTAGAACTCAGGACTCTGCGGCGGGGGAGGCGGGAGGCAAGCCCGCACGTCCGAATCCCCTCGGAGTCCGGGGACCCCCCCCGCCCCAGTTCTCTGCCTTCGCCTTGAGCGCCCGCGGAGGCTCTCCGTCGTCCGGTTGTCCCGAAGGGGCTTTTTCCAGGAGGCGCCTGGACTGCCTCGTTTTCCTCTGAAGACGTTTCGCTTCTCATCCAAGGAGCTTCTTCCGCTCCGGGCGGCGTTGCCAACCAGAGGAGCGAATAAGGTGGTTGGGTGTCTCTGCAGTGTTGTAGGTGACCGAGTTGTTGCCGCTGACGATTGGGCTGAGTGGTGTCCCCTCTTTGTGGGTTTTGGGGCGTCCACAGATGCTTGGCGTGGCTTCCCCAGGGTAGAGACGGTAGTATTGTGCCCGGTCGATGAGAGCCGAAGAGGCTCCTTGGATGAGAAGCGAAACGTCTTCAGAGGAAAACAAGAAAGTCCGGCTGCCTCTTGAAAAAGCGCCTTCGGGACTTCGCCTGGAATGTTAACTCGGCAGCCCGTCCGGGCCGTCGCAGCCCTTCGGCCGCCTCTGTGGGGCTGGAGAGACGGCTCGGCGCCTGTTGTGCCCCCCGTCAGCCCCCCCGTCCGGTCTGCAGCCGTTCCCATCCAGCAGGAAACCGCGCCTGGGGAGATCCCGGCGCTGCAGAGAACCGCAGCCTACCTGGCCGGGAGGGCGGGCGACGGGCTTCCCCGAAGTTGCTGCTGCAGGGCCAAGCGCCTCCCGAGCGCCTAGAAAAGAGAGGGCGACGCGGGACTCCGGGGCCTGCTAAGACAGGCCTTCCCCGGGCCGGCTGAGCTGCTCGCCTGAAGCAGCCGGACCGGCTTTTCCTCTGCATGTCATTGATTCTGCTTGCACAGGCAAAGGGACGATACGCCGAGCGGCAGAGCTATTGGGCAACTCTTCCCTTTGGCAAAAGGGCGAGTCCCGGTTTGAGGAACGGGGCGTGGGAAGCGGAGACAACCGCACCACGCAAGCCCTCTCGAGGCCGAGAAGGAACTCTTTAGCCATTGCGTTGACTAACAGCAACTTGACTAGTTCTGTCAATTAAGAGTTGACTAGAGAAGGTAAAAAGGTGGCATCTGATTAGGATCTTGATGTGGTTAGAAAGACTCTGATATTTGAAGCTTGGGGATGTATAAATAAATCCCATTGATGGGGGATAGATTAAGCTCAGGCTTGCGGACTGGATAGAGCAGGGACGGTGGTCTATTACTTCAGCCTCGATTGGGAGAGGCTGGAAGCTGCAGTTGATTTATCATCTGTAGACGGAGTCCTTGCAACAGTGGCAGGTGAAGGCAGTAATTTAGGCACAGGTACACCTCTTCTAAGGATGAAGGCCAAGGTACCTTGCAGCCCACACTCTGCCAAACTCCCCCGACATCATCTTTCAGTAATTTAAAAAGGGAAAGCTTGAAGGTGTTACTAATTATTACTACTAATCAGAGGTTGAAACCTCTCATTAACCTCTTGTAAGTCATTCAGAGATCTACTAACAGGTTATATTCTTCCTGATAATCCCGAGTCAGAATGGATAAATTAACCAGGCACATCTGTCCTTGCCAAAATAACACAATTCTCTCTTTTCTAAAGCTCACTGCTGAATTTTCAGTAAGGCATCTAGATTGCTGTGCAATCAGTTCTGCATTTGCTTACTCAGAAATAAAATTCTGTGAGCTTTACCTTCAAGCAAATACACAGAAAATTGGAGCCTTAAACTGCAGCTCTACACAACTTACTGAGGTTTACTTCTGAGTAAATGGGTTTAGGATTCTACCTAAGGGATTTCTTAAACATCTGAGTGGTTAAAACCCTGTATGAGAATGAAACTGCAGAGGCTCCATTGACACAATATGGGAATAAGCTAGCAAAAACAGAAACAGGCTTATGAGAGTCAGCAGTTTCTTCACATACAGTTTGTTCTCTATTTTCCTGCTGAAGTAATTTTGCAAATTTATGAAACAATCTGAAGTGAGTGGTTTGAAATGGTATTTAAATTCAACAGTTTTTTATCCTGCTTCTTTTTCACGATTTCCACAAAAGAGCTTTCTGAATCAGAAAAGTGGTCATTTCTCGCTTAATTCAGCATCAAAAGGCTGATATAGCTTGCTGGTTTCCTAACCTGTAACTGAATTGGTACTTTGGTCTCTACATGCTGGGAGATGAAACAGCCACCAGAGTTGTAAAGATGAGATCATCACTTGGGGGAATTAAGGTCTTAGTGTTAATGGAGCAGGAATCTGTAATTCAGTTCACGCACACTCATTCTTATTTTAAAACTTTTGCATTGCAAAAGCTTTATAAAGATACTGTCCAATTTCTAAAATCTACAGTTTTTAATATACAGGAAACATGGATTTCAAGATTTATGGGAGGAAAAAATATTGCCCCTCAAATTCGTTATTTTTATTACTTGAAATATCCAGTTAAGACATTGTAGTATTTTTTGATTACCGATATTGTTGACTTTGGTAATACGCAGAACTTTCCTCCATTATCATCTCAGTATAAATGGATTTTGCAGGTTTTTAAAAATGTGGATCAGCAGCACCTAGTGAATTGATTACAAGGAGGTGTATTTACTACTGCTGCACAATGATTTTGTTACATTTTGTGCTACAGAGAGATTAAAATCTGAAAAAATATTAAATTATGCAAAGGTTGTTCAGTATTCTTCTAGGATATTGATGAAGCAAGAGAAAGATTTATATGTTATGAATATCCCTAGAAAAAAGAACACATGCGGGATTATTTCATCATTTCTAGTTGCTCCTGAACAAACAGGTTTCTTATATGGGTCTTAGAATTTCTTCCCTACAGTATAATAACTCTAAGATTAAAATATATCTAGCCCAAACTTTACCCTAACTTAGGAATGTAAGTAGGGATAGCTGGCAATAGAATAGAGTAGAATAGAATAGAATAGAATAGAATAGAATAGAATAGAATAGAATAGAATAGAATAGAATAGAATAGAATAGAATAGAATAGAATCAGAGTTGGAAGGGACCTTGGAGGTCTTCTAGTCCAACCCCCTGCTCAGGCAGGAAACCCTATATCATTTCAGACAAATGGTTCTCCAGTGTTGGAGCATTCACAACTTCTGGAGGCAAGTTGTTCCACTGGCTAATTGTTCTCACTGTCAGGAAATTTCTCCTTAGTTCCAGGTTGCTTCTCTCTATGAGTTTCCATCCGTTGCTTCTTCTCCTGTCTTCAGGCGATTTGGAGAATAGCTTGACTCCCTCTTCTTTGTGGCAGCCCCTGAGATATTGGAAGCCTGTTATCATGTCTCTTCTTAAAAGCTTCCAATTTTGGAGCATTCACAACTTCAGGAGGCAAATTGTTCAATCACACAGCAAGGGCCATATCAACTCTGTTGATAGCCCGCATGTCATGAGTTTTTGTACTATGCCCTTCTTTCATCTTGGTGGGAAATTGTCAGCCATTATTAATCGGAAGTAGATCTGAGGGAATAAAACCAAAGCTTCAGTCAGTCGTTTGGCACCTGCTTCCTTGCCCTGACATAGAGAGTGGTCAAGCTATGTTCAAAAAAAGTCAGGTTGGTGGTCACAACGGGGTGATTGAGGCTCAAAGTGGACCATCACACATCTTGTCCCATTTCTAGGCATCCTTGATTCTGAGTTTAGGAGGCCATCAGCTGCCCCTCTGGGCGGAGCAGGGAACGTGTGAGGGGAGCCGTCTGTTCCCAGTAAGAGGCCCATTTGGCTGCCATACAATATTTGGGGCAAGCTTGGAACTTGGGAAAGTTTTAAAGAAGCACAAGGTCTTCCATGCAGTAACTCAGTGTACTTGCTGTTCACCTTGATGTTAGCCAATATTTTCTTTCATTTTGCTGTTTTTAGCAGGATTTATTTTTTCTTTCAGGCCTTTGGTTATATAGTTTGTTTGTGAAGTTGTAAGGTATGTTTGGCTGTTACATCTTGCTTTTTGTTCTGGAGTCCAGTGAGAGAAAAGTGAAAACACAAGACTCGGTTGGTATCAATCAGGAAATTCATAAAGAAGAATGTATTGATACATAACACTAATTCCTACCCACTCTCTAATTCATGTTGAGGTTCAAAATGGGTAAAGAGAAAAGTGGTGCTGGGTCAGCTACTCCATTGTCCCCCAAAACTGGGAATGGAGACAAAAGTCATGAGCCAAGTGTTGCCCCAAAGGACAAGTCTGTTCTTTTCTTTTCAGAGTCCGGAAAAAGAAGAAGCAAAGTCACTGAAAATAGGAACCGGTTGCTTAACGGGATGAATCCACCAGCCATCCTCTTTGTCATGCTGAGCGCACTCCTCACAGAGAGGGCAGCTTCGGTACGTTGTGCAACCCTCCAGTGATACAACTGACAATGGCTGAGACTTGCTTCCATTTTTGAGCATAAATACGAAGCTTCCGCTTCCCTCCATGACCCAAACTTATTTTTAGCCCTTTTTTCTTCCCTCCCTTGTGGTTTCTCACTTATAAACGTAGACAACCTTTTGTTTGGTGATGTGCGAGTGAGTTGGCACTTGTTGTAACTGAGCTAACCATGCTATACCGGTAGGTTTATTCTAAAGCAGTAAGTGACTTCAGCATTTTAGTCACTGCCCCTCCTGGTCCTGCGTTACTCCTTTTTTATGTATCCTGCATTTCCCCCCCCCCCAATGCTGGACTGTTTTCTAGGCTTTTCTTTCTTCTGGCCTTCTTGTCTTAGGGCTTTGACCTGCCCTTTCTAGAGCGGCTTAGAGAAGGTCTGGCTGCTGACCTCAGGACAGGGTGGTAAGAAAGTTCAAGTCAGTTGCTGTGATGGTTTGATTGAAGTTCTTCCCATTCATCAAAACAAGCGGAGCTTTAATTATATCTTTACAGCCACCGTATCGCCTTTTTTAAAAAAAAACTGTATCCTTGGGACACCTGAAGGCAGCTCATCTAATCAATGTATGAGAAACCTCTAGGGGGGCAACTGATTTTCCCAAGGGGCCACATGAGAAACTGGGACTGTTGTGAAGGGTTGAACCAACAGGGCTGGGAAGGTGCATGCATGGACATACATAAATTGAAAAAAATAATAATAGTTGCCTTCAAACCAAAAGCAGTTTTCTACTGTGTCTTTTTTTTAAAAAATCATCTAGATGTTTTAGAACCTGTAGCTTTCTTTTTGAGCGGAGAACTGTACCAAGCTTTTATAAGGAGCTACATTGAATCAAATACATTTTAATTTATTACATGTCTTAAATACACTTTAATTTGATTTCTCCATCAGTAGGCAGTCATTTTTTCCTTTTACATTAATAATGAAGTTGGGGATCAATGTTTGGAGGGACATATATGCTACCAGCTACCGGCAACTCTTCCTGAATTATTCTCAGAGTTTTCATGAGGAAAAGCAAAGTCCTGTTTTGGAGCTGGTCCTACAAGGGCGGATCAAATAAGAAAAGAGTTGTTAATATGCTAATCCATGTCTGTGTATTTATAGATGTTGTTCTGTTTTAGACTTACCATTGGCAGAAACAACAGAAGCTATCAAGCAAAATTAAATATGACCACAAAGGTAAATAAACTTTTCTCCTTTTTGTTGCCCTTTAAAGATTGCTATAGTTTGGTCAAGTACCAAATTACAAATTGCCACAACGTGTTTGACCTCAAGGAGCAGCAACTTTCACGGGGGGGGGGGGGAGGGGGAGAAAAGTTGTAGAGGGGATTTGAGTTCACTAAGTCCATAGTGTGCATAACACATACTGCATATTTATGTTTTAATAAAACGTATGTTTTTTAAAATATCTGATTACAGGTTGCGGCTGTTTGAATGGAGGGACTTGCTTGACTTACGGGCTGTTTTCTCGAATTAAGGCCTGCGTGTGTCCTGAAGGGTATGATGGAGATCACTGTGAGATAGGTACTTCGCAACAACTTTTTCATTCCTTCAGCTGGGGAACTGGTGGGATGGGATAATACAGCACATACCAGGACATCTTGGTGCTCTTACACAGCCCTGCCGCAGCCCCCTTCACGCACGCAGGAGCCTCTCGCAGGAGGCCACCGCCATGACCCAAAGGGGAGGAGACTGAAGCTTCCTCGTGCAGGTTCTGAAACCAGCACTCATCTCTCAGCCATGACTCAGCCTTGGTTCTTTTCTTTCCCCCAGATGTTGAAACCAGATGTTACACTGGGGATGGCACCGACTATAGAGGGACCGAGTCAGAGAATGAGAATGGGGAAAAGTGTCTGCATTGGAACTCTGACGTACTCAAGAGGTGGCCCTATAATGCGCACATGGAAGATGCGCTGGAGCGTGGCTTAGGCAAACACAATTATTGCAGGTAACAATGTCAGTGTGTATAACCCATTGTGCTTTGCAACCAGAGTTGTATTTCCTGCCTTCCACGTTCCCTTCTGTACACTTCTGATATTTTCCAAGAATAAAAGCAATGATGGCAGATTCTGCCACTTCGGTGCCAGGCGACATATTCTCCTGAAACGCTTGAAGGCCTCATTTTTTTCCCCTTCTATGACATAGTCTCCCGAGGTGGCCAGGTAGAAGGCTAACTTTGTTTCTATTGGCTAAATAAGAGAAAGACTTTTGGCTGTGGCCATCGACCAAAAGGTCTTTTCCAGAATGCTCAGGAATCGTGTTCTTCTATCGGATGATTATATGAAGCTTTTGCAGGGTTAACGCTGCAAGGAATCTTTCATACAAATCTTAAAGGTAATTTTTGATCTTTCTGACTGTTAATCCTCATGAAGATGTTTTGTGGTTTTCCAGGAATCCAAATGGTCGTTCTAAGCCATGGTGTTATGTTCGGAAGGGATTTCGCACTTCTGTGACATTTTGTGACATACCCACATGTCAACCCCCCCGTAAGTTGCTATATAGGTATGATGAGACCCAAAATTGGAGACTGAAGGGATGTTAATTACATTCACACAAAGTCAGCTGGCTGTGTCCTATTTGGAACCTGCAGTGCCTGAAACTTGGCCAAGAGTGGGCTAAGAAGAGCAGAGATGCCCCTTAATAGGGAAGGGTGTGGGGTGTTGCACGTAGGGAGGAGAAACGGAGACCCTGGGTACGAGGCAGAGGATTTGTGACCTGGAAATGTTCCATCAGAAAAGGACTTGGTGAGATCATAGGAAACAAGGGGAGATTGAGGGAACTGCTAGAAGGGCTAACGCAGTTCTAGCGTGCATTAGAAAAAGCACAAAGACATGTGGTGTCTATTTTCTTCTGCTTTGCACTGGTGAGACCATACCTGGACTATGTTATAAGTTGGGACACAATATTTCCAGAAGAACGTGCCAGTTTACTACAGGTTCAGAGGAGTGTGGCAAATATGGTATGGGAGCTGGATGACATGCCACATAAGGAGGGCAGGCAGAAGAAATGTTGGCTATTCAGTCTGGAGAAAAGATAAATAAGGAAAAGATGAGAGATCGAATTTAGAACTAAGGAGAAATTTCCTGACAGCCAGTAAGTGGAACAGCTTCCCTCCGAAGTTGTGGGTGCTCCAACACTGGAGATTTTCAAGAAGAGGCCGGAGGGCCATTGGTCCAGCATGGCAAAACGTCTCCTGCTCAGGCAGGGGGCCTGGACCAGAGGACTTCCAAGGTCTCTTCCAACTCTTGTTATTCTATGCTCTGTCATATCTGTGTTTAGCAATAGAAGAGGGCCAGGAGAGTCGGGAGTCATTTTCCACAGCACAGAAACAGGACCAACAAGAATGGGTTTAAATTGCAGCTACTTAGAGCATGAAAAGATTTGTACCACAGCAGAACAATGACAGTGGAGTTTTTTTTAAGGAAAAGCTATTGGTTTTCCAGCAGATTGAAGAAAGTAGGAGAAGATTACAGTATTATTATGATTGCTTCTACAATTCCACAGATCCACGATTCAGTAGAAAAGTAGCATGTTACAAAAATGTCTGTGGAAAAATGCATATATTTATGAAAATAATGCACTAAAATGCATATTAAGAACTTTTATTTGTATATTTGGTGGGCAAAAATGTAATCAAATGTATACATTTAGAAAAATGCACAGAAGAAGCAATAGGTTATAATGTAAACTTTTAAATATTATTAAATATGATAAACCCAATTTGACGTATTCATGAAAATAGCTGAGTATATGAAAAACAAAGCAAAAAATGATAGACGTGCCATACCCCACTTAAAACCAAAGCGGGTTATATTGCAGAGAATCCAGATTTTATTGTGAGAACCAGAAAGTCCTCTCTGACAATTGCTTTTTAAAAACATTTGTAAGATGGAGGTCTCGGGGCTGTCTGTTTTCAAGTGGTTTTAGAGAAACCTAACGCGTTCCCCAAGTGAGAGGAAGATTTTCTCCTTAGCTTATCCATTGTCCAGAGAGTTTCTTTTTGCCAAGCCCTTTTTAGTCCATTTTTAGCTCTTTTTAACCCAATTGCAAGTCTGGGCAATGGGAGCTAACTAGGTTTATCTCATAGAGCGTTTGTGAATAATGGACCATTCAGGTGTTCTTCAGCTGGAAATCCTGCAACCTCAACAGTGGGAGCTGGGGGAATTTCCATTGTGAAGCAGCTGGGGGGCCACCAATGCTCCCCGTAACTGAGCTCTTAGGTGGTATCAGTGAAGGAGACGGGAACTGTCCCCCAGAAAGGGCAATCTTACTGCTTCTAGGTGGTTTCAAGTTCAAACATCTTTGCTCCCTGCTGTGTCTTCTCAATTTCTGAGAAGCCTTTGCAGAAGGCATTCCTGTTTCAACTCCTCCTTATGCAACCTGCCAGCTTTCTTCCCTAATGTGCAAGGGGGTGGGTTTTTGGGGGGTGGGTGGAGGCAGAATGAAAGTCCCTTCTCATTTTGTAGTCTAAAATTATACAGACCCGGGGAAGGGTTTTTGCTAAAGTTTGGTTGGCTCAGGATCTGCTTTAGTAAAATAAGCCATTTCAGAGAAGATTTCCCACGACAGAGAATCTAGTGTTTCAAATACAGTGTGATGAGGGCAGGAGACTTGCCTGTTGTACCGCCTGTTTGTCACTGGAACAAACCTTTGAGGAGGAATGTTGTTGCTTTCTTTTCTTTCACAGGCAGGGTGTGTGGCCAGAGGAACATAATCAGGAGCTTCAAGATTGTGGGTGGGCAGATGGCCCCCATTGAGTCCCACCCTTGGATAGCCACCATCTTCCACTCCAGAGGGAACCAGTTTTTTTGTGGTGGCAGCCTCATTGACCCCTGCTGGGTTCTCACAGCAGCACACTGCTTCTCGGGCACGTAGGTACCCCACCCAACCCCACCCCAAATTCCTCCCTTCACCTCGTCTTCATTGCTAAGTGAATTGTCTGGACAGGGTCAGCTTCTGCAGCAGTGAAAGGAGGGTAGTCATCTGACGGAAGGTACTTCTATAAAATAATCTCTCAGGCTTATGCAGAAGTGACTACCTTAATAAAATTAGGAAAGGCTTATGTTGTTAGCTCTATATTCAATTGAAAGTGAAGATTCCTTCAAGTTGAGTTCAGTTTCTGACAACCTCTTAGCAACTGCGTAGAAGTGATTTGTTATTATCTTCTTCTGGGAGGTTTTCTTACTCCCTAGTTTGATCTGTTTCTTGTGATCTCCTTCCCATAAACTAATCTGACTGGATGTGCTCAGTTTCAGAGCCCAGATGAGGTCAGGCAGTCTCCTTGAGTTAGCAACCCTGATCCCACTCTCTGTCCTCTTTCCATGCCTCTGTTCCCAATTGAAGCTGGTCCTCCAGGTTAAAAACAAACAAACCAAGAAAACCAAACAGATTTTGTGCCCCTTGAAGTTGACTTTGGATGGACATGGAAAAACTGGGCAAAGACCACTTTAAACAGCTAGAAATGACTTAGCTCTTTCCCTTCAAGTTGAATTTTAGGAAGCGCTTTGTGTGTCTGTGCAAAGAATATAATGAATCAAATAATTGTAAAAGTTCAACAAACAAGTAAACAATGACAGGATGAAATTGCTTGGTGGAAACATCTCTGAAATGCACAGCTGTACACTATTTGCCTTTTTTTTTTAGTGGCTCCGATACATCCAGGCTCATCATTAGGCTGGGAAGGTCTGCAACAAATGTCACCAACGCAAATGATCAAGAATTTAGAGTCGAGAGGCTTATCATTCACGAGGCGTACTCACAACAAAACAGAGATTATAATAATGATATTGGTAAATGACCTTCTGCGTTGTCTTTCTGTCCAGCACAAAACTTTCTGATTTGATTCTCATGCTGAAAAACAAAATGAGGGAGGGTGACCACAAATAACAGTTTAGAAAAATCTCTTCTCCTTTTCTCCAATCTAGTGATTTGTTTATTCACTAGCAATGTTTTTGAGAATATTAATGTTAATATTGTTACAGTCAAACATTTTGAGAATCAGAAATGCCATCTTTCCTTTTTCTAGAAAGAGTGCATAAGTAGAAAGTTAAGAGATCAGTTTAGTATTTGAGGAGACTAGAGTTAGACAGAGACCAATCATTCAGGGTTAATTTGACCGCTATTTTAACTCTGGTTTATAATCTGTGTGCAGGAACTAAGAACTTAACAGTTAAGTTAGATGTAAATTAGGGAGGAATGTTGTTGCACATGTATTTAATTCTAAATTTGCCTATACTTAGCATAGGGCTACTTAAGTAACAGAAGTCCCATTGGTTTCGTTGTATTTTTTCTTAAGTACGAATCCAGCTAATTTGAGTCCAGTGTGACTTTGTGTGACCCAGGAGGATAAATATTAATTAATTAATATTTATTTCTTGGACTAAGTAAAGTAAAGGAAACAGAGTTACTTGAAAGCTATATTTTCTAGCTGAGATTACAATCTAAATGATTGTTTGGAGACTGGGGAAGACCAAAGATTTGGATTTTGTATTTTAATTCTGGAAATACACTTATCAACAGATAATGTGAGTTAATACACAGGCAGACTAAAACATATTAAATTATTTGGAAAAGCGATTGGAATGAGTAGCCTTAAATACAGATTAGGTGATTCTTTTTTTTCATCAGAATGAATAATTGAAGGAAATTTTTCGCACAGTTTTGCTATACTCATTTTTTCCTTCTTCTCTCTCCTTTTAGCTTTAATCAAGATCAGGTCCCCTTCTGGCCAATGTGCAAAAGAGTCGGACATTGTCAGAACCGTCTGTTTGCCCTCGGAGGATTTGAGGCTGGGAGACCATTCCCACTGTGAAGTTTCTGGCTATGGAAAACAAAACAAAAGTAAGTGGGCAGTTTTCCCCTCCCTTCAGACACCTCAGAGTTTGGGAAAAAACCAGACAAGAGTATGGTTTTTATATATGGTGCATGAGAAATGGGTGGAGCTTTGATCGAATTATTACGGACCCTATTTTTTGGGGGGGTAAAAAATTCTTTTATTGAAACAATCAACATCAAACATAAGATCATATTAGAAAGCAATCATCATATAACCTGCAATACAACATTAAGGATTAGTCTTTGTGAGCGTCTGGTTTAGTAAACGTTCCTCTTATATATGTTCTAACTACTGTTTCTAGTCTATCACATATTGTTCATTCGAGCTTCAGAAGTGAATTCGTCTCAGTAGTAGTGCAATCCTTTATGATCCCTAGAAAAAGATCCTGAGGTAGAAATTCAGTGTCCTGAGGTAGAAATTCAGTATGCTTTTCCAATATTAAAGCAATCAACATTAAACCTGGGCTCATATTAATAAGCTGTCCTCATAAGACCTGAAAATACAGCTCTTATATATGGTCTATCTACTATATCTAGTCTATCACATATTGTTCATTCGCGCTTCAGAATTAACTTCGTCTCAGTAATAGTGCAATCTTTTATAATCCCTAACAAAAGATCCTGAGGTAGAAATTCAATAACCTGAGTTAGAAATTCAATCCGCTTTTTCAATATTAAAGCAAACAACATTAAGCATAAGATCATATTAAGAGGCAATAATCATATAACATAAAATACAACATTAGGTATTAGTCTTTGTAAACGTCTGGTTTGGTAAACATTCTTCACTCTTCACGTCGAGCTTCAACTATACGCCAGATACATTTTGTTTGATTGGTGTTTCTCTTGTATATAGTCTATCCACTGTTTCCAGTCTGTCAAATATTGTTCCCTCCCGGCGGCCCTCGTCTCTATTCGTGCCGGTGTCTTCCTTTTCTGGAGCTCCTCCGGTGCCTGCTCCCTCCCGTCTCGTTACGCTGCGTCCTGCGGCGTCTTGCAGCGTCTTTGGGCCTGCCGGCTGGCCGCCCGGCCACCGCCGGCTTCCACGGCCCCTTCCGCAGCCCCCATGGATCCTCCGGCGGCACTTTCTGCCTGTCCTGAGAGATCCGGGGCTCCTCGTCGCTCGTGGCGTTTTTTTTTCTGCGCCTCGCTCTCTCAGCGGTCTTTTTATTTTAATTTAAAAGAGCCCCGTCTGGGAGCTCTCGTGAGATCCGGACCCTATTTTGACTGTCTTGACCACACCTGTAGCCCCACCCTTGCAAAGCCTCAAATTTGTGAAGAACAGACTCTGCAAACGTGACTGGAACGTGGGCTGCAAGCAAGGTTTGTGGCATGTGGGAATCCTTACTCCCTTCTGTTTTCTCTTTCTCTGAAGTAAAAAAGTTCACGTCCATTTTGTCCCACACCGGTTTTATCTGTTTTGTCCACAGCAGCCATTTACTACTCGCGAGTACTGAAATCAGCCAATGTACAATTAATGCCCCAGTCCATGTGTAAAAGATACTATGAGGGTCACAGAGTGAATGAGAACATGCTCTGCGCTTCAGACTCGGCGTGGAAGTCGGACTCGTGCAGCGTAAGTTTGTTTAAGGGGGCATTCACACATTTTGGTAGCTACAGAATACTCCGGTGTGAAGAGGGCTACGCAAAGGGGGGTTACGAGTCTGTGTAATATGCTACGCTTGTCTAATCTGAGGTGGGTGGAGCACGCTGTCGCAATATATCATCAGAACTGAACTGTTGCTTAGCACACTGGGTGGACCAAGTCAACACACTAAGCCACAATCTTTGTCTGGATGGGGCATTTACAGATAGTCCTCGACTTACCACTGTTTGTTAGTGACCGTCTGAAGTTACAGTGGCACTGAAAAAAGTGACATGGCCGTTTTTTCACACGACTGTTGCAGCATCTCTGTGGTCACGTGACCAAAATTTGGGTGCTTTGCAGCTGGCATGTATTTATGATACTCGCAGCGTCCTGGGAGGGTGGTGGTCACGCAATCCCCTCTTGCGACCTTCTGACAAGCAAAGTCAATGGGGAGGCCAGAATCACTTAATAACCGTGTCACTATCTTGACAACTGCGGTGATTCACTTAAAAACTGTGGCAAGGAAGGTCACAAAATGGGACAAAATTCACTTAATAGCTGTTGCTTAGCAGTGGAAATTTTGGGCCCAAATTGTGGTCGTATGTTGAGGACTGTCTGTACTTGTTTCTACACAGCGGCTGAGTTTTGATAAGCAACGCTGAGTGTGTTGGGCGAAGATTATCCCTGGACACAAAAGTGCAGGCAGGAACGCTTCATCAGGGAACATGTTCTTCCTTGTTTAATCACAAGACAAACTCGGCCTGTTGCAAAGCCGAGCCACCTCCTTGAGCACAAGTTGTTCTTCCCGTGGTGTCGCTCACTGGCGTAAGCCTTCTTGCAAAAGAGAAATGGCGGGAGGGCAACCGGGGGATTAGAAGCACCTGGCCAGCTGGCTTCCCGTACTCTGTTTTGGGACTGGGGATCGGAGCTGGGCAGCTGCTACTTGCAAGCCTCGAGTTCCCTCTGCTGTGGTTTCTGCTGGTCTGGTCTTTCCCTTGGAAGTCAGGGATCCGGTCAAGAGGGGAGACCCTTGACATGAGGGCTGAAGCTGACGATGCTTCTTCCTGCCCCTGGAGAAGACTTCTGCCACTGCCTGGGGCACAAGGGGCCACAGCTGAAATTGTGCTTTCAAACGATGCTGCCTTCCCTTGCTGATCACCTTCCGCCTTGCTTGGTCTTTCCAGGGAGATTCGGGTGGTCCCCTCGCTTGCATGTACGGCGGCAGGATGCTCCTCTACGGGATCGTCAGCTGGGGAGACGGCTGTGCAAAGGAAGGGAAGCCCGGCGTGTACACGAGAGTCAGCAGATACATCCCTTGGATTGAATCCAACATGAACAGTATCCATTTCAGAAGCTTCTACCCTCCAAAATGAAGCGGGGGGTTGTTTGTGTGTGTTTCCTTTGCTTGGCGTTAGCCATGATGATGTCAGACACGTGGAACTGGAGCCAAGTCTTTGCAGGTGTTGAAGTGCCCAGCCCTGCGTTGGAGTTGGTGGTTCTTTTCAAGGTTTTGTGGGATCCCTTTGTCAAAGTTCAGGCAATTTCTCTCTGAAGGAGAGACACTCAAGCCACTGCTGAGAAGGGCACAAAAACCATCCTACGCCAAGCCAGCCTGCCTCGCTCGTCAATAAGACACGGAGCTGGGATTTAGATCACACCCCACAGAAGGGCTGGTGTTATACGATGATTTTTTAAAAAAAGATTTTAGTAAGGTTTTAAAAATGATAATTAACTTACTAACAGCTAGCGCTACCCAGAAATGTAGAATTTGATATTATTTTAAAATATTGCAGAATTAATTTGAATGGAATTTAAAACTTTTAAGTGAAGTTGCACTGTCAAGTTGATATTTGCTTTATTATTTAGCTGCCTTTTTAACTGCCTTTTCAAAAAATTGAAAATGCAATCTGACATAATAGTGAGGTAAAAATACATAATTACTCAGAACTTATTGACATTCCATTAGTGTAGATATAAAGATACATTAAAAATTACTGATAGATTTTACTCCAGTTGTGTTTTACTTGTGAACCAGTCTTGGTACCCTTGTTCATTAACTATCTTCCCAACTATGTTGGAGATAAAATAAGGTTTTAAGCAAATGATCCATTTTAGCCCCCTCCCCCCCAATAATATTTTTTTCATCCTCACATTTTTGTGCCCTATAGAATTTGAAATAATTGCAATTTTGGGGAAAAAAACCCAGTTGGGAATACCTGTGTGTTACGGATGCCGTTATCGTACCTCCAGCATTAGAGTCTGCCTTATTTCTCAGCCCCCTCTTTTCTAAAACAGAAAGTTTGACTAGGGTATTCCTGCTCAGTAAGGCGGGAAGCAGAATGTCTCAGGAATAAAAAAAAAAAATGGAGGCAGGAATCGAAAATAAGTCAGCAAGTGTTGTATTGCCTCTGTACAAATCGATGGTGAGACCACACTTGGAGTACTGTGTACAGTTCTGGTCACCGCACCTCAAGAAGGATATAATGGAACTGGAAAAGGTGCAAAAAAGGGCAACAAGAATGATCAAGGAAATGGAGCGCCTCCCTTATGAAACCAGATTGCAACGCCTTGGTCTCTTCAGCCTTGAAAGACGGCGTTTAAGGGGTGACTTGATTGAAGTGTATAAAATCATGCATGGGATAGAAAAGGTGGATAGAGAAAAATTATTTTCTCTATCACACAATACCAGGACAAGGGGGCACTCCCTAAAGCTCATAGCTAAGAAAGTGAGGACAAATAAAGGGAAATATTTCTTCACCCAGAGAGTCGTTGATTTATGGAATTCACTTCCTGAAGGGGTCGTGACAGCTGTCAGCCTTGACAGCTTCAAGGCAGGGCTAGATAGATTCATGGATGCAAAGTGTATCGGTGGTTATTAAAACGGATGTCCATGTGCCGCCTCTATGTTGGTTGAGGCAGGCAGGATTCCCTTGAGTACCATTTGTTTGGGGGTCAAGGGAAAGGGAGGGTTTTGCCTTCTCTTTCTGCTCAAGATCCCCATGTACATTTGGTGGGCCACTGTGTGACACAGAATGCTGGACTCGATGGGCTTTGGCCTGATTCAGCATGGCTCTTCTTATGTTCTTATGTTCTTATGTAATCCATAAGAACGAACGTGCTTCAGTTGAAATTAATTGGAGCAGTGGTTGATAAATGTTTTGAACTTAACTCAAACTATTTCTGCTATTACTTTTGTTTTAAAAGGTCAGAAATGCATTAGACATGTTGTTAAGTAAGACTTTTACTTAGGAAGTTAAGTGTTAGAATATTTTTGAAATCATAATATTCAGAGCTACATTTCCATGGTATAAATTCACGAGATACGAGTGTTAAATCATTACTGTACTTCAGCATCCTCTCAGGACCTACCTCCATTTTGGTCTTCTAGAAACTTCTGTGGACCCTTGGTCCCTTTCTTGATGACAGAATCTGACTGTAATTGTTTAGCAGTAAAGTGATCACATTTTACTACATGTCAAATTCCACCAATGTTCAATAGCAGGAAGCACAAGATAAAGCATTAACACAGCTGAGCTAAAGAGTGAGGCAGTCATTGGAGAGAGGACTTGCGGTGGAGTGCTGGAAATGTTATGGGATGCTCAGAGGTCTTTGATCAAATTGTGAGCAATACCAAAACGATGTAAGTCAAATGTATTCTCATGGATAATTCCATAAATGTCCCAATTTCCCAACATGTCTACCATCCCTTCTGAATATAACCTGAACAAGCTGGAATTTGATCAGCGTGAGTATTTTTTAATGTATAGTTCGGCAATTTACTTGTTTTCTGTGACTCATATATAGTATTAGCTTTTTATACTATTATTTTATTCAATGAACAGATAATTTGTATGGGGGCTGGCACCCTCTTTTGTTATTTAATATTTTTACTTTATTTAACTTATTGTTTATGTACATTACAGGTTTAAGCAACCAATAAAATTCCCTGTTGATAAGAGAGATGTTTGTGTCTTCTTTGGGGTGCTCTTCTGGCAGAATCAAGCTATTCCACCACCAGCCACTCCCCCACTGAAATACATGAAAGGGGTGGGTGGGAACCCCATTCCTCCATCTCAGGCAATCCCCTTGAGTCTGCACTCACTGCGCTAGAAAGCAATTCCCACGCACTCCGTGACAATACAGTCTGATATCTACATCTGGAATTGTTTAGAACCTCCAATCAAAACAGCTCAGTGGTCTCTGTATAGCACAGTTCAGTTCAGTTCCCCTTTGGATTGATAAATGCTCCCACTTTATTGTCTGCACCTGAAGATCCAATTAAACTGATTTATTGCTAAAAAGCCTTTGCACAGGAACCTTCTCAACTAATGGTTAGCCCTTGCTTGGAGTTAGATAAGGCTGAATGGAATTCAAGGGGGTGGGTTATGTAGGGATTCTAGGCTGATCCCTCTTTTAACTCTGCCCCCTGTACTACTCCTACGCTTACATTTGTAATCCGTGCCCATTCAATTAGACTATCATTGCAGACATTCAGATGTGTAGCTAGGACTCTTATTATGCTAACTCAGATTGCTGGCTGCGCTAACCAGTATTATCTGTTCAGACAGCCAAGAAGTTAGGAAGCATTTCTAGCTAAGGTCTCTGATAGCAGGAAGAAGGGCCAGAAAGAAACAGCAAGCAACATTGTTTATTTTTGCAGAATAACTGAAACAGGGCTTTATACTTTTCTAATCAAACATCGGTGTGAGAAAATTCAGGAGCTACATTTGAACCAAGATTCTCAGCCAGGTCCATCTTTTCAGTGAAGAGTGTCCATATCATCCTGAGAGTATTTCCTAAAACCCTTGTTGCCACATTAAAGCAGTTGTGGTGAGTAAGCAGCTTAACTCCCAAGAGATCGATGACCAGCCAATAAATTCCCTCACCATCATGGCTCCACCTTTAAGGCTTTTCTCCACAGTCTTTGGTGAGCTGAGAACATCCCAAGGAACCAGGTAAGGTAGCAAGAAGTCCCCTTCCCACTTACCTTTTGGATATAAGGCTCATCCCTACAGAAGACAGCCTGCTGCTACTGGTTCTGGCTTGTTTTTCTAGGGCACAGAAAACCAAGAAAGGAGATCAGAAACTAAATGTCAACTGTCCAGTTGGCATTTCCGGAAAAAAGAAACTCCTGGGAAGGACATGATTTTACCAAGAATATAATACTGTACTGAAATTTTACATTGGCACAGAAGAAAGCAAAACCAGCTGTGATTTTCCTGCTTGAAGGCTTGCTTAGTTAAACAATAGACTCCCTCCCCTCACCCATCGGGTGTTCACATTCTCCAATAGTAATATTTCTTCTTGTTATGGAAACAGTCCGCTTCTCCTTCCAGTGGTCTTGGATCTCAGTTGCCTAGACATCACCCCTCCCACCTTTGCGTTCCCTTGTCAAGATACGAGCAAAAGAGGAAAGCTAGGTCAGTGATGGCGAACCTTTTAGAGACCGAGTGCCCAAACTACAACCCAAAACCCAGTTATGCATCGTCGGGTGACGGGTGGGCGTGGCCCATTGGGTGGGCGTGGCTGCAGTGGTAGCGGCAGACTGGGTGGGACTAAAAGGCTCAATCAATCAATTCCAACTTTACAAGATCCTTTTTTTTCCCCATGAGAAGTTGACATTGACTGATTGATTGAACCTTTTTTTTTTTTTTTGCACATGGCGGTGGAGACCTAAAGGGAAAAGGTTTCATAAAACCCAACTGAAGGCCCAGGACTGGGGCGAGGGCGCACATGCCCACAGAAAGGGCTCTGAGTGCCGCCTCTGGCACCCATGCCGTAGGTTCGCCACCACTGGGCTAGGTGAAAAGGCAAATCAGTCTTGACATGCTGACCCCTCTGGAAAGAAAGGCAGACCTGGAACAACAATAAACGTATAAACACAGTATTACGTACAACCCAGTTACTGCTACATTCCTTAATGGGGCCACTGAGGATACCTAACGTGAAATTTCTTAACTAACTCGCTGCCCTAACTAACATCAGGGCCGCCATCCATTCAGCGTCTGCTAACGGAAGCCTCCCCACAGTACTAGATACTGTCATTTCCCCTTTGGTATCTGGAATCGAGAATCTTTTTAATCTCGGAGTTTGCAACGTGAGAGGAAAGACTTTCCTACTAATTCTCTACTAATATGAGGATGTTACACATTAGCAGCAAATAATGCTGAAGACAGGATCCTTTCTATTATTCATATTAATCACATTTGATGGTGTTACTCGGTCATACAACTCTACAACAGGATTAACAATCTCCATATTTCTTAAGCTTCAGGTATTAACCATCATTTTATAGCAATGTTCCTTTTTCTGTCAGAAGCAGCAGTCTGGCCATCGCCCATCTGGGGGAGCCAAACTATAATTTGCAGTAATAACTTGGGTTATTCACTCTGTGCAGGATGGGAGTTTAGGGACAGTTTTCAAACATGGTTTTGGTTAGCCACATTCATTCAAAAATACTTGCAGGAATCCTAAACACAGCCATTTTAGACAAATTCCATACACATCCAGAATTTTTTACACACATTCATGTTGCAGTATAAGATACACAAGCCCTGGTTTATTAGGCTAATGGAGGAATACCCTGAAAACGTCTCCTGCAGGGACATGGCCAGGAGAGGCACCTGTGACAAGGGTGAGGCTTTGATTGCACACTTCCTGAATGTCCTGACAAAAACAAAGACCCCTAAAATCTATGACACAGGGAATACACAGCCTTAAACAGGAACAACTCCAAACACAAAAGCCCAAGAAGGTATAAAAACCCACCACTCCCAGCATCATGTGGTCAGCTGCTCCAGAGCCTCATTTCTTGTGGTTCTGCTCTTCAATAAACTACAACCTTCTTTCTAAAGCAGTCTCCATTTTGTTTATTCCCAGCTTGGACTGGACCATGAAGAAGATTTTTCTTTCAACAATAGATTAATTCAAGGGTATCTGCAGGATATGGCCAAAAAAGCCAAGATGGTGACTATAACAATGCAGTTAAAAATGTGTTTATTTTTAAGTTGTGGCTGCTATCCTGACTTTCTCGACCATCCCCTGCAGATGCCAACTGTTTAATTGAAGGGCCAATGGCTCTTTTCTCACATCAGACTGATGTTCATCTGCTGCTCAGTTATCCTGTTTCCCAACATTCCCCTTTCTCTCCTTCCCATCTTCTCCTTCATTATCCATGAGTGCTTCACTGCACTCTTTCAAGTCCAACCATCTGCCCAAACAAGCCAGTTTTCCCACCAGGACAACAGAGAGTTAAAATGGTTGCTTGAAGCTTTTGAGCAGTTTCTGGCATAATTCTGCCTCTTCTGCCACCCCCTGACCAGACAACAACTTTGCAACCACAAGGGCTTCATTTCGGAAGAGGGAGTTTGGCAGAAGAGTTCCTACAAGAACCACGAAAAGTCTACACAGGGCCAAATATTTGTTTTATTTTCAAAAGCACCAGGCAAGAAACGGGCAGGCCATCAGAAGGTCATTTTGTATTTTTGTGCATGATTACCAGGAAAAAGGAAGCTCCCCTTCCCCTTTCTGGTCTAATTTGCAGCAACATTATTGTTACTATAGCAACCTGGTTGATCTATTGCAGGCTGATTTTTTTTTTTATGAAGGAATCCACTTCCACAAGCATGTGCTCCCTGCAGATCCCTCAGGAGGATCGCATTTCCTCTTTGTGACCTGCTTCCATAGCCCCAGGAGAAGATGGGAACAATGCAGCCAACTGAAGCAAATGCGTGGAGTATCTGGAAATGCCGCCACTTTTACAAGGTCCCCCCTCCTTGTAAACGGGTTGTAAAGTCTCTGTTCTAAAGGGGGGGCAGCCATTGCCGTGAGCCTGTGCCTCATTCAAAGGAAGAAGGGATCTTCCTTTCAGCCTTTAAACTGCAGAAGATGCTTGCAAGTTGGCCCCTCTTTTGTAGGCAGGGGGGGGGGAAACGTCCCTAACACAAACAGAGATGCACAGTGGGTGGCAACAGCCTGAAAAGCTGGTCACAATGTTCACTCACACACACACATGCACAGAAACTCCCACAACATTTTAATTAGGACTGCAAATCAAGGCCATGTTGCTATTACAACCCCTTGCATGAACTCCGCCTGGCTGCTTTTAGTTTTTGCTATTTTCTCGGCACTCTTTTTAGGAGTGACTTTCCATGCTTGCTAACCTTCTTCCTAAGGTAGAGAAAAATTGACTGGCACAAAGTCACCCAGCTAGGCACAGGGTGTCTAAGGCAGGACTAGAACTCCCCCATTTCCTAGCTTCTCATTCAGCCCCGCCATCACTAGACCAAACTGGTTATTATGGTCTTCAACACCGCCCCCCCTCCTTTTTTTCTAGAGAAGAAGGACTGAGCTAATTCGTGTGATTTATACCCACCAAAGGTTATGGCTCCTGGCTCCACTGTTTTGTTTAGTCTAAACATCTGGAGGAAGGATCAAAGAGCTTTGCCCTCGTCTGGCGGGTGGTTGAAGGCAATGAATGGGCAGATGGCCGGGACAGCCAAGGAGAGAAGCCACCTAGCAGCCAGCTGACCCGGTTAGGTGACGCCTCTGACCTAAGCAGGGCCGTGGGATCGGTCAACCTCGTCCTTCCCCTTTTCAGAGCATTCAGTTTCTCAAGCATCCAGAGGTCGCTGTGAGCCTTCCTTCACGGTCTGTGGGTTTCCTCGGTTAGGAGATCTAATCTGGGGGTGAGGACAGCACCAGAGGCTCAGACCCAGGTTTAAGGACAGGCCATCGGCTAATTTCAATGAAGCACTGAAGGCCGAGTGGAAAACCCAACAGGACTCAGCTCTCTGGCAATTGCATTTTTCCACGTGACACCAGCGGCTTCTCTTTGGGAGGCCAGCCTGAACAGCAGCTGGCTTTAAGCCGCTCCTGTTAGCGGCAGGCAGGCCCTAATTCAAGGCACCTCACGCCCTGGACTGGCCTGTTTACCTCACCCGTGAACCTCGCTTCCAAAATGCTTCCTCGGCTTCACTGGGAAATGTGTTTGGCAAACGAAGTGCCCCTTGTAGGAATCGCCTCCCCACACTTCAGCTGGAGCCTTAACAGGACCCCCACCGGAAAGATGGAAAATAATCTGGATTTGGAAACAGGGAGAATTTCAAGAGACAGAAGGCTGGTGGCAACAAAACTTACGGCTTACTTACTTACGGGACCGTCTGCTGCCTCACGAAACCCAGCGACCGGTTAGGGCCCACAGAGTCGGCCTTCTCCAGGTCCCGTCAGCCAGACAGTGTCGCCTGGCGGGGCCTAGGGGAAGAGCCTTCTCTGTTGCGGCCCGGCCCTCTGGAATCAACTCCCCCCGGAGATCCGTATTGCCCCCACCCTCTCTGCCTTTCGCAAATTGCTGAAGACTCATCTTTGCCGACAGGCCTGGGGCAGTTAACACCTGGCCCCGCCAGTATATGTATGTTGTATGTCTGTTTGGGTTGATTGGTCTTTTAATTGAGGGGTTTTACTATGTTTTTTTATATATTAGATTTCTACATGTTAGTATTTATGTTGTGAGCCGCTCTGAGTTCTTGAAATAGGGCGGCATAGAAATCTAAGTAATAAATAATCTAAGTAATAAAACCCATGCCCACCTCAGTATACACGTCTTAAGTTCAGACAACAACCCCCTGAAGAACACTCAAATATTAGAATCACTGACTGAAAGATTCTCCTAATTCATCGTGTTTGGAAACTGTACTTGGACTTTTCTTTTGCTGGGGCAATGAATTATCTGTGCAAACCACAGAAATTCTGTTATTTCAACACTTGGATTTGCTGTAACAAGAAGGAGAGCTTTTATTCATTTAGGGAAAGTCCTCTCTCTCTCTCTCTCTCTCTCTCTCTCTCTCTCTCTCTCTCTCTCTCTCTCTCTCTCTCTCTCTCTCTCTCTCTCTCTCTCTCTCTCTCTCTCTCTCTCTCCATCTCTATTGTATATATATCTCTGTCTGTCCGTCTGTCTGTCCACCTACCTACCTACCTACCTACCTACCTACCTACCTACCTACCTACCTATCTATCTATCTATCTATCTATCTATCTATCTATCTATCTATCTATCATATCCTGGATCTCCTACCAGAGGTCTGGGGGTTTGAGGGTTGTGCCCAGCCTCTTAGCTGCTCCTAGCACTGCGCTCTGAGGTTGTTCCTGGGTTCTCACAGCCCTGAGTGCTCCCATCACCGCTGACACCAGTTTGGCCTTGATTTTCCACTTCCTTTCCAGTTCCTCCTTCAGGCTCTGGTCCTTCTCCAGCTTCTCCTCCTCCTCTTCCTTCCTGATGTTGCTGTCCTTTGACACAGCTGCATCTATCACCACTGCTGTCTTCCGGTCTTCATCTACTACCACAGTGTAAACTATACTTGAACAAGACATACATACATACATACATACATACATACATACATACATACATACATACATACAGTGCTTTTTTTCTAAAAAAAAAAAAAAAAAGGTGCCGGAACTCACACATGTCATACAACCCACCTTGCCTACCCTACAAGGTGCCATCCAAAAAAGGTGCCAGAACTCCGTTCTGGGCGTTCTATGAGGAAAAAAGCCCTGCATACATACATACATACAGTATATTCGTGTGTACGTTTAACAGAATAAAGTATCATTTAATGTAGCTAACTATTGTTTGGATTTTCTGTAAAAGAAAAATGAAGATTTGAGAAGGTGAGAAACTTCTAGATGGCAGCTGTGATCACGCCATTTCATCCAGGGGCGGCAGGGTCAGCCCCCACCTCCCCGACACCCTTTGGCAGAGCCAAGTCACCCTATTATGGCCTTTGGGTTTAAACCCAGCCAGAGGTCCCATCTCTGCTTTCCTGCGCCTGGTGGCCCCCCTAGAGGGCCTGCAAAAACAGAAGAACAAGGCAGAAGACTTCCTGGCTTCAGAGGTCTTCTAGCCAGGTCTGCAGCCGCTGCTTGCTTCCCACTGCAGCTCCTATTGTTTCCCTGCCACTCCAGGGAGATCAGGCTCAGCGGTTGTGTCCTGGTCAGGACTTGACATAAAAAACCATGAAATGCAGGCCAGTCCAAACAGCCCGACTCCCCCTTTTCACACCCCAGGCAAGGCCAACTTTGTGGACGGATCTCCCTTTGACAGATGCAATCAGAACAGGAAAAATACTCCATCTGTCTCTTAATGCTGAAGGGCCACTGACTCTGCAGGGGCTCCTGTGTAAAATCTGAAATATCCCGGAGAGGTCAAAGGTCACCTGATAAAGTGTATATGTGAAGCTACTGTTAAAAAAAAAAAAAACAGGAGCAGAGGTGATCTGGCTCTGAAAAATGATTCCAGAATTCCCCTAGGAACAACAGGCGGAAACCAGGATTTGCGAGGTGCGCTTTTCAGCACATGCAACATTGACAACTGCCCTCACTTTCAAGCAGACCACCCAAGGATTTTCTTATTTTTCTTCTTTAATTTAGAAGCATTTCAGAAACATTAATGGGCTTGCTCATTTTTCAGCTTTGAAATAAATATTAATAAAAGGCAGAGGGTGTTTTTTTTTTTTAGTGTAAAAGTATTTGTGGGGGAAGGTGAAGGTTTTACATGTGTTTGACCCTGGAGAGTTGATTTCCAGCAGGCATTTGCTGTATGTTTTGTTTCTTCTGGCTGCTAATAAGGCTTAAGATCCTGCAGACGAGGCCCTCATGCTTCATGTATCTCGTCTCATTTGCAGAATATTATGGAGAATACACACAGTCTAGTTAATATATCTGTATACATACACGTGGATTCATGCAATGCACTCAGTTAAAACGAGGACTGTGCAATATGCTGGACTGGGCTCCAAAAAGGAACGCAGCGGAGACACAGTGAGCGTGCAACTGCCTGCAACTCTTTAAAACCGATGCACCATCCGAAGCCCCTTTCAGGAAGTGGACCCAAGGCATCGCACCCCTCCAGGTGCAAAAACAGGTCAGTGAAGATGGACCTTTTGGGCTCGACGTGAAAATAATTTGGAAACTGCCTAACTTGATTCTGTCCCTTACACATTCATTTATTTAAAAAATATACAGTCCAGTCATGTGTTATTATAAAGAAACACCAAACAATTATAGAAATGAATATGAGTAAAACAAACACGTTTCCAGGAGGTCTGAGGGCTGGATGAGAGCATCCTCCCTTGTTGCGCAGCCTCCGCAGCCTCTGAAAATCACGCAAGACTAGGACGCGCTTTCAAGAACAACTCGCTGTTGCCCAAGGAAATTACTTCAGCCCAGAAAAAAAAACACAGCTGCTTTAAACTTTCAAAAAAGATATTTCAGACAAACCGCTGAAAAATATATCTGTTGGAGGAATAACATAGTCCTCAAAATCAATTAGTAATGTGGTGCCAATGTAGAGTACTCTAAGCTCGCTAAGTAGAACTGAGGAACCTCCAAATGAAAAAATAATAATAAAGTTTAAAAAAAATACATTAAAAAATCACCAAAGTTTCATGAACTCTCATTTAAGAATTCAGGCGATTTGCCTCGTCTTACAAAGACTTTGTGGCCAGTTTCCCATTTTTCCACACAGAACATGGCAACTTCTCTAACACAGAGAGGATAGCAGTGAAGGAAGACAAAAGAATAGCCGGACTGCTTTCCTTTCCGTTGCTGTGAAAGGACGTATTTGAAAGACTGACTTCATCCTTAGATTGAGTGCATAGTTCATTCTCGAGTCATCTGGGAATTGAAAACAGAGGCTTCACTCTCTGGTTTAAACATCCTTCCCAAACAGCTTTTCCATTTGCAAAATACTCTGGCGAGTCCCAGGTCTCCTCTCCTCTGAGGGATGAAAAGTCCTATTATCCGCTGAAGCAGGAGCATGAACTGAGCAACCTTCAAAACCTACCCAAGAGCTGCAGAGGAGGAATAGGAATATGGCAGGAAAACCACGTCTTCCTCTTAAGTGACACTGCAAAATAAACACTGGGGGAGGAAAGTGGTGACAAGAGCAACAAAATTGAGCCCCTTGGCTATTGAGCAAAGCAGCTGAAGAAATCTGCAAGCATTATGAGCTGACACAGCCCACTTTTCCTGGGACCAAACCTTGTCTCTTCAATGGGGTTTACTTCAGGGGAGACATCTATACGCACCCTGTGGCATCAAGTTGCAAATAATCCCTCGCTGATTTCAGTAGAGCTCATTTCTGAGGAATAGGGTTGAACTGAAAATGGAGACACCTCTACAGCTTGCCTCCTATGTCTGTCCCCTCTACAGCCCCATCTTAGGCGAAGATGTGGCATTCAACCATTTCGACCTTTTTCAAGGTGATGCCTTGATCTGGGTTGGATCCAGTGGCACTAAACTCTTCAGCACTCATGAACCATTTAGCATAAGAGGGCAGGAGGGTGTAGATCAAGAGTTACAGATTTATTCCAGCACTCTTTAATCAAGTGTCAAATCAGGGAACACCGAGAGGCAAACAAAGTCATTACTAAAAGCCAACACGGGTTTGTCAAAAACAGATCATGCCAGACAAATCTTATTTATTGCATTCTTTAACCAAGTGACAAAATTAGAGAAATGCTGTGGATATATTTTACTTGGACTTCAGTAAAGCATTTGATAAAATAGACCACAACCTACTACTTGATAAGATAGAAAAATGTGGGTTAGACAGCATCACCACCAGATGGATCCGTAGCTTGCTGACCAACCGCATTCAGCGTGCGGTCCTCAAAGGAACTGCATCTACATGGAGGGAAGTGTGCAGTGGGCTACCCCAGGGCTCTGTTTTAGGTCCAGGACTCTTCAACATGCAGTATTATAAATGTTTGGTTTAATTTGGCATTCAAGGGCAATGGAGCAGATTTCCAGAAAAAAAGAAAACATGGATTAGACGTTTTCTTCACAGTTCCACAGTCCATAAAATGTGACAAAAATGTGAACGGTCCCTGTGAACTACAGAGCACAAATACAGCCTGCCCTTTAGATCAGGGGTCCCAACAGAACCCATTCAGAACCGGGTGTCGTCTGATGTGTCTCATCTCTGATCCGTGACTTTGGAAGCCAGCACGTTTCATAGCTGAGTTAGTGGTCTTACTTGACTCTGTTATGCTCTGTGTCTTTATTTTTCCTCTTACATGGTTTAAGCTGACACTTATTGCGCATTGAATACAATTCATTAAAAACGTGAAAGTGGATTAAACTCATAGGGTGTTTTGCCTGCCATCGGTTCCCCTCCCACCCACCCCGCAACCTCTTCAACTAAGACCAAAGCTGTACAGCCTCTTTCTGAAGAAATGTGAAGGAGGCCCTGCGGTTGGAAACCTTGGCAGGAGCCCAGGCCTTCTTCTCCTGTAGGATGCCGGTTCCAGTGCTGCTGCTGCTGCTGCTGCTGCCGCCGCTTATTTGCTCCCATATTTGGAAATTGGCCGGTGGCTTGGAAATCCCTCTTTTAAATTCCTGTTTAAATTCCAGAGCGGCTGCTTCATTCAAGTGAAGTAAATCAAGCCCCACATGGAAGGGGAAGCCAAGACGGAGAAGTCGCTGGTCCTGCCTGATGCAGTCCACTACTTGGGACATTGTGCGCACGGACCCCTTCTGCCCATTTCCTGCCCATCTTTACCTGCTTCTTAACAGCTGCAATCTCTCCATTCCCAGCTGTGCTGGAGCGAATTTCTTTCGCCGAAACCCGGAGACATCACCCCCTCCTCCGAGTACAATTCTGTTCTGTACAACCCAATCAGTTGGTAAAGTGCTGTGGGGTTCAATCCACTTCAGCATCGCAGTGAGCATCATAATGTTCATTAGCTGCCCTGCAGGCAAAGTAAGACAAGGACACCAACATGCCAGGAAGGAAACCTCTGGCTCAGCTCCCTCCTTGTTGGGCCAGCTCAGCTTACTATTTGCCAGCATTATCTTATTTTGACAGAACAGGACAACGCAGCCCTTCTGCATTAGGGACACCTCGTCCAGTTGGATAAAGACCTCAGAGCCTTTTCAGACCAGGCTGTTCATAATGCATTGGCCTGCTAGGTCTCAGTTCTGCGCAAAGGGTGTTTAGCCTGGCTCAGCCCTTGCTGTGACCACACAGCACCAATACAGGCAGCTGTGGCTGGGAGGGCTCCCTCCCTCCAGCTCTTCTGGAGACAGCTGACCATTTCATTTCTAGCAGGTGGTGCATCTCTCACTTTTTTCACACTCTTCCTCCTGTCTCCTCCTCCTCCTCCTCCTCCTCCTCCTCCTCCTCCTCCTCCTCCTCCTCCTCCTCCTCCTCCTCTGCAGAAAACGCATTGAGAAGGAAAAGACAAAAATGCAGTGCAACCCTTTGTGAAAAGTGAATTTTAAAAATGTGGGATTTGACAGCAAGATTTGAGAAATGCTTTTCCTTCTCATGTTAGCAAGTCATTCCAAAGGGAAGATCTTTCCATGTCTTTTGACTTTTCTATATTTGGCTTCCTTTTCTCCTTGCGCAGGGGGACACAGAGGCCCAGAAGGGGCCTCCCCTGCCTTGCTCAGAGCAGGCCTGGACAATTTGCACCCTGGAAATCACTTCTCTTCTGGAAGAGAGCAGTTGCCTGCCGTGATCAGCTGCCCGATTGGAATACTCCACTTGGAAGGAGCCATTTGGGTCTCCAAGTCCCACCTTTGATCCGGATCAAAGTCTCTCTGGCAGATGGTCCAACTCACCAGCCGTGGTTCCGTGTTCAGAGCCACCCTGATTTTTTTCTTTTTTAACAGGAATCTCATGGGCCACGTTTCTTTTCTTTTTAAAAAAGGGACCTGCAGTTTTGACCTACCAGAATAGAATGTTTTTAAAATATCATTTTTATTATAAGTTTTAACAATAATCTTTTTGCCAACCAGTACAAGTATTGTCTGAAACAAGAGTGCCACTCCCTTCCTTATTTGTTCACACCCTGGCATTTTAATAACACCCCAAAAAGATAATGATAAAGACCGAAGGCTGACCGAGGATCATCTTGCAGAGAGGGACACCGGCAGGAGACGTTCGGTTCCTTCTAGCAAGGACAGGGATCTCACAATGGGGGATGGCAAGTCACTGGTACATCCTCCAGCCATCTGGGGTGTGTGTGTGTGTGTGTGTGTGTGTGCTTGTGTGTGTGTGTGTACTAAACCCGCATCCCCCCCAAGCCCAACTATTAGCTGATAACACAGGCTCCCTTTGAATGCATGTACACAAAACCCTTGTATGAAGTTTTGACAGATGGTTGACCTGCTGGTCTGGCCCTCTGTCAAACGCCATCTCCTCTCCGGACTGCAGCCCACGTTGCAGGGAATGACTGGGGGATGTTTGGCTGTTGCAGATAATGTTGGTGGGAGGGATGGACAAACAAGCTGGGAGAACAAAAGCGCTGCCTTTAACCTCCTCTGCTCACCCTAAATGAAGACATCATTTTTAGCGTTGTGCATCTGTCAGGTTGAAGATCACCAGTGAAGACAAGACATTTCATGCCAGGATAACTTTCTGCCGCCTTAACTGCTGGTTGGCCTCTTGTTTTGGCCAGGAAGAAAAGCTTTGCCCATCCCTCATCTAACTATCCAAGGCTGAGATAGCTTAGCACTGCCAGTTTAGGTTTGCTTTAATGTAAAGATTTGCGGCTGTACAAATCATTTGTACAACAGTGACTTGACTTCTCTCATGCTGTGAAAAGTGTGTGTTTGTGTGTGTGGTCCAGCTCATGCAGCTAAATATCTTGGGACAGCCAGGAATGGCCATTCTCTTCTTTCTTGAATCTGAGGCAATGTGTCAGGTCGCATCCCTTTCTGGAATACGTGTGTTTGTGTGCATGGGTGTGGGGAGTGCACACATGCATAGCCAGAAGAGAAAGGAAGACAGGAGGGGGCTTTCGTTAACTGGGGTGGGCAGGTTTCCTGTGCCTATAAAAAGAGATGATAAATTCAAGTTCCTCTTTCTATTTTAATTTTCAACCACAGACCAAATATTTGTAGTTTTGCTTCTATGAAAGCATGGGAGATTCTTCCCAGTTAAATATGTACTATATTAATATTCTTTTCATTGCGCTGTGCGTAAAAATCAGGATTACGAGTCAGTGCATAGGTCAAAGAAAGCCAGTCACCACACCTGAAGGAGGACCTGCGTGGAGAGGGCTGCCCTGCCTCAAGGTTCTCTTTGGGGTATACTTTCCCCTGGCTTAATGGCAAAGTAAGACAATCCCCCCCCCAGGGCTTTGGGGTACGAATCAGCAGGAGTGACCCTTTTTCAGAAGGTCAGGAAACTGCCAACCTGCAAGATGTGAAGTCATCACAGAAATGCTGCAACTTACACATTTGCATCCGATGTGATGACGCAGGCGTGTAATCACTGCATTTGCAGGCTAATGCAATCACCTGTCGGTCAGTTTTGTGTTTCTTGGTATGGTATTTGTTATGCACGACTGGAGTTAAGTTGGACTCATTGGGGCTGAATTAACGCCCTTTTGATATTCCCGCAACACAGACGCCCTCTGACCTTGCTCTGTATGTTGAGAGAATGGAACCACAGATCCACAACCGAATTGGCACTTTGTCGAAAGCAGTAAAATGCATGTAGAGGGACATTTGAGTGCACAGAAACACAGGGACTCAGGGAAATGTTTGAATATAGGCAAGACAAATTAATTTTACAAAAAAGTTTGCCCTATTTTTTAAAAGCTTTTTGAATTCCAGAAGGCAATACAACTATAAAGAATTTGGAAAAATGTAGGGATTACATCAGCTCAGACTGAAATAAGCACATAGGTCTACCCGCCCTACAAACCTGTTTATAAATTGCATATTTTACCCTCACAGTAACATCCCAAGCCTCACATCATACAGAATGACTGTTTTTCTGTCCAAGAGAATAATCTGTGTTTTGTCAGGCAGACGTTTATGAGCTCTGTGTGAATAAGACTGCTTCATGTGATAAACTAAGAAGGTGGTTTTTAAATTTTGTTTACATTTCAGCTAAAAAAAATTCTGCTTCAAAAGGATTGAAGTGACAACCTCACAATGATGTTGGCACATTTCTCCTGTGGAATTGAAGAAGTTTTGGTAAAGTCACAACTGTTTCCCTCTGTGTTTCAAAATAGTACTTATAAATGATGAGGATTTGTTCTGAATGTATGCTAGCAAAGTAGATTTGTACTTGACTATGCCCATCAAGCTCCCGGGTAAGCCAGTATTTCCATGTTCCAAATAAATCCTGGTTCTGGGGGGAGATCCTAGTGTCTTTGAAGCATGTTGCAAATGTCATGACACCTCCCTCCCCCCCCCCAAGGCATTTCTCTTTGAAAAGAGCTCATATCCATTATGAACTCTGTCAGATGCTTGAGACAAAAAATGAAATTTATAGAAAAACCTGACATTCTGAGATTGTTGGCTTGTCTCCTGTTGGAGTATCGGAGGTATTTGGGGGAGAGTATAATTTATCATAGCCTGACAATAGTTTGGTTACGCTCAAGATGTGGTGAAGGCAGAATGAGGAATGAATTTATACTTTTGAACAGCGTACAGCCTTTCCCTCCAGCCATTCTCTTTCCTCACAACTGCTTGCACATGTAAGGATCCCTTTCCACGATTTCACTTTCCACATAATGACCCCTGATTTGAGGTTTGGAGAATAAAAAGTTGCAGTAGACGCATACCCAAAGGATGGTGACTGTGGTGAGAATTCTACATGTGCAAAAGTGGGAAGACACGTCAATCTCCACAGTGGAAGGACAGATGGAAAAAGTGATGGAGTCCAGAGACAGCAACAGTAATTACTTTAATTAAAGAAAAGAATTTATCCAGTTTTGTTTCCACTTAAAAACCACATCTGGACTTTTTGCTTGGAACTGAAAAAAATGAAACTTTGATTGTAGGTTTTGACAATTAGATTAATTTTGTTATTATATAAATGGCTAACACTCACCAAATATTCAAAGCAAAGAGATGCAATTGTTAACTGTATTTTGTCTTCTAGTGCACTAAAAACAGTTGGAAGTCACTGTTTTTCATTCCTTTTATCCTGCACCTCATCCTCTTCCTTATCTTTCTCTATTCCCTTATCTTCTTTTTGTATTTTATGCTATAATACACTTCAAAAAAAAACTTTGCTTGCACTCTGCAGTCTGACTCATATATGAAGGACTCCTTGGTCTCCATGGACAAAGTCACAGTGAGACGATGGTATCATGAACCCATTATGCAAATGACACAAATGGCAAAGATTATAGGACATCACTCAGGTCCTCTGCCCTTTCCAAGGACTCCTTCGCCTGCAGTCCTGCAAACTCCATTGAATTAGCAAAGTCCTGGAGCCTGTCTGGAGCAGGGTAGTTACCAGCCCTGGTGAGGGACTATCAGGCCCATCTTCCCTTTCTTACAGGACACACACAAGATGAGGTGATGGAGAGCAAGGAGATCACCACAACAGGGAGCTGGGAGCAACAGTAGGTGCTGCTTGGTTTCTGTAGATTATAAGGGAGGGTCTTACCTTCTAGGGATCATTTTTCTTTCTATACTAAAATCTCAACAGTTGGTAGGAGATCATATCACCCGCTCTGCTCAGGAGCCAGCAGGAAGGGCGAGGCCAGATTTCCCGCAGTGGAGTATAAGATTGCTCTCAGCTCTGCAAAGCATGCCGGTTACGAACAGTAAAAATGGCTTTTTTTGCAACTTGAGTGACACACAGCTGAGCGGGAAGTAAATTGGCTCATTTGCTGAGCCTAATCAGGATTGTGGAATTATAAAGAGTGCCAGAGACCTCCTGGACCAGCACAGAGTCCTTGGGTGGAGTCTGTGAGCAGAGATATGGTTGTCTCCTTTGTGCTTGCCTTGTGTTCCCGCTCAGGAACAGCCAGCAGTCAGAACAGGCAGAGTGGAGTGTCTGAAGAAGCTGACCTGGAGGAATGAGTGGATCCAGAGGACCTGGACCGCCTGGGTAGAGATCTGCAGGGCATAAGGATAGAGGAAGCACTAACAGGCTAGCTGGACAATTTGAACTGGTGGCCACTGGTCTGGAAATGAGGATTTAAAACATCTCCCCCCCCCACACCGTTTCCCATTCCAATGGAGGGGACGCAGGCACCACTCAGGTGGGATCAGTGGACTAAGAAAGAGGTACAGGGCGCCTGTCTCTTGTGGTGAAGCTTCTGGGGGGGGGGCAGAGATCTCCCACATCGCAGCCGATACTGCTTAGCGCAGCATTTTGATGATTACAGCTGTTGACCCCGATGCCCTGGTCCTCGGTCCGGGAGCAGGGAAAGGCCCGGGCAGCGGGACACACTTGCCCACCACCCTTAGCTGAAGCCCCTTTTCTGTTAACGGTAAGCAGAGACCAGCAAACTGATCATTCCTGGCCGGCTGCGGTTGGCCCGCTCGTACTTCGACTGCGGCCGCAGGTCAAGAGTGACCGGCCGGGGGGCAAGTCCGGGGGGCAGCGGCAGGGGATCCGGACCGGCGTGGCTGCTGGCAGCGGCCCCACCAGGTTGCAAGACCTGGTTAAGGAAGGCCGCGTCACCCCCTCGCAGGCTTCGGGGGCGCTTTGTCCCTTCCTCCAATTCTTAACTTGGGAAGACGGGCGGGCAGGAGGCGGGCTCCTTGGCCTGCCCTCACCGCGGCCCATACGGCCGCCTCGGGGGCTTCTCGGCGGAGACCCCCGCCTGGGCCGAGGCGCGCCCGTTGCGCCCTGCTGGCCCCGCCGGGCCCCGGGGCCGCCACGCCCCAGCTCGGACCGCAGACAGCAGCTCCCTCCCTCCCCCCCCGCTCCCCTTGCAGCTTCTCGGGTATTTCACGGCCAGCCTGGCCTTCGGGGTTCTGCAGCCGGGGGAGCGGCGCCTCGGCCCGGCCCGGCCCTTCCCTTCCGGCTGCTGGCGGCTCGCCTAAACGGGCCAACGGCCCCGTTGCCTTCAAAGAAGTGGGAGGGGAGCCGCGGCTGGGGAAGCCCCCCTCCCCGTGGAGCTCAAGGGAGACGCGGCCAAGGCCCGGGGGGGGGAAGGGGAACGGGGAACGAGCCCGCAGCCCCCGCAGCGCCCGTCCCCAGCATCCGCTCAGCCAGCGGGACCCCGAAGTCGCCGCCCGAAGTTCCAGGGGAGGGAGAGGGGGAGGGGGAGGGGAGCGAGGCGGGGCTCTGCCCCTTCCCTGGCATCCCCCCCCCGCCCGCGGCTCCCTCCGGCTCCCGTCCGCGCCTTATAAGGACTGCAGAATGCCTGACGTCACGCGGAGCCCGGGACGGCCGGCGGTGGGGGGGCAGCGGCCAAAGGAGTAGGGGCGGGAGAGAGGGAGGGGGGAGGGGTCGGAATCTGGGCTCCTCCAATCAGGGCAGGGCTGGCGCTCCGTCATTGGCGGAGACGCGGCACGGGGGGCGTGGCTTCAGTCCGCGGCTGCGGGAGCTTTGCGGACCGGGGCGCGGAGCGTGAGCGGCGCTGCGGAGCGAAGGAGCGGCTCTCGCGGGGTCCCGGTGCAGCGGCGGCAGCAGCTCCCGAGCCCCCTTCGCGGTCGCCCCGCGCCCCGAGTCCGCCGGGCTTCCCCCAGCGCCGCTCCCGGATCGGCGGGCCAGCCGTCGAAGTTGCTGCCGGCCTTTTTCTTCGGCGCCGCCGCGGAGGCGAGGACTCCCTGCAGCCATGCCGGTCTTCCACACGCGCACGATCGAGAGCATCCTGGAGCCGGTGGCCCAGCAGATCTCCCACCTGGTCATCATGCACGAGGAGGGCGAGGTGGACGGCAAGGCCATCCCGGACCTCACCGCCCCGGTGGCCGCCGTGCAAGCCGCCGTCAGCAACCTGGTCCGGGTGAGCGGAGGGGCGGGAGGGGCGGGACCCCCCTCCCAAGTGGCGGCCGGGGCTGCTCCGAGCAGCCGGCGGGGCGGCAGCGGTGGGAGCCAGAAGGCGCCCCCCTCGGCGAAGCTGCCTGCCGCGAACCCCCCCTCCCCCGGCTGTGGTCTGTGGCCCGCTCCGGCCGCTGCTTTTGTAACGCTCGGGGCCGTTGGCAGAGAAGGCGAGGGCCGGAACCGGGCTGTGCAACCGCGAGCGAAGAAGCCCCGTTAAAACTTCTTGCTTCGTCCCCGGCCCGGAGTAGGCCGTTCTCGGAAGAGCCGGCTCCTTCCCCCTCTCCCCCCCCAGCCCGGCCCAGCCCAGCCCAGAAGAGAAGCGGCTCCTTTTGGAACTTCCTGACAAGTTTCCTTGCTTGCTTTTCCCCTGATCGGACGCCTTCCGGTGACTGGCCGAGCTCTCCTCCGGGGATCCCTGCCTGCTGCCCGGGAAGGGGGCTGCCTCCCCCCCTTTTTTTAAAAAAATGCCATGATGAGTAGAAGGATTCATTTCTTTTCCCCTGCTTGTAAGACCCTCCTGATCCGGTATGGGTGGGTTTTACCGCCAAGGAAGAGCATTCAAGGCTGGCCTGAGGATAGAACAGGATAGAATAACAAGAGTTGGAGGTCATCTAGTCCAACCCCCTGCTCAGGCAAGAAATCCTATCCCATTTCGGACAAATGGCTGTCCAGTCTCTTCTTCAAAACTTCCAGTATTGGAGCCTTCACCGCTTCTGGAGGCAGGTGGTTCCCCTGGTGAATTGTTCTGTCAGGAAACTTCTCCTTAGTTCTAGGTTGCTCCTCTCTTTGGTTAGTTTCCATGCGTTGCTTCTTGGATATGCTCTCTGGGAGGAGAGGACCCAGCCCGGGATGAGCCCTCTCTTCCCAAAATGTCCAGGTTGCCTTTTCATTCTCCCAGAAGCTCCTCCTGCCTGCCTCTCATTCTTCCTCCTCCAAGCAACTCCCGGCCCTCCCCAGCCCTGCTGCCTGCTCTGTCACAGCCAGAGGGTTTCCGGAGTGCCTGGGCTGGGCAGAGGGCCAAGGCCCGCTCCCTTCACCGGAGGTTCTCAGCCTCTCCGAGACTCCGCCTGCACTGGTGGAGCTGTGCACGGAAAGCAAAGAGGAGTCTTGGAGAAAGTCAGGCTTTCCTTCTTGGAATTAACTCGGCTCCTGCTGATCCCAGTTACCTGCTGGAGCATTTTTTTTTTCATCAGCAGGACAGAAATGGTTTGCGACTGTCCGTGTGCCCAAGGGGTAGAGCCCTGGGCTGGCTGGGGAATTCTGGGAGTGGAGGTCCAGACAAAGTTGCCAGGGTTGAGAACTCCTGGTGTAGAAAATGAGGAAGACGACCTTGGTGGAGATCCCACAGGCAAGAAGGCTAAAGCATTTTTAAAATCCAGAGTGTTCAGGCAGCGTTCAGAAGCGGCTCTGGCAGAGACCTCCTTGCTTCAAAGGAGTGTCAGGAGAGGGGTGGATTCACTACAGTCAGACAAGCAAGATTCTGCAGTTATAGCCAGTTTCAGTAAAAGAGATACTAACCTTCCTGGGGAGTGGATTTCCTGGCCTGGTCTGCCTGGTGGGGCTGACACTTCATGTGCAAATGTTTTTCACTGTCTCAGACTTGCCTGAGAAATCTTCTCGATCCAAATTCTCACTCAGTCCGATCCTGTGTTAGCCTTCCCCAGCCTCCTTTCTTTCCCCGATCTTTCTGCAAACCCATGTATGTTACTGCCTGCTAATTAAAACAACTTCTAGGTTATTTTCTCTCTTTCTAGGAATTTTTTTTCATCTCATCTATATTGACTCCTGCATTCATCTATTCATCTATTTTCCTAATTTCAATTTCAACCATTTCTTCAAAGGGTTTTCTCCCTCTCCAATTTACTGTCACTTCTTTAAAAAAGAAAGAAATTCAGATTAAAAAAAACTCTTTCTCCCTAGCTTCTGAATTACTCTGCTGCCTGCTGAAAAGATGCAGAAACAGCCCTGGGAGGGAGGGAGGGCCCAGATGATGCAGGCAGCAACAGTGACAGAATGAAAGTCGCCCTGCACCCTTCCGCTCAGCCTCTGCGAGGGGAGGGGAGTGGCCGAAGGCATCTCTTGTTCCCTGCCTGCTCCCCATTATCCCCTCTCCTGGCTGACCCCCCCCACTTCTTGGCTGCTGCTTGCAAAGGAAAACAAGCTGCCCCGTGGAGCTGCTGGTGTTGGTTCTCTGGGGTCCCCGGCCGGCTCCTCTTGGCTTCAGCTTCCGCTCTTGGGTCCGGCCCTCCCTTCCCCCCGCCCCCCCACCCCCCCAGCAGGCAGAGGTGGCTGGAGAGCCAGACAGACAAAAAGTCTCCACTTACATGGCCACAATTCAGCTGGACGTTTCCCTGGTGGAGCAAGAGAGCTGCTAGGCAAATTTTGCCCCATTTTATGACCTTCCTTCCTTGCCCCTGTTGAGTGAATCTCTGCAGTTAAGTCAGTAACACGTCGTTAAGTGAGTCTGGCTCCCCCATTGATTTGGCTTGTCAAGAGGATCGCGTGTCTCCCGGATACGGCAACCGTCACAGGTGCATGCCAGTTGCCAAACATCCACATTTTGATCACGTGACATGGGGATGCTGCTACACTCGTGTGAAAAAAACCATCATAAGTCGCTTTTTTCAGGGCAGTTGTCATTTCAAATGGTCACTAAACGAATCATTGTAAGTTGAGGACTACCTGTATCTCCAAATATGTCTTCCCTTCTCCTTTGCTATCAGAAGCTAAGCCAGAGATGGACCGGGATTTGTCGTCCACTGTTTTCCATTCACACTTTTTGAGAGCCGCAGCCTGACCAGGTGTTTCCTCCTGACCTATCAAAGGGGGCTTTTGGGGGGGGGAGTCTGTTTCTGAAATGCACAGGACCAATTTTAGGGCTTGGCTTCTTCCCGTCTCAAAATGGCAGAACTCACTGTCCATTTTCGGTCTTCACAGTTAGAAAGCTGCTTATAGAAAGAGCTGAACTCTTTTGTCTTTTTTCTCGGTCAGTTATTTTTATTTGGTTTTAGTTGTCCCAAGGAGTTCATTGTGGCATGTCTGGCCTCCTAACCCTTCTCTATATAGCCAGTTTTATCTGAAAAGGGTTTTGTGTTCTCCACAGGAATTTTGTAAGATGTTCCTCAAAAGCTTTTCCACTTTATGAAACCCCAACAATCTCCAGCCCAGTCCAGCTAACAGATATTTTTAACCAGTGTCCATTTTAGGATAGCTCTTGTAGAGGGAGTGAACTGGCAATATCTGGAGGTTAAAAATAATTATAAGGGAGTTTCCCAGTCTTTTTTGTCCTGAAAGTCAAAGATTTTAATTGACCCAAGGCTATGAATTTGAATGCTGTTGACAAAATTCTAATAATTTCCTTGTCTGCACGCTTGTGTTGCCTTAATCTGCTTTTATATCTGTCGCATCTCGATGCTACAGGAGTTACGATTTCTGCCCTGGTATCGGGGTAGTTTTGTCAACTATGCTATCTCTGTCATTCATGTTTGCCCTGGCTTTGTGAAATAAGCGGTCTTTGATCTGCTCAAGGGCCATATTTGGGAGCTTATGATGGAAACTCTCACAAAATGGCTCCCACAGTTGATGTGGCTGATTCCCACAGACCTGCCAGAGGATAAATGAAGCTCTGGGTTTCAGCCAATCGTTTTTCTAAATTTTAATTTTTCTAAGTTTTATTTGGTTCTATTTCTTACTTCCTAATGTTGCTCCTATGGCCAGAGGTTTTGTTGCAAACATGCTTGACATTTGGTAGAACGGTTGAAACTGTAAAACATGTTTTATTACATTACTCCTTTTATGTTAACACATATTCAGAGTTGATAACCTTGCATTTAAATACATTTCCCAGTCATTTTGAGCAGTTTTAATTTACTATTTTTTATTTTCAGATTTGTATGACCTTGTTTCCTTGTTTCTTGCTACATGTGAAGTTGATAGATGATTGTCCAGTTAATTTTATGATTTGCACATCTGTAAACGGTCTTATATTACTGAGTTTTATATCTACTGGTCTTCAACCACAATAAAGAGAGTTCTTTTTCATGAAGCTGATATTTTACTCTTCAGCATGTTTTCTTTTTTGTTTAAATTAAACCATATAAAAACAGAGCTTGATAGGCACCAAAGATTTGGGGTTTTTTTCCTTGCCCATCGTCACTTTTGATTACATTGTTGATGGCTGCTGCTAGTTGGATGTTGATTTCTAGCTGGATGTTGACCATGGATTTTGGGGGTTGTCTGCCTTTGAGTCTTGATTGACTCCTGGTGACTGCCTAGACCAGCCTTTGTGGTTTTCTTGGCAAGATTTTGGTAGTGGATTGCCATTGACTCATTCCAAGGGCTGAGAGAGGGTGACTGGCCCAATGTCACCCAGCCAGTTTTGAGCCTAAGGCAGGACTAGAACTCGGGGTATCCTGGTTTCTAGACTTAACCACTGTATCAAACTGGCTTTCACCATAAATATTCTAGCGAATGGTTTCCCCCACCCATAGTCTGTAATTTTAAACTGCAAAAACGATCAGGATAGAAGCCTTTAATTTAGGAGAAATTAACAAGATACGGGGGTGTTAATCAGAAGGACAGTTGGGGAAATCTGGTGACAGGCATTTGGAAAAGTCCAATTTTTGTGACAATAACAAAATATTGCAAACTAAGGCGTAGGCATATTATGTTGCCCAACCTCAGATTGGCCACTATTTTGAGTTTGTGCAAATTGTGCTTTGTGATGAACAGGTGTGTCTTTTTTGTATCAGGATTCTGATAGTCTGGTATGCGCAAACCAAAAATGTTGGCCATTTCGGAGTTTGGATGTCATGACAAATCTAGAACCTTAATTAAAATGTCTGGATGTGTAAAATGGAGGTACTCATTGACTATTTAGCTTCGCCTTCCAGTCAGTCATTATATTTGCTGTTTAATTACAGGTAGTGGCTCAGCTTAACCACTGCTGCAAAAAGGTCATAAAATTGGGCATGGTCACACATGGTGGCCCACATAACAGCTGGCATGATTTAAAACCCTGATTCTGGGCTCACTGATGGTCATTCAATTTCTCCTTCATTGCCTCAGTCTTCAAACTTGCTAGTGTGGTAGAAAGCATTATTTATATACTTCTCCCCCCACAGACATTATTGATGTACTTACATGTGTGTATATGTGTGTGTGTGTGTGTGTGTGTGTGTATATAAGTGATGTACATTAATTACACATTTATATACTCCTCCCCCCCACTTCACGACCTGGTGAGGACATGACTTCAAGTCAGGAAATAAGATAGAAATGATTTCACTGATTTGAAATTAGCCCACTGAGGGAAACTGGCAGCCTACTGGTTGACAAAGCAGTTTGTGGTGTTTGTGGTTGATAACTTGTTGGTTGAGCAGGTGCTTTCAGAGTTGCTTCTAGATGGCTGTCTTCTGGGGCAGAGTTCTTCCACCAGCATGACTTTTTGAGATGCCTGGAAAGTTTGTGCGGATGGACCAAGTGGCCAGATCCAAGAGGACGAACCTCTGCAGATGCCTACTGTGGGGTTCCTAGGCATGCCGCACCATTTTATGGGAAGAATCCTGTGTGTCACTACAGTTGCCAAGTGGGCGACGCCTTGGGAGGGGTTACGTTTTCTAACTAGCCTTCCTAGGTGGTCATTTCTAAGAGCCAACTTTAAATCGGCTCCATCTTTTCTAGGCCTTTCTATAGCAGCTCTTCAGATCGGATTGAAATGATCAATAACTTGGCTTTGGCTTTCCTGAAATATCCGACTCTTTCATTGAGCTTATCTTTTATTATCCTTATAGAGATAATTTTATTGAAGGCACACCTATTAGTTTGAAAAACTGAAAAACTCTGGAGTGGCAGTTTTGCTTTGCTGGCCTTGGGTCGGGTGGGGGGGGGCACGCCGAATTAAGCCACATCTGAAGTGAAGGCAGCTCCCGTCTCAGAGGGAGCAGAAATTCCTGTCTGTCCTTTTAGCTCGGTCTCACTTTGGACGGTATGGGGATCATGCAATCTTCAACATCTTGCAGAATTAGCATCCCAGGAGCTACGTGGAGAGTAGGACATTCCTTCTTCTTGCGTTAGAGCTTACCCCTCAAATGCAAACTTTCAAGTTTTATACACATATGTTAATAAAATAAAGAAATGAAAATTGCTGTTGACAATGAGGGGGCAGGAAAGTCTGCTGTATAATGGCCCTTTATTCAGGGATGGCAAGCTTTGCTTCTTTGTTGCATGTTTTATTAATGAAACAATAGTCTGTAGAAGTAAGTTCTTTTTTCATTCAGTGAGACAGACTTCTGAGAAAATAAAGGCAGAATCTCTCTGAAAACAACAATACTTTGCTTCGTGAAGGCTCTTCCACCTCCTATGAAATACTCTTATTTTTTTAATAATGCAAACCTCTTTTAAAAAAACAGATATTGTTCCAATAAGCTCTTTTAATAATTCATGTCTCGTTCACAGAAGTAAGGGTAGGGCTGTCCGGCAGCTTTCATTGCTTCGACTTGAAATAGGACCCATTCCCAGAGGGGGGGGAGGAGGAGGAGGAGGCCACGCCTGGTTGCAAAGCATCTGTAAGGACCCACTTCAGCTGCCCTCCCAAGAATTCGAACTCTTGAGGCAATCACTGCTTCAGACAGGATTCTTTTATTTGGGGGGAGGTCAGTAACAGTGGGGGATCAAGGTGAGGTCTGAGGTAAAAGCTCGCTAACACCATGCTGTATAGTCACCCCAAGCCATAAACCCCTTCCACCAAAGCTGCGCGGGGATTTGAATTGTACCCAGTCAGCGGGCGTCTCGGGGCGATCAGCCACTGCTTTTGTCGCATGAGACTTCTTGGCTTCGCTGACCTCTGGCTCATCGTGATTCGGAGACCTACTATGCCCCTCCCCATGGCAATCAGGAAAAGGAGACAGAACTGGCGAGCAAATACAAATGTGCAAGTAATGCTGGGCTGCCCCCCTCCCGCAACAGGATGGCAGGTCCCAAAGGAAGGTAAGTAAAATAGGGAACCGTTTGGGACCTGACAGCATCCTAGAACTGCCCAGGAATCCCAAGAGGAACAATCTAGAGACTGGGACAATTTGACTCCTCTTATATCCCTAAAACATGGACAGGGCCATGGAGATGGCCTTGAGGGCAACATTCAGAAGGGCGGAAACATTCCTGAAGTCCCAGGAAAGGAGATGGGATGAGGAAGAGGCTGGGGCTGACTTCTCCTAGGTTCACTGAGGTGTGAGAGGGAAAAGAGGAAAAAGCCACCGTCAGGTTTGCAAGATTTGGTCAATATATAATGGCTAATCTCAGTGAAGCTGAAGTCTGATCTCCTTCTGGAGTTGATCTGGGCAGTCTTGGTGGTGGGATGACACAATCCCTGCCTAACGGTCACTTGCTCCCTTTGGAGAGGAGGGAGCCACTCTCGCCGCCCAGTGACCTCCGCACTTAGGAGCACCTCTAGAGGCTGTATGTCTTCCTTCTCTGCTTCCTTCAGCCTCTCTCAGGATCTGACCGAGAGCTGCCAGGCCGGAAGGGCGCTGCCGTCTCGTCTTGCCGGGAGGCTTTGTCTTCCCAAAATGGAAGCAAACGTGCTGTTTCCAGAGTAAGCAGTTCCTCGGACCTGCTCCTGCTTTAGAAGCAAAGAGAAGCGTTCGCAATATCTCAGCCCGGGTCTTGCCCGCTTGGCCCGTTTTCAGATTCTCTCTACTTTGTCTGAAGTGTCTGGAGACGTTGCAGCTGTTCTTTGTGTTCGCCGCTCGGTTTCTTCTTGGGACCAGACCCGGCTCCCTCATCCCGATGAATGGGCCGCAGTCAGTCTTGAGTGTGACTCTGGCATCTCTTCCTCCTCCACAGAGTGAGCCCTTTCGGCTCAGCCGAGGGCGCCAAGGGAGCTCACATCTGCCCAACAGTGCAGGCCTTTGTCCTCGGGGATAGGCGCCTTGGCAGAGGACAGGGCAGGCTGGAAGAGCCCAGCCTTTAAAGATCTGCATGGGAATGTTTTTGGTCAGTGTTAACAGATGTGCTGACCCTTTAAAATCTTTTCCCTTTCTTTCTTTCTTTCTTTCTTTCTTTCTTTCTTTCTTTCTTTCTTTCTTTCTTTCTTTCTTTCTTTCTCTCTCTCTCTCTCTCTCTCTCTCTCTCTCTCTCTCTCTCTCTCTCTCTCTCTCTCTCTCTCTCTCTCTCTCTCTCTCTCTCTCTCTCTCTCTCTCTTTCCTTCTCTCCCTCCCTTCCTTCCTTCTCTCCCATCTCTTCCCATCCCATAAATCATATACTCAGCTCATGCAACGTCAACCGTTATGAAAGGTAAGGGATGGATTTTAGTGTTCTGAGTATCTGTAAAACGCAAAATGATTTTCTTTTAAGTTTTTGTAGGCACAAACAATTTGTAAAAAAAAAGTGTTTTTCAAAAGTTTGGATAACAGCTAAGTAGTTGTTTCTTCTCAGGATTGCTTTGGAGGCATTTTTCTTTTTGCAAGTAGTAAGCTGTCTGCAGTTGTGTTATGACATTTTCGTCCTGGTTAGTAAGAAGTTAGCACGGCTGTTGAGGCCTTCCTTTTGTGGAGCACAATATATTCAAGAGGGCTATTCTGGTAACACACAGCCAGATGTCCGATCTATTTCAGGAAGCAGAATATAAATTTGAGAGTCAAAAGCTCATTCTTTGCTGGTCAAAGGCTGACTGAAGTTCATTTCTTTGGATTGTTTCCCCAAATCATCCGACCTTTTTATTTTGAAACTCCCCCTTGATTTCTGCTCTAAAATTCATTTCTTTTGGCAATACATTGATTTTTGAGACACGTGCAGATTGTGGGGTTTTTTAATTGCAGGAGCTCTTGCGGGAAGATGGAAACCATTAACATAAATGATGACAATGGGTTGGAAAGCAGATGGCATACTAATGTGATCCCTGCATGCAGTTTATTTTTAGCAAAAGACCAAAATGAAAGAAAGGAGAAGGGCAAAAACATATTGCATCAAGCGCTACAGGCCTACAAACGGTGAGCATATGCGATTCAAAAAGCCAGTCTATTCCAGGTACCTCCCAATAGAGCCACAGATACCTTTCTAGAGACATCTGAAGATGAGTTTGCTAATAGAGAGCAGAACATTCTGTCCATCTGACCCATCAGGCTATTGTTAAATCAGGGCTCTGGATTGAATGGAACAGGCGAGGCACGTGACCGACTCCGGGTCCCCGGCTGGTCCGGGCAAACTGAACTGATCTTGAACTGGGGAGTTTGTGTGAATGCAGACGGCACAGCTGTGACGGGGTTTGCATATTGATAATCCATGTTCTGGATGTTCTTACTGTTGTATTGTTTTTTTTTTAAGTTGCTGTCTAATTTTAGGACCATAAGCTGCCCAGAGTTACTTGGTTGAGTTGGCAGCTATAGAAAATGAATGAATGAATAAAATAAGTAAATAGACTTTTCATGAAGTACTTAGCTGGGATGAATGGCATGTGTTCCTTTATCACTTAGTTCAGGGATCCTCAACCTGGCAACCTTAAGAGTTGTGGACTTCAACTCCCAGAATTCCTCAGCCAGCTGAGGAATTCTGGGAGTTGAAGTCCACAAGTCTTAAAGTTGCCAAGGTTGAGGACCCCTGACTTAGCTGGTCCACAGATGGTTTGAATATCAAGGACGATAGAGAGAAATCCTTTACAACAGTAAATTTTAACTTCCTACATTCCTGTAATTTTTCACTTTACTTAACCGTTTTGATTATTAAAAATATGCATGCATATCTATCCACAACTGAGCCCATTAGTAAACCATTAGTAAACATTCCACCAAGATGAACGTATCCATCTGCTTGCTTTACTTTCTCAGTATTTATACATATTTATACATCTATATTCCTTTTCCCTCTTGGACACCTCAGTCTCCGACAGATTAGTGTTTATATGGCTTGTTATCATCAATGCAACCTATTTATATTCGCTGCAAATCATCTGGATTTTCAGGCAACAGTTTAGATCACCAGAATAGAAAGTGTGTTAACATTCATATGCCCAACAAACATATCTCTGACATCATCTTAAATATTTCTTATGAACCTATTAAACACCCAAGAGTACATCACTTATCTTTGTCTTACAGTTTACTCAGAGTTGAACAATCTGCTTAGTTTTCCATTCTTATGCATGTTTTCGCTTCCATTAAGTGCTTTTCTGATCCCAGTGAAGAACCGAGCTTAAACAATATATCTGCAAAACGTTCCATAATGCAAGTTTGTTCACTCTATTGCACTTTGTTAAATCAACAGCTAGGAAATAACATTCTTTCTTACTTTCATGCACTTTTCAATGATTTACTGAATAGCAAACATCTGATTTGTACACTGCATAGTGTTTTAAAGACTGCTGTGAACCACATTGGTTGGCTTGCCCAAACAAAAAGTGATAGTTGATTAATCATTATGGCTGCTGTTTGTACTTATTTATTTTTGTGGATGCTTTTATTTTTTTTAATGTATTTTTATATTTCTTTGTTTTACAATTTTAAAATTGAAAACTGCCCAGAAACATTTGGTGGAGTTGGGTGGCTAGAGATCATCAAATAAATAAATAAAGTGATATAGAAATATTTTTAATAATACTAGTAAGACAGCAATTGTGTTCTACTGCTGGCTCGTTTGTTTTTATTTGGCAGAATTCTGCCATACTATCTCAATCTTGGGAATTGGAAGAGCTATTTCTGAGTGTACTAAATGCGACTTGTACCGATGGTAATGACAGAAGTGCATCTCTTCTCATGCAGGTGGGAAAAGAAACTGTTCAGACAACCGAAGACCAGATTTTGAAGAGAGATATGCCACCAGCATTCATCAAGTAAGTAGAGTTGATATATATTAGTTTAGGAAACCTTACAGCCTAGGAGGATGAGCTGCTTCAGACTCCCAGAAAAGGCTTGTGTGAGTGAATGCTGTCTCTTGAGGGATGCGGTTTGCCAGAGACTTTGTCTCTTTCCATACATGTTCACTCCTTACAGTCTGATTGAGAATGATGCTCTTCACAACTTTAGATAATTTGTCAGATACCTGGTTAATTCGGAATAGAGCACAGAGGATGGTCATCGCCGTCTTGACCCAATCAAGCTTCCACCAGTCCAACCGATGGTGGCACAGGCAAGGGCAGACGAGATGGCACGGCTGGAAACCTTCTTCAGAGTGCAGGACAACAGTGGGAGAGGACCAAGGGGAGGGATCTGGTAGCCAAGCGGCAGGGAAAGCACTGGTCCAGAGCATTGTTTCTCAACCTTTTCAACTGCAGGATATGCGGACTTCACACTCCCAGAATTCCACAGCCAGGAAGCCAACGTTGGCCAGGTTGAGAAAGGCTAGTCTAGAGCAGTTGTCAAAACTGCCGAAGAGCGTTTCTCCCTCAGGTTCGGCTTTAGGTTTTTGAAAAGGCTGTACCCTGCCTCTCTGAGCGAGGGATGGCCGGGAATGGAAGGATGCAGGTGGAAAAAGAGAAGTTGTTGGGTAATATTTTGTGGAATATTCTAGAGAAAATCAAAGTCCACTTCTTGGGGGTCAGGTGTAGTAATGTAGTAATGTCTCCTTAGGATTTAGGAGAGAAGCAGTAGGTTCAGAGTCCATGACTGATGGATCCATGGCTGATTTCCATTTTTACTGAGTGTTTTTAGGCCATAGCATCAACCTTTCATTCTTCCATCCATCCACAGTTGAGCATTCTCTCTCTCTAAGACATCCGCTTCTTCTACGGATGAGATGGAGGAGACGGCTGTAATATTTTATCCGTTCTTTTTCCCTACCTTTGCCCTTGGCGTGACTCAGATTTCATTTCATGCCTGGAATTTAATGGCACCTGTAATGAACTTCATGCATCGGCTCTGATTATAATGGCTTCCTCCGCTGAGATCTTGATGGCATGTTATTAATCACTTCCATGATAATTCACTTTTTGTTGAAAAGAATTGCTGCTAAGTGTTTTCGTTGCTCTTTGGAGTTCAGCCTTGTGTCTGACTAAATTGTTGAATAGGCTTGGATAGATCAGTTCCTAATTCAAGAGAAGAAATTAATGGCCTTCAGATGGAGATACATAGAGATTGGTATATTTGGGCTGTGAATGAACCAAATACATGAAAGTATGTCAGGGTCTAATTTTGCAATGTTTTTTAATCTGAAAAAACAAAAAAAAACCCATAATCAGAATTCTCTGTGAAGTCAACTACATTGCACCCTGATTAGATCCAAGCTTTCATTTGAAGTTCAGAATTTTTAGCTGAAAATGATGAGACTCATGTAGGCTGAATATTTACTAGGAATTTCATTTTTCCATTTGGGGCCATGGCATAAAAAAGTATTCCTGGCTTTAGATAATGATGGTTCAGCATCCAGAAGCCTTACTATGAAGCTGCATTGTCACCTTGAGATTGCCTGGAGAAAGAGTTGGCCCTTCTGCCTGCTGGCCCTGGCCCAAAATTACATCACCCCTAGTCCAAGGCAGCATTGTGAAATTGCAGTGCATTGCCCTGTCCCTTGCAGTGCATGGGACGTGACATTGCATGCGTGCACATGGTGATACAATCCAGCTGAGGTGGTTGTGGATGCTTTTGAGGACCCCTCTCCCCCTGGCATTTCTGATGGCCAAGGGCAGACATGCCGAGGTGCCTGGTAGTGTAGATTAAGCATATTTTAATACAGATTGAGCTTGGTAAAACAGCTTTTGCGCATGCCTGAAGAGCAGAACTGATGACCACTGCACAAGAGAAGCTGTACAAGATCCCTTTCAGATCTCTAAGTCTCCTGCTCTCTGTCTCTTTCCTAACACAGCTATGGAAGTCCTTCCTGGCTGGTACAGAGGTACTGGGGGGGGGAGGGACTAAATTCCCCTTTGGAGTGGTGTCCTCCAGGGAAAAAAGGGGCCCCGGGTCCAAGTGTGCATCTTTGAAAGAAGCCGAAGCAGAGAAAAAAGGTGCTGCTGTCTGCTTGCAACTGCACGTAATTTGTGCACTGCCATTGGAGTTAGTTACTAAGGGAACAACTTAACCAAACCAAGCAATCCGGATTTCTACCTGGCTCTTTTGCTGAGTCTGCAAATCTTTGGATTTAGCGTATGTTGCCATCGCTGTATCATTAAACTATTAGATTTGCTTGGGCTATAGAGCATCAGTTTGCAGGTAAAAGTCACCTAACATCATACAACATTGAAATTACGGGCGAGCCAACAATTTCCTTAGGGAGTGGAAGAGCAATTCCTCCTCACTGAAGGAGGGATTCCCCAGTGCCAGAAGCCACTCGCATGACACCCCCCCGGGGGGGGGCAGATTTCGCTAGCCCAGGTGAGCCATGGATCTAAAAAGCAGGTGGCTGAGCTCGTGGTCCTAAGGGCCCCGTCCACTTCCTCAGCTGCAGTGAGTTCAAACCGATCCCGTATAACTGGGCAAGAATGTGCCCTGGGCATCTCCAGTGAGGGGCTGGCATCCAACTGAGAATGATTTTGAAAAAAATTGTTGGATGTTGAGCAAATCCTTCTGCAGAGCCTTTGAGGAGGGTCTCTGCCAAGAGGGCCCCTGTCCTCTGAAACAAGGCTGCGGATGGCTGTCTGCAGGGGCAGTAAGGATGGAGAAGGAGGGTAGCTTTGCAACCCTTGCCACCACGAGCAGCTCTAGCCTCTGTTTGTCCCTCGTTGAGGCCAGTGGCATGTTCAACGTCTCTCCTCTTGTTTCGTTGCCTTCAATCCTTCTGTGAACCGCAGAGAAAGAAAGAAGGGATCCGTGAGAGGTCTTGCGTGGGTGCAGTTGGATCCAAGGCCACGGCAGCTTCTTGTTCCAAGCGGCCACCAGGCCTTCCGGTGGTCGAAGCAGTGGCCCAGCAGGGAGAGCCAACCAGGGTCCTTCGACTTCTGAGGCTGGGCCAATGTAACAGGTCGGCAGTGGATTCATGGTTGATGAAGTTCTGTATTTTAGATTAAAAAAGTGCTTAAGGAAAAAACTGGAAAGGATACAGATGTGCCTGGCAAGTGTTGCTTTAGGGGTATTTATAAGATCCTTGGCTCGTCCCCAAAGACAGCCAAGTGAATCTAATCTTTTGCTAAATTTGGCTTGTAAATACGGTGTTGCTTCCTCATCTGTGTTACAACTTAGCCTGCGTGTTGAGCATTCTGCTGTGAGTAAAGGTCATCTGTCCAGAATATCCGTTTTGTTCACTAAAATCCATGGATTTATAATCGGGTTGGCCACGGCTCTAACATAACATGGTTCTTGGCTTTATGCTTAGATTAGGGTGGCAGGAAATGGATTATGATTGGATCATTGCCTGTGAAAATTAGCTGTGAATAAATAGAGTTTAATGATATCACAGGCATTATTTAAATAGAAGCAGACAGATAGTTCTTCATATTAGGTAGTTAGAATGTTTTCAGGCAAGCAGTTGTTGGCTCAAGATGACTAACAATCAAACGGGCTACATGGTTTTGGTAAGTAACACACACAGACACACAAAATAGAAATGCCAGCAATAACAAATTCCAACTTTGTATGGGTCAAAGTGCTGATTGTTCTGTGAGAAGATTCAGCCCAAATAAGGCAGGAGATCTAAGTGCTCTTTCTGAAACAACAGGTCAAATGTGGATGAAGCAGGAGATGATTTTGAAGGTATTAAAGTGTATTTGCAAGGAGTCTCTCTCTTGCTTCCTGTCCATTGCCGCCGTTCCAAATATATCTGCCAGCTCCAAAATGTGGTGTATCCTTGCACAAAATAATAATTGTGCTGCACAAGAGAGAGAGAGGCTTTCAAGGAGAGATACAGGTTGTTGACTATAATTGAGCCCAGAATCACAGCCATAAGTTGTCCGACTTTACAGCCATTTCTGTGGCTGTCATTAAGCGAACATGGCGGTTGGAAAGCAAATGCCGCAATCATTAAGAGAAACTGATGTCCATAAAGGGCGCGGGTTTTTTTGTCAGATACTGGAAGTAAACACCAGATTCTGGCAAAAAACATGGCAAATTGCGGTCATGTGACCAGGGAGGGAGGGAGGGGGTGCGGCTGTTGGGAATGCCAAATCCAGGTCGTAACCAGCCACCGGGGGGGGGCTGCGTCATAAGTTCAAATGGTCACAAATCAAGGACTACCAAAATTGCTGAGCTGTAACCCTGGAGGTGGCAGGGCCAGCATGAATCCTGCTTTCATTATCCTTATTTACAGAGTGGAAAATGCGTGCACAAAGCTTGTCCAGGCAGCTCAGATGCTCCAGACGGATCCTTACTCAGTCCCTGCTCGTGATTACCTGATCGATGGGTCCCGAGGGATCCTTTCAGGGACGTCGGACTTGCTTCTGACATTCGATGAAGCCGAGGTGGGTTCTCTGATGACCGTAAGATGCGTCGGTGTGTGGGAAGCTGGGAATTATGCGGGCCCCGGCCTTGATCGGGAGCTGGACTAGAAGGCCTCTGGTGTCCTTCCAGCCCTCCGTTTGCATGCTTTATGATCTAATTTGGGGAAATGACTGAAAGGCTCATCCCTGCCTTAGATGGGCTGGGTGGGATGGGTTGAGGGAGAATGACTGGCTCAAAAAATTGCCCAACGGGCTTTCATGGCTGAGGAAGGACTTGAACTCAGGGTCTCCCACCCTCCAGCCCGGTGCCTTCACCACAAGCTAATTTCTGGAAAACACTGAAATCGGGTAGTATATTCTCAAATCTGCCTTTTTAAAAGTTATGTACATTCACAACTGGAAACAAACCTGCCCGCTTGCAGCGTTTTTTGTGCTTGTTGGTAGAATGGGAACATCTGAATGTTCACCTGGAGACGGGCACCTGGCTGAAGGCAGAGTTAGATTGAGTTCACACTGCCCATGAAGCCATCACATAGTTTGGACTTGCATGCAACAAACCACGGTTGCTTTTAACTAGCATTTATGGCTGAACGTGTTGTAGAAACCCAATCATTTGTGGTCTTCTTGCTAAGTGTTTGAATGACTGACTGCTAACCGTGCAAGCTGCCTCTTATTATTCTTTCCATTTAAAACAATTGGCTGGTAGTGAAAAAAAAAAAAAGAACCCCCTCAGTCAGTTCACGGTTGCCTTTATTTTCTTTCAGGTCCGTAGGATCATCCGTGTCTGCAAAGGGATTCTGGAATACCTCACCGTGGCTGAAGTGGTGGAGACCATGGAAGACTTGGTGACCTACACGAAGAACCTGGGACCAGGTTAGAGGGCCCTCAGATGTCTCTGGTTCTTCCCCTTCCTGGGACTGGGGTGTTGTCTTCATCCAGAACCTTCTAGAACAGGGGTCCTCAAACTTGGCCCCTTTAAGACTTGTGGACTTCAACTCCCAGAATTCCCTAGCCAGCCGTGCTCTGTCTTGTGACACTTAAGTCAACTCCTGCGAGACTTTGCAAGTCAGGCCCTAGCTTTTTCTCCAGGCATTTGGGTCCAGCTGAAGGACACCCCCTTTGGGTTGTTTAATTCTTGTGCTTGGTTGCCATGTTGTATATTGGGTTGTGTTTTTTTTTTAAAAAAACATAGTGTGCTTATTTTTTTTAATTTTGCTTTTGTTGTATACCGACCGTATTGTTTGAGCAATAAGCAAACAAACATACCTGCTGTGAAAATGTTTTACGTGGAACAGTGTTTTGTTCACAGGTATACAAACACAAAAACCATCTCATTTAAAACAATAAAATCTAGTATCTCCTTCTATTGTAACAGCTATATGGAGTAATAGTGCCGTGTAGTGGTTAAGGCATCAGGCTAGAAACTGGAAGACCTGGAGCAGGAGTCCCGCCTTAGGCACAAAGCCAGATGGGTGACCTTGGGACCAGTCACTGTCTCTCAGCCCTAGGAAGGAGGCAGTGGCAACCCCTTCTGAAAAATGACCCCCAGAAATCTGCAGGCAAAACTGAGAATTGGACACAACTGAAGGGAAGGGGAAAAAATGCCAGATGAGCTTAATGGAAGTAATTGTTATCATTATGTGTGCAGTGGGGCTGTAGGAAAATCAGTGCCAATGGAGAATAACTTTCTTAAGGGTAGAGAGTCAGGGAATAGCAGAGGTCAAATGAGTGTTTATGGACTTCCTGAGATGCCATCCTTTCACCGATTCATTATGTCACAGGATACAGTCAGCTCCGAATGTGCAGGGACATCTGATGGCCTTGGAGTTTTGGGCCATTGAAACGGGTCCCTCACAAGCCAGCTGCTTCTGTTTACATTGCTTTCCTTAAACAGGCAATTAATTAAAAGCCTAAAAGGGCCATATAGTGCTAAATGTCCCATTGATTTACCATTTGGGGGGGGCTATTTTGACCATAATTCAAAACATTAACAGTTCTCATGTTTTAGTACTCTTTTTTTCAAATGGATGAACCTGGCAAAATTAGGGTACGTGCAGTTTAGATTTGTTTCCTAATCAACAGTGACAACTTTCACCGAAAAGAAGCTGCATTTTTGGTTGATATTTTTAATGTAATTTGCTCTTGTCTGAAATTACAAAATGTTGCTTCTTGAAGACAACCTCTTCCCTTTTCTGATGTAGGAATGACAAAGATGGCCAAGATGATTGACGAACGACAGCAAGAACTGACTCACCAGGAGCACCGAGTCATGCTGGTCAACTCCATGAACACAGTGAAGGATCTCCTCCCAGTTCTCATTTCAGGTAACCCTCCGTCAAAACAAGCACGGGATTGCGTGAAGACAGACGCCATAAATGTGTGAAGCAAAGGAATATGCATAGTGAAAGGAGCTCAGAAATAAATTCTTCTTGTATGTCTGATAAACCTATGGTGGAACTAAATCTGTGGTTTTATTTGTGGCTGTCTTGGTGGGGTGGGGAAGTTCTCAGCTGACATAGCCTATATATCTCCTGTTTATGTTCTGGAAGCTGGGCTTCCTGAGATGTGAACGGTGGGGGGGGCTATTTATATGTTGTTATATTTGTGATGCTTGCCTTGAGTGGGCACGACAGTTCAGACTGATCTTGCTTCTGTTTGATTTTGGATCAAGCTGAAAAGCACAAACATTTAGCTCAAACAATAACAATAATTGTGATTAAGAAAGGAAATGTTACTTAATACCGACGGTCTGCACTTTAAATCTTGACTAGGAAAAAAACTGCTCCTTCTGATTATTTCCCCAAAAAATCTGCAAAAGTGAATTGCACAAGCATTTTTTAAAGACTTTTGAAGAGTGGAATTCCAGAAGTCATAGCTTCCAATATCAACAACATCAATAATGATGTTGCTTCTGTGGATAGACTATGTCCAAAAGATGTTTTTGAAGAAATGTCAGATGTAAAACAAATTTTATCTGACAAGGTAGAAATGATATCAAAAGTGGGTTTAGCAGTGGCTGCCTTGGGGTCGATATAGCCTCATTCGGAGGCTCTGAGCTCCAGGACTTGTAAAGCCGCAAAAACAGCGCAAACCAGCTGGTTTTTGCGGCGGAAAAAACCCCTCCTCGGTCGGAGAAGGGGCGAAGACGTGTGAGTGGAGGTTGAGATCCTCTGAAAACTCCCCGAAAAAACGTTCGGGGGGGAAGAAAGAGGACTCCCCGGGCGCTCACAATAGCTCCAGCCCGGAGCTGCTTCTGTCAGCTGACAGACCAAGACGCTGAGACCAGCCACCGCTCGAGGAAAACTTTTCAAAGAGGCACAGAGATTGACGGACTGAACGCAGGAGCTTAAAAAGTAAGTATTTCTTATACTTTACCTCGGATCAACTACGTTCACAATAAACAAAATGTACCCAAGATGGCGACTACTTTTACTTTAAAGAGAAAGTGACCGGAAGAGAAAGGGGAGAGACTGCAATGCGAGAGTGACCGCTAGAGGGCAGACTAGACGTAAAACTTAAAAACGTTACAAAATAAACCTAAGGAAGAATATAAGAGAGTACATCTTGGCAATATAAGCGTAAGAATTAGTCCTCTGCATAAAGAAGCTTGGCTAACAGCGGACTGAAGATAGGATGGCCACTATGCAGTCCAAACTGGTGCCCTCAAAGTGGCAGCATCCTCCCCAGCCCAGCTCCTTAAAATACCAGGGAACAACCTACCTGCCCCCCCATCTTCCTCCATATCTACAGAATCCCAGGCCCCCCTGCCTACTCAGGCCTCTCCAGAAATGCATATGATGAAAGAATTAAAAGATGCAATGTTAACAATGTTTGGAAAAATAGTGAGAAAGCTGGAAATAATAAAGGACAATTCTGAGAAAAGGTGGGAAAAAATGGAAAGGACGATGGAGGCAGTGGAAATGAAGATGGAGGAAATGGATAAGACGATAGAGGGAATGGATAGGAAGATGGAGGGAATGGATAAGGAGATGGAGAGACAAGGCAAAGAACTAGAAAAGAAGCAGAAGGAACAAAGCAGAGAAGTGGAGAAGGTGGAAGATCAAAGCAAAGCAGTTATTGAAGACTTAGACCAAACCAAAGAAACAATACAAACGCACAATAAGAAAATGAGAGAAGATATTGGGAGAACTTTTAAAAGGGTCTGGGAGGGGGTTCAAGAAAAGATGGAAGAGGTGGAGAGACAAGAAGAGAGACAACTTGCTGAGATGAAAAGTGAGGTGCAACACCACTCAACTATGATGCACTATCGCCAGATGATGACAGCAATTAGGGTCAGGGGACTGGAAGAATCCCCAAATGAGAAGCAAGAAGATTTGAAAAGAATTTTTGTAAAAGCCTTGGAAAAATATCTAGGAGAGGAGGCTAAAAATTTCTCTTGGCAAACTGACAGAATCCACAGAGTATGGCTTATATGGAATCAAGTGATATGGCAAGCAATAAAGAGAGACATTACTTGGAAGGGAAGCTTTGTTATGGAAATCCACCTGGCAGAAGAAGAAGCCCAGAATTCGACTGAAAAGAAGTGAAATTTAATATTTTATGCAATGAATTAAAAGCATAGTATTATGGACTGATTTAAGGACTAAGTTTATGAGCAAGAGACATGAGAGGGAGATTAATGGAAGATATATATTAAATCGACTAAGAATGTACTTTTTGAAGTGATGGGTGTATTGACATGTAAATTATTATTTTTAATAAGATGATTTGTTTGTTTGATGTCCAATGGATTGAACTGAAAAGAAGTGAAATTTAAAATTTTAAAATGTATTTGGCTTATAGTTAAATCTTGAAATACGGAGTGAAGAAGGTTTACAAATTTAAAATGATTGTATTAAGTTGAATGGCATTTAACTTGAATTTTTTCTTTGTTTACAAGTACAAATGTATATCTAATAATAAAAAATTTTACCAAAAAAAAAGTGGGTTTACAACTGACAAGCCAAGATAATGATTTAGAAAAGGGTATTTCACTGGGTCTACCAAAGAAATTGCTGAGATTTTAAAATTTAAAAGGGAAATATAAATGAAAAACTCAGAGAGTGACCTGGATATATTTTTTCCTATTGAATTTACAAAAGAGGCTTGTTAAAGCCTTGAAGAACTCTCTGCCATAGGACAAAGAAGAAATTAAGATAAATCCTACAACAATATTTGAATGAACTACAGATTAAGTCTGTTAGAAGTAAAAGAAAGGCATATAAATATGGTTTATTTGATCAAGGTTAAAACAAGATATGGTGTTACTTCTGGCTACCCTTTTTGGGCTTTCTGTTGACATCAGCACTGAAAAAAAAAGATTTATGGATTTGGTTATAGATAAACAAATACGGGGTGTGGGGTAAAGAGAAAAATGTAACTTCTGGGGGGGGTGAAGAGTAACTACAATTGTTTAAAATCTTGTGATGAAGGTTGGAATTTACTTCCTTATGCTTTCTAAGCTGTTTTCTTGTTTTTTTTTCTTTCTTTCTGTTCACTTTTCTTTCCTTAAGTTTATATCAGATGCTATTGTTATAATCAATTCGGGGATGTGGCCATATAGGGTATCATCCTTTATGCTGCCCACGTTTATGTAAAAGAACATTTCCCAGCGCATCTTCCTGTTATTGTTTGACCCTCTGTGTAATTTCTGCAGCAATGAAGATTTTTGTAACAACTAAGAATTCTCAGAACCAGGGAATTGAGGAAGCCTTGAAAAACCGCAAATTTACAGTGGAGAAGATGAGTACAGAAATAAATGAAATAATCCGTGTATTGCAGCTGACTTCCTGGGATGAAGATGCTTGGGCCAGCAAGGTGGGTGTCCTGCCTAGTTTGAGAGAGATCTAGGATTAGACAGGTAAGAATCTGAACCCATATCTTGGGGGGAAAAAACCAAGTACTGATTTACAAAGTGATGTTAGTTAAGTTGGTTATAGGATTTTACCTTTAAGGTAATGCAGTTCCTTCGTTAGCAGAATATTAAATATAGTGAGAATATTTTAAAACTGTTCTGCGGATTTCCTATAATGGATCAAACAAATTGGATTGCTATTTGTTTTAAAATTGCATCTCTTGGCAGGGGAACGCCCCAGTAGGCAAATAAAGTATCACAATCTGACTGTTTCTCTAAACTGGGTGTTTTTAGACCTCACCCATTTTCAGATGTGTGGACTTTGGACATCCCGAGGGCATCTTGAAAGTTGAAGTTCCCACATCCTAAAATGATTGATGTGGTCTTCCTTCCTTGAGTTAAGTTTTGAGATGGGTATTTAAATGCCCGCAGATTTATAACTTGAGACCTAAACTGGTTAAAACTGAATTTTTGATTTTGGTTGAAAAGCTGCAAATTTCCAGTTAGTGGACCATTGCAAACGTGTCGGCTTCAGGGAGAAAATGGCAGTTTGCAGAGACTTTTAATGACTTTAATGGGTTGGGAACCACAGAACTGTCAAGCATCTCACAAGCTGTGCACTTCTATCCATTGCTCTTATTGACGGAGTTCCCATGTAGGGACAAATTATGTTTTAGCAGGATGACCCTATGGGAGGGGTTGACCTCAAGAACTTAGCCCTTTTCTTCTGCTCTGCTGGGAAAAGGAATAAATCAACATTTGGTTTCGATTCTGCAGCTTTGTGACTGGGTGTCCCAATAGTGTATCTCCTGTAAACTAGGATTTTTTAAAAAAACATCACTTTGATTTAAGCACGCTTAGGCCCGCAGAATTTAGCAATGCTTCCTTGGAGCTGTTATCCCCAAATCACTCTTTGCACTAAGCCATGAATCTGTGAAATGGAATTGAATTCTGGCTTACGAATCACTGAGATTGACGGAAGGCAGAACTGTGATTGTGGGTCAGCTTCTGCAGGGGGTGCCTCATTATCGCTTGGGACTGAAAGCAGATTAGCCCACTATTATTGATAATTTCTTTCTTAGAACTGCTAACTTATAAATATATACACATATATATATCTCTCTATATCTTTCTCCTTAATTTTTCTCCTTTCCCCTCCCCCTCCCCTTTTAGAAGGTAAGATCTCTTCCTCAACCCGCAACTGCTGCCTTTTGTACTAAAACAGAACAGCATGACTCCAGGGTGCTGTGCTGCGTGTTGTGTGGTTTCTTGTGTTACACTTCGGGTACTCCTTGACTTAAACAACAGTTCATGAGGTTACTCCAGTTACACCGGAAGTGAAAAAAGATGGCCGTTTTTCACACTTACAACCGTTGCAGTGTCCCCCCCGCATGGTCATGTGATCAATAATCAGGCGCTTGGCAACTGACTCGTATTTGCGACGGCCGCAGCGTCCCGGGGTTGTGTGATCACCCTTTGTGACCTTCGCAGTTGGTTTCTGGCAAGCGAAGTCAGTGGGGGAAGCTGGTTTCGCTCAACAACCACACTAATTCTCCTCACAACCGAGGCAAAAAGGGTTGCAAAATGGGCTGCAGCTCACTTAACGACTGTCTTGCTTAGCAGCAGAAATGTTGGGCTCAGCTGTGGTCATAGGTCAAGGACTACCTGTACTCACCTTTAAAGGCGGAGTATTTCAAGCGACTGAGAGTCTTGCTGTGTGACAGGGCTGTTTCCGAGGAACGACCGCTGGCCTTGGATTTTGCAGGGTGGGGAAACCCAGACTGGGCGGCGGTGGTGGCTGTCCCAGAGCCCCGGACCCTCAGCTCCTTCCGCCTGGGCCTGACGAGCATCCCGTTCCCTGGGCTGACGTTTCGCCCAACTTTTCCTTTCCTTCGGGGGAAGCGGTCGGTGTGAGGGACGCTTCAGGCATGCTTGGGCAACGGTTCTTTGTAATTTCAACTTCACGAGAAGGGAGAAATGACCCTTTTGCAGACGTTGTCACAAACAGGTGCATATCAAATGTCGTGTTTAGGGACATGGCGAAATGGGCTATAAGGCATAAATTACATAAATTGAATTAGATCCCCTCCTATCTCACCATACCGCCAAATGCAACGTTTCATACATGCATCTGTTTGTGACAGCACCATAAGTCTACAAAAAGATCATTTTTATACTGTATGTATACACTTTCATTGGTCAATGACCTAAATAAAGGTTCTGTCTGTACGTGTACATGTATATTGTAGGAGTTGATCAGACTGAGCCTGAGGGAGGGAGGCCAAGTGCGTCATCAGCCTCGAGTGCCTTCATGCCCACCAGAGCTCTCAGTCCAGCCCAACTTGAATTCCGTTGGCTCTTATCTACTGCCTGTTTGCTCTGACTGTTAGTAGTTCAGATTCTTGTAGAGAGCGTTAGCATATGATAAACCTATATTCATTTGAACTGCCTAGACTCCCGGTTTCCTGCCCTTGGCATGTATATGTACATGTTTGGATTTACTTAGAGTTGGACTGCAAACAAGGCAGACTATTGTAGGGGTTACAGCGGTAACTCCTGAGCTCGTGGGCAGCGTCTGCCGGACTGTGAGCTCAGCCGGCTGTTTGACAGGGTCTCTCCTGGTTGATCAAAGCTGCCTGGAAGGTGACCTGCAATGGGATCTGTGCAGTGGGATCTGCTTCTTTGAGGAAAGGGTTGTTTCCTCCCTGCTCTGCTCTCACTGTGTGTGGAAGTGGCACCTGTCTGGACTCCGAAATGAGACAGGTGAATGGGAGACCCCTTAGCGGAGGTAGACACCTCTGAACACCTAATCGGTTCTCTCGCTCCTCCTACAGCCCAGGACCTCCCAGACTTCAAAGGTCCCGACTAGCAAGCAAACTTTTTAAAAGGGCTGGATTCTGCATGGTGAGGATTACAGGACGTATAATCTTGGCTTGCTTGTCAAGGGAGAGTTACGGGGTGTTCTTTGTCCTGAATCTTCTAAATAAAAAATGCTTCCTAACATCATTCAGCCATTTTTCTTTTTTTAATTTCCGATGTGTTTTTATCCATTATATGTGTTATTGTATCAATGTCTGACTGTGCTAACCCCTCATTGTCCCATTGTATGAGATGGGTAGACATGGGACTCTAAGCAATCAATCTCTCCTATTTCTGGTTGTTAAATCAAGTGGTTTAGGAACTTCCTTTAAAATGCAGAGGGTAAAACAGGTAAATGAACTATTTTACATCTCATTTTAAGTCTTCCACTCTCCAAATTCCATCTTCTGGCATCATGTAAAGTTTGAAGAACCAACCCGGATATCTGCTTTGGGTTTTGAGTGTTATGTAGTGCTGTGGTGATTGGCAAATTGGCTTCCCCCCTTTTTTAATGCATTAGATACCAATAAATAATAATATTCTCACCACTCATGGAGAGAAGTGTGCATGGGGTGTTCTGTATGGCTATTATTCTATTTTGTGAGGGTAAAGATTTAACATTTGTTCTGAATGCTATCCTAATTTCTTTTTCTCTGAGTGTCCTGTGCTTGGAAAACAATGGATCACAACTAAGGCCTTAAAGAGTGCATGCTCTGCCTTGTGCCTTTGGAGGAACAGAAATGGCTCTGATGTTGATAATTCCATGAGTGGCTTGTCATGGGAGAGAACTGCCTGCGAACCAAGAAGTGTTTTGTATCATAAATTGCACCAACACCAGGATTTGTTAGTTGTCTGTGAGGATAATCTTCTCTTTTCTTCTTTTTCTGTAAAGGACACGGAAGCTATGAAGAGGGCGCTGGCTCTAATTGATTCCAAAATGAAGCAGGCCAAGGGCTGGCTCAGGGACCCCACTGCTCCAGCAGGTGATGCCCATAGGGATCAGAATGGGGTGGGACGACCGGAAAGAGTATTATTCAAGAGGGAAATGGCAAGTTAGCTCTTGGGACAGATGAAAAAAATTCAACCAGAGCTAAGTTAAACCCCTTTGCTGCGGCCCTTGTTAACCCAGGCAATGACCGATCCGGTATGGGTTTCCTTCTCTGTTGTCTCACGGTTAATGGGTGGTGGATATTCTGTGTCTCGGTTGGGACTTGTCTGGCTGGAGTGACTGTTCTGGTATACTTCCTGGTGGTATGCCTTCAGCACAGCTCTCAACAGAACAGACACGCCCCTCCCCTACAACAATGGGGTATCCACATGGAGGGGACGGAATAGACTGGAGAAGGCGCCTGCGTATACCTTGGACAGCCAAGGCGACCAACAAGCAAATCCTTTAGAACAATAACACCAAACTGTCACTGGAAGACAAAATCATGAAACTGTGTCTCATTTATTTGGGGCACGTCATTGGGGGGGGGGAATTCACTGGAGAAAGCAACTATGTTTGGAAGAGTTAGCGGTGAAAGGGAACCAGGCCGCCAAAGAAGACGGTGGCCGGAGACCATCCAAGTGACCATCAGCCAGAGCGTAGAACAGCTCGAAGGAGCAGGGCCAGATTGGAAGAAGGGGAGAGACCACCTGGCCCACAGAATTGCCAAGAGTTGCACTCGACTGAAAGGATAACACCATCATCCACAATCTATGTTGGTTTTGTCAACAGCTGAGTGAGCAGCATCCATGGCACCGCAGTGCTTCCCCCCCTTGGCGACAGTCCTGCTGAGTCCCATTTCTCCCCCTCCGCTAAGGAACCATCTCTTTCTTTCTTCTCAAATTTATGCCTGCTGGCAAAAAAGAAGCTGAGATTCTGGGAATGCTGAATTATGACACAGTTATTACAGCATTTTCCTTTTTTGATGGCATAATTGCACACATAAACACAAGTTACTTCCTGGGGAAGCTTTTAGATCCCTTCAACGAAAGCAAATTGATATTAGGCTAAATATTTGCAAAATGTGTTTGTCTCAGCTTCTTTGCCCATCCCTCCATTCAGATTCTAGGCAGCTCACAGAGATGGTATTTTTAAAAAAAGGCACAAATCAAAAATTAAAATATGAATAAAATACAAAGCTAAAAGTGGTAAAATGAAGAAGAGGGGTCACAATATGTCCATCCTGAAAGGGAAGAGCTTCCAGAAAGCTATGAGACTGAGGGCCAAAAATACTTCAGGCCAGGAGTCTCCAACCTTGGCAACTTTATGGCTTATGGACTTCAATTCCCAGAATTCCTTAGCCAGTCAGCAATTCTTAGAGCATGGCTGGCTGGGGAATTCTGGGAGTTGAAGTCCATAAGTCTTAAAGTTGCCAAGTTGGAGACCCCTGCATTAGTGGACAAGCTGCTCCTGAAGAGAGTTTGGAAATCCTTGCTTATTTTGTTAAGTTATCCAAATAATTTAGCTTGTAATCTTCCTTAATTAATATTCTGGAATGGTTTCTGTTCTTGGTTATTGCCTATTTATCGTATTAGCATAACTCATTTGGTAAAAAATACGATCCATATTTAAATATAGTGTATATGAGTGGAGCTCTATAATTAATTAAATCAATTTGTCTCTCCATCTTCATTTGATTATGTTGGCCCCAGAGTGTTGATAAGATTTTGAATTGATGGAATAACTTCTGACACACGCCATGCTATGCTATTGTAACTAACTTGTTTTTACTATATATTAGGATGTCAGCAGTTAGTAAAAAAAAAAATCTTGGCTCCAGATTTGCAGAATTACATTTATTTTCTTTCCCAAGTTTAACTCTTAAACTTTTTTTTTTTAAACCCAACAATGGATTGCATTTGACAGGAAGCTAATGAGAAGTTAACATGCAGGTTCCTGATACTAATCCCAGCAACAAGTGACATGGTTGAGGTGCCTGCAGTTCATCTCCAGCGGTCAAGCAAGGAGATGGTCAGCCTCTAGCTAGCACAAGCTCCTCTGGAACCAGGGACAATTGGCCTTGTGACCGTTTTTTACTCTGCTTCATCTGCTGCTGGATTTGCTCCCTATTATTTTGGGCCAACCAGTGGGAGACTCCTGGTTGAAGAGAAGGTGGATCTCGGAAATTTAGATGCTGTTCATTTATCCATGTTAATGTTTTTAGTTTCGCTTTTTTTTTTTAGCAGAATAGCCCTGCTTTCATGCATAGGTAAATTACCGTAGCTGTTAGAATTCTCAGTAGTCAGCACTGTGAATGTGGAGTTTGCATGATTATGCGTCAGATAGATGGCCTCTATTCACCCATTCTTGCTTCCCAGGGGACGCTGGCGAACAAGCCATAAGACAAATCCTGGATGAAGCAGGAAATGTTGGAGAATTGTGCGCAGGTAAAGAACGCCGGGAGATTCTAGGCACTTGCAAAATGTTGGGCCAGCTGACGGATCAACTAGCTGATCTTCGGGCCAGGTAACCCACTACCAACAAATTACAAAACTTGCCTTTCTTTAAAAAAAAAAAAAAAAAAAAAAGCTAAAATCACCCACAGGGAAAAATTTGTATCTATTTATTTTACCAGGGCAGTAACAGTGGTGGGCTAGACTTGTTCAAGGGGTTACCTCTCCCGGCATTCTGCTTGTCAAATTGTCCTCAGGTTAGAGTTGCTCTAAAGCGGGGCTCCCCAATCGTTCCGTGTTGGTGGCCTGGCCCAGCGGGGGAGGAGGGGACAAGAGGGGATGGTTTTGTACGAGGGGCAGGTGTGTGCACGGCTTCATTGGTGTGAGTGACAGCTCACAGAAGAGAGCACTGGTGCCCGCTGCTCGCACCAATTGGGCTGGTAGGGTCTAAGGCACCCTTTAATGTTATTTAAGGCTTTCTTAGTGTGCTTTCCCTTGCTCCTGATGTCAGCCTTGTGAGGTAGTCCAGACAAGGTAGTCCCTCAGGAGCGCTAGCTCTAACTTTATTGTAAGGTTACCTGAGCAAAATCTGAAAGGGCTCCTATGACTCTTTCTCCCCTTGGGCAGGGGGCAAGGGGCCGCCCCTCTCGCAATGCAGAAAGCTCAGCAGATCGCTCAAGGGCTGGACTTGCTGACAGCCAAAGTGGAAAACGCGGCTCGCAAGCTGGAGGCCATGACCAACTCCAAGCAGGCCATTGCCAAGAAGATTGACGCTGCCCAGGTACCCCCAGTCCTGCCCTGAAGAGGGTGGGTGGGTGGGTGGGTGGCGGATACCCTTAAAGCGATTCTGGTGTCTAAACGATAATGACTTCCGGTTGCTGTCATGATTTAAGAATGACTGAATTCAACAATTGCAAATCTTGTGTATTCTTCCCGTCGACTTCTTGTAAATTCACTTTATGGCAGAGAACTCTGGGTTTTAACCTTGAGGACAGACCTTGGCTCCACCAAGAAAATGGGGACTACGTTATCTGCCGCTGAGTCAGTTTTGGCCCGAACAGCATTTTAGTGTTAGAGCGAAAGAGAGACGACACGCAGACCCCTCTTGACACCCCCTCCCCCCGTTTCTCTTTGTGAAGAGCTGGCTGGCAGATCCTAACGGGGGCAGCGAAGGAGAAGAACACATCCGAGGAATTATGACTGAAGCCAGGAAAATTGCAGAACTCTGCGAAGACCCCAAAGAGAGAGATGACATTTTGCGGTCCTTGGGAGAAATCTCTGCTTTGACAGCTAAATTGTCCGACCTTCGAAAACAGTACGTGTTGACCTCTTTTGTAGGCATTCAAAAGTATCCCTGTGTTTCGGTGGCCTGGCTCCACCGTGTATGCCCCATCGCTTTTAAGCAGGATTTCTGGCAGCTTTACGATGCATGAATTCCCCAGCCAATCCTAAAGTTGCCAAGATTGGCAAACTCTGCTTTAAAGGGCTATGGTGCTTTCACACTGGAATAGCCTTGGCTCTGTGTTCCTGCTGAGTGACCTGTTGTTTGTGGGACGAGAAGCTCTGTGGGCATATAAGAACAGCGGTCGTTTGAGGTGCCCAGAGATCCGTGATCATTCAGGGCAAGACGGGAGGAAGATGGATTTCCTTGCACCTTCAAGCTATCCTTCAAATCGTGGTGCCCACTTTATGCAACCTCCTCCCTCCCACCCCCAAGGTGAGGCTGGCTCCACCCCATGGATCTCCCGGGAGCTCCTCAAAACCTGGTTGTGCCATCAGGCGTGGGGGATCCCCGGGGACTGGTGAGATGTTGGAGTAACATCTATTCTTTGCCTAAAATTTGTGCTTTTTTAGCCTTCTGTTTTTTTACGTTTTTTAATAATAATATGTAAATAATAATATCAATATTTAAACACAAATAATATCTAAATAATAATATTTAAGTGATGACTGCTGGATTGATGGCAGACTCCGTCATCTCCCCTCCCCTTTGTTCTCTGCTCTCCATCCATCCATCATTTTGTTATTGATGTAGCCTTGTTTTCTTTTTCATTGTTTATTTTATTGTTCTATTATTTTTCTTCTGTTCTGCTTGCACTCATTTCATTTCTTGCTTTTTATTGTTGTAAGCTGCCCAAAGTAACCCTACAACAAGATGGGTGATAAATAAATTTAACAAATAAAACAATAAATCAATTGCTTTTAGCCTTGATCTGAGCTGCTCAGCTGTGAGACGGGCAGCTACATAAATTCAATGCACGAGTGAACGAATAATCCAGTGTTGTTTGGAGGACGCTTTGAGACTTGGGATAAAACTGCGATAGGTTTGCAGTTTTAGTAATGCTTCCACTTCTTAAGATGTGTCTTATGCAAAGTCTCCAGACAACAGCAGTGTAAATTTAACCTTTCTTAATGACATTCGTTTGTTTTTTTCTACTTACTATTCTTATTTTCCCTTGTAAATACGATCTTGTATCACCACTTAACAAATCCTTTGGGCATTGTTAAGTTTAAGGAGCAACGGTGCTTAAGCTTGTAAGTAGCTGATCCACAGTTCTCGCGCTTGAACTTTGTCTTCTTAATGGACCCCTTTACAAGGCTTACTTAGCAGTGTTTCTTTTCCCAACAGTGGGAAAGGCGATTCGCCAGAAGCCCGGGCATTAGCCAAGCAAATAGCGACATCGCTTCAGAATTTGCAGTCCAAAACCAACAAGGCTGTTGCAAACAGCAGACCCGTCAAGCCAGCTGTTCATCTGGAAGGCAAGATTGAGCAAGCTCAAAGATGGATAGACAACCCTACAGTTGATGATCGGGGTGTAGGTAAGCTGGTCCATGTCACTTCCTCAGAGAGGGTGCGCAGCAAGGTCTCTCTCATGTTGCAGTCTAGGAGCCTTGGAAAAAGGGGGCAAGATGGCTGAGCTTGTCAGCTGCAGAGCTGACAGCCCGGATTTGAGAGGAGCTCCCGTTCCTTGCCTCAGCTCCTGCCCGCTGAGCAGCTCAAAAGCAAGCAAATACAAGTAGATAAATAAATAGTGGGGGCGGTAACAGTGTTCCGTGCGCCTCAGTGAGTGTATAGCCATGCTGGCCGCATGACCACGGAAGCGTCTTCGGACAACACTGGAGTGGGACACAGCCGGACAGGGGGAAACCTTCACCTTTTAACATGGGAAAGGTGAGCCTTTCCTGCAGTGGCCTGCCATTCTACTTCTTGATTTTACTTCAGCTAATTTTCCCTTTGGCACAAGCTGCTTTCTCTTGCCTCGTCAGTGAACCAGGAGAGCATCTAACAGAAAGGTGACTTACTTTTTATGCAGGCCAGGCTTCCCTCCGGGGACTGGTGGCCGAAGGGCGCCGCCTTGCCAACGTCATGATGGGGCCCTACCGCCAGGACTTGCTTGCCAAGTGTGACCGGGTGGAGCAGCTGACTGCCCAGTTAGCTGATTTGGCCGCAAGAGGTGAAGGCGACTCCCCACAGGCCAGAGTTGTGGCTCTTCAGCTGCAGGAGGCGCTGAAGGTAAAGAGGCTTAGAAGGCTTTCCCAGCAGATTTTCAATAGATTTGCCTTTTTAAACTTAGTTGACAGCCCAGAGCACAACTGTCAGGTGGGAAGAACCAGGGCTGTATGTTGAGTTCCAGTTCAGCTGACTCACTGCTCATGCCTATTCGTAAGGGGGACAGGGAGGGGTTAAAGACGTTGAGCTTGTCGGCTGGAAAGCTGACAGCACGGGTTTGAGACCCAAGTGCTGCGTGACGGGGCGAGCTCTCGTTCCTAAAGGTACCACTTTAGTAGGGAGGTGACAGCCTTGGTGTATAGCCACGCTGGTCACATGATCATGGAAATGTCTTTGGACAATGCTCGCTCCCTCGGCTAAGAAACGGAGATGAGCACCTGCCCCTTAGAGTCGGACACGGCTGGGCAGGGGAGGCCTTTACCATTATTTGTTGGAATCCAGTCAGTTAATGATCAGCACTAAATTGGCACTAGATAAGAACAGAACTCAAGAGGGATTGGACTTAGCCTGCTTGTGAGAACATAAGGACTCTAGTCTGATACCTCTCTTGACTCCACCACCCCCAACCCCCGAGGCTCTACCTGTCCTCCTCCTGCAATAACATTGGAAAAGAATAAAAGAAAAAAAGTCAGTTTGGTGTAGTGGTTGGACAGCCATTTGTCTGAAATGGAGTAGGGTCTCCTGCTTGAGCAGGGGGTTGGATGAGAAGACCTCTTAAGTTCCCTTCCAAGTCTGACATTCTATGTTCTTCTTGAAAACTTCCAGTTTTCAAAGCTTTCGGAGGCAAGACGTTCCACTGATAAATTGTTCTAACTGTCAGGAAATTTCCCCTTAATTCCAGGTTGCTTCTCTCCTTGACTAGTTTCCGTCCGTTGCTTCTTATCCTGCCTTCAGGTGCTCTGGAGAATAGCTTGACTCCCTCTTCTTTGGGGCAGCCCCTGAGATATTGGAAAACTGCTTTTCATTAGATGCATCTCTTAATTCTTAATTAATTCTTAATTCTTGTTAAGGATCTTAAATCAAGAATGCAAGAAGCTATGACCCAGGAAGTGTCGGAAGTGTTTAGTGATACCACAACCCCAATCAAGCTGTTGGCAGTAGCAGCCACTGCTCCTCCAGATGCGTCCAACAGGGAGGAGGTGAGTGGGTGTCTGAGAATAAATATTTGGCCAGCAGAAATGTTAATTTTCACCCTTCCAGCCTGCTCTGACATTAAAGCGATGTAACTATCATCGTTTTGAAGATGCCGGTCTTTGAGGATTCTATATCAATGAACTAACAGGATTTTTTTCAAACAGTACTTTATTTCTAAGTCCAACATTTTATTTCTTAAAGTTAACTTTTGTAAATACTGTTACATGTAATTTAATTAGACAGGACAAAGTCAGTGGCCTTCAAAATTAGGTTTATGTCAGGTGCAAGATGTTAGGAGCCCAGGCGGTTCAAAGAAATGCAGGTTTAATGCATGCTAACACTTTCTAGAAGAATCTGAACTACTAACAATCAAAGCGAATTGGTGGTAGTTAAGAGCAACCGGCCCAACCACAGTTACGGTCATTTGCACTCTCCCACTGTCACGGAATGACAATTTACAGTGTTTTTGCTGGAAACGGCGGCATTTACTTCCAGTTTCCAGCAAAAACTGCCCACACCGAAGAATGGGTTTCGTAAAATCAGGCCAGTCAGGTCACGATCTGCTTTACGCTCATCATGACTGACAACCGTAATTCCCACCTTAAGAGACGTTGCTCACTGTGGATCCCAAGGCTGGATTGACTCCCCGGGAAACACTCCCAGGTTCTGTTTTTGTTCCTGCTTCAGGGCATCTTTGATGATCAATAGCCGAGTGAGCTTTCTCTGTTTTTTCTAGTTCATTGGTTAGTTAAACAAGCTACCTTACACAAATATGAAATAAGGGTCAGAAAGTCCTCTCTGTGGTGCTTATTTCTCCATTACTTGATTCACGCGACTGTCATCGTTCTCTGCTCTGATAGAGCAAGCAGTGATTCTCCCAAAAGAAGAATATTTTGGTGTTTCCACTGAACGGGCCTTTGATGAATCTCTGAAATATTCTTCATAAAGCTGAGGCTGAATGGGTTTGTATAAGTTGGTCCTGGCTCGGTTTAAACGTTTGGGCCTCTTTCGGTTTGTAAAGGGCTCGCTTAACCTTCCAGGTCTTTGAGGAAAGGGCAGCCAACTTTGAGAATCACGCAGCGAGGCTGGGGGCCACAGCGGAGAAAGCGGCGGCTGTTGGGACAGCCAACAAAAGTACCGTGGAGGGCATCCAGGCGACTGTGAAGTCAGCAAGGGAACTGACGCCTCAGGTGGGTCCCCTCCCTCCCTCTCCCTCTCCCTCTGTTTCTCTCTTTCTTTCTCTAACTCTCTCTTTCTACTTCTTTCTCTCTCTCTCTATTTCTCTTTCTCTGACTCTCTACTTCTTTCTCTTTCTCTTTCCCTGACTCTCGCTGTTTCTCACCATTTCTCTCTAACTCTCTTTCTGTGACTCTCTCTCTCTCTCTCTCTCTCTCTCTCTCCCTCTCCCTCTCCCTCTCCCTCTCCCTCTCCCTCTCCCTCTCCCTCTCTCTCTCTCTCTCTCTCTCTCTCTCTCTCTCTCTCTCTCTCTCTCTCTCTCTCTCTCTCTCTCTCTCCCCTCTCTCCCTGTCTCCATCACACATTCCTAAAATGTTATGACTTTAGGCTTCATCATGTCTAGGATTGAAAGTAGAGAAATGACTTCCAAAGACCTGGAAGCCATCTAAAGAATTCAGGGATGCAGTGGTCTTCCTAAATCAAGCATCCCATATTATGGAATGCAAGTAATGATCATAAAATCCAACAGCTGGAAGACTTCCATCCTCTCTCAGGACAGGGGGACCATCCCAGATAAATGGTTGTCTGAGCTTTGCTTAAAAACTTCCATGTTGGGAAGACTGGAATCTTGTTCTTCTGAAGGGAACATCGGAGTAGGATTCAGCTGAGCACTTCCTTGAAAACCAGAAGATACCGCCTTTCATTTTGTTCTTCTCAGGTAGCATGTTGCCCCCACTAGGCTGCCTCTGTAGACCTCTCCAGAGAGTGCCACAAAGCCCCATGGAGCAGTGTGCAAGTCTTAAGGGCCAGGACTGTTGCTGTGTAAACTCATGACCAGAAAGAGTTTTGGGAATCTCAAAACCTTTGAAGTATCTTCAAGCAGTTTTCAATGTCATCCCATTCCTGAAAATCCTCAGTCTGGTGTCTGTTCCAAAGGATACATTAAACTTTCAGTTTATTAAGGCTGACCAAAATTAAAAAAAAAAATCCCAGGAGATTTGCTTATTGTCCTTTCTGAGATACCTTTCTATCTACAGGTAGTCTCTGCCGCTCGCATCCTGTTGAGGAATCCTGGCAATCAGGCTGCTTATGAACATTTTGAGACCATGAAGAACCAATGGATCGATAATGTGGAAAAAATGACAGGTGAAATAACTGCACCCTTGCAATTATTTTTAGCCATGTTGGTGGCTGTATATTACTCTGTAAAGATAATGAGCGAGAGGTTGAAAGAAAAAGGAAGAGGATTATTAGGTGCTCTTAACGTTGCACAAAGGAAGAGGAAGAGGAAGAGGAAGAGGAAGCGAGTACTGGGGATCAGGACAGGCTGGGGTTTTAGACAAGTTATATCATATTTTGATAACATTTTGCCCTGACACTGAGGACGGTCCCCCCTAGGTGTGCTGGTGGGTCTAACCATACTTGGCCAAAGGAATAAATAAAGTATAAAGATTTAACACTTCTGTCCTCAGATTTCAGAGTCATTTCTCAGGTCAAGCAAGGCTGGTTTGATCCCAGACAGAAAAGATTTGAGACAATTCTGTAGCTGGACTCTCAAAATATCTTGCCAAAAAGAAGTTATTTGTGAGTAACCAGTTGGCCAAATATTATGTTATGATTAATGTTAGTGTAGCCTAGGTCACTCTATTAAACAAAGAAATACGGTCTCCATTCTGCCTTTTGAAATCCCATCCAAACTCTTCATGGTGCAGGATTATTTTTTATTAAAATAGTTCTGAGGGATTTTTCCTTCTCTGAATATAGACATAATGTGTTCCTAGTTTAACCACTCATGAAGCCCATTAATATTGGAGGACGTTATAGAATTCACGAATGTGGAAACTTTCCGGAGGCAAGAGAAGATAGTTAAGGGAGCAGAGCAGACATTCTTGGTGGCCCACATATAGAGGAGAGGCCCATCCTCTTTCTGTTGGGCAGGCCAATCGACTCAGGGGTGTCCAGCTGTGGCAGCTTTGAGATTCATGGATTTCAAGCTGCCTGGGGAATTCTGAGAGTTGAAGTCTACGGGTCTTAAAGTTGTCAAGGTTGGACGGACATCCCTGGTCTAACCACATGATGCGTGAGGGAAGCTTGGTCTCGAGCAACACGTGGGTTACACATGGATGTACAAGGAGGTAACTTTTTGAATGTGCCATTCCAGGCTTAGTGGATGAAGCCATCGACACCAAATCCCTGCTGGATGCCTCTGAGGAAGCCATTAAGAAAGACCTGGACAAATGCAAGGTGGCCATGGCCAACGTTCAGCCACAGATGCTGGTAGCCGGGGCCACCAGCATTGCTCGGCGAGCGAACCGTATCCTGCTGGTGGCAAAGAAAGAGGTGGAAAACTCAGAAGATCCTAAATTCCGTGAAGCTATTAAAGCTGCCTCGGATGACTTGAGCAAGACCATTTCACCAATGGTGATGGATGCGAAAGCCGTGGCAGGCAACATTTCTGACCCGGGTAAGTCTTTCACCAGCCTGTCTCAGGCTTCTGCCCTTCGATGTTGGCCCTGGGGAAGTGCAGAGACACCGACAGCTTGTGCAGTCATTTCAGCAGTGCAGTGTAAGAGGCACCGGCAAGTTACGGGAGGAGAACGTCTTTTCCCCAAGAGTTTCCACCCATCCAATCCAACCCAGCAGTTTGGGCGGGCTGCAGATCCTGTCAGCCAAAGAGTCGACTGGCGGGAACTGGAAGACGGGCTGGCTCTGCCCTCGCCCCTGCCTGATGGTATGGTTCCCCTCCCCCCTTGGAACATAGTGGCCCCCAATCTTCTTGGCCTTTCGTGAGGGGCTGTGTATCCAGGGACAGGGCTTGGAATGTGTGAAGTGCCAATCGCTCGACTTTACTATCAGTGGATCTGTCATCACAGCTGTACTTACACCAGGTTTTTATTGTTTCAGTGGTTTTCGGTTGTTTTAATGGGTTTTAGAATTTTAGAATTGTAAGCCGCCCCGACTTGGTTGAGTTGGGCAGCTATAGAAATTGAATGGATGGATGGATGAGACCAGTGTAGGTCTGTTGATGTGTCTCTCATCAAATAGCTGTTTGAGTAACACAACATTCAGTGCTGGAGGTTGAAAAACAGAGTTGTCATGAGCAAAAGTTCAAGTCCACACGTGAAGGTCCACTTAAACTGACCTATTATCAAAAAGCCTTTGTATAGGGATCTTCTCAACTAACAGTAGGCATTTGCTTGGGGTTAAATAAGGATTGGTTCAAGGGAAATTGAACTTAGTTTGCTTGTGGCAACGTAGGGATTCTAGACTGATCCCTCGTTTAACTCTACCCCCCCCCCGGTTCTGCCACTCCTTCTATAGAAGTTTAATAATTGCTTTGTTCCTTTATCCTACCACTGTCCCTTTGCTCCTGAGTCCCTAACATCACTGGAGGGTTTTGTGTGTTTTGGGTTTAGGTGGTGCCAACTTGGTGCCCAAACCGAGTGTTAATTGTTAGATTAAAATACTTTGCTTCCAAAACTTTAAAATAATATATATTTTTTTGGCCAGGTTTGCAGAAGAACTTTCTTGATTCTGGATACAGGATTCTAGGAGCGGTGGCCAGAGTCCGAGATGCTTTCCAGCCCCAGGAGCCCGATTTCCCCCCTCCTCCTCCTCCTGACCTCGAGCAGCTCCACGTAAGGAGCACTAATACGTGTTTTGCTTGGTGAAGGAGAGAATCCGAACCAGCAGCCGTTGGTGTAGAGCGAGGTGTTTCAAACTTGGCAATTTTAAGATGGGTGGGCTTCCAGGATTTGAAAAATATTGGTTTAGAGAACATTTGTGTGTTTGTAGAGTTGTGACTGCATTGCACAACTAAATCACTTGGCATCTAACTTAGAGTCCCAAAACACTGATGTCATAGTACTCCTTTTCATTTTCAAAATAATTTGTAGCAGGTCTTGGGATGCTCCTTAATTCACTTTCTGAGTCATAAGAAACCACTCTTGTTGTAAACATTAACTAGCAACAGGGATGACTCTGAATTTGGCAAACCAGGCCCAAAGCCTCAAAATGCCCATCATGGATTTTGCTATAGATCCGGCTGTTGACACCCAAAATGCTTCTTTCCGCAGCTCACCGATGAACTTGCTCCCCCAAAGCCCCCTCTGCCCGAAGGGGAGGTTCCTCCTCCTCGCCCCCCACCCCCCGAAGAGAAGGACGAAGAGTTCCCGGAGCAGAAGGCCGGCGAGGTGCTTAACCAGCCCATGATGATGGCCGCCAGGCAGCTCCACGATGAAGCCAGGAAATGGTCCAGCAAGGTAGGCCCTAAGCCCGGACCTCTGCGCCGAGGCTTCTTGGCCTAGTTTGCGCACTTAGAGGATGCCCTTCAAGGAGGGCTCCGCGATGCGGATTAGGGTTCTTCCCCTCCCGCCATGTCCAGCGCTTGTTTCCTTCTGGTGTGTGATCTCTTGAGCGTTTGTGCCGTTGGGTTTTTCTGGGTCAGAAAGGAGGAGACGTCAGGAAACGAAGCCGGCAGAGAATCTGGTGCCGGTTCTCCCCTTTTGAAGCTGTAGTTCGGAGTTGGCTGTTGAAAAGATCCCTTGGACCCTCTTCAGCAAGGCAGGGAAGCTCAATTTGAACCACGCAAATAGTCCATCGTGGAGATAAGCCGGTAGGAGAGATAAGGGAAGAGAACGAGGGAGACTCGGGTGTGGCTAGGATGTCTGTGTAGGAAAGAATGGAGAGCTGGGACAGGGCAACGATCTTTCATCGAGCAGCCCCTCCCCAGGTGAGATGCTTCCCGCAGGGTTTCAGCATCCCCAGCGGTTGCACTCAAATAGCACTTGAATTTCTGGGAATGTGTATCTGTAAGATTTAATGCTCTCCTTCCTTTTTAAAAGTGGCACGTCTACAAGAAGATGGGATGTGTGTGGATGTGTATAACCTGGCAAATGTTAATAATTAAGTTACTGAAATGAAATATGGGATTTGTTCTTAAAATAATTTGAACAAAGTTTTCATCTTCTTTCGTTTTCCTTCCCCAGTCAGCCTATAATGTACGTAAACTTCATCAGTTTCTCAAAATAATATTATTTATACTAAACGAGCATTAAATATGTAGCTAGTTTTTTGTTTGAATTCAGGAAATCATATAGTTCATTATTTTAGACCCTACTTTCTTTCTAAGATATCTTACTACTATTAAATCTTGTATTGATGGAGAAGGCACAGAAATTGGGGACAAACTAAGAATTAACATAAAGGGGGTAGTTAGAATAATAAACAGGATGAGTTTGCAAGTATGCTAATCCATTTTGCTTATTTATTCATTGTCTATTACACTGTTAAACTATAAATCAACATTTTCACCCCTTTTTATAAAGGACTACTTTATTTTGATTTTAGAAAATTAGGACAGAATCCTTCGTAACAATTAAAAATGAATTTCCTGAAATATTACAGGAATATTTTCTGCTGATGAAATTCAGTAGCATGAAAAGTAAGGGAGTATAATGCAGTTGTCTATTTTATAAGACAAACGGAACAATTCAGAGTAGATTTTTGTTTGCCTTGGGTAAAATGGATGGGTCTGACTTCCGGGTCTTTGCAAAACTGTTCCTCTGAAATCTGTTGTGTTCCAGATGGTGCTGCTATACCAAAAAGGAAGGGAAAAATGAGGGAGAGTGTTGGATTCAGTGATTGATATGTCTCCCTCAATTTATATGGATTTCTGCAACTCGGGTGTTTATCCTAATTACAATTTCTTCAGTGTTTGAAAATCTTGGTTATTGAAAGGGGACAACTAATTTAACTCTTTGAGAAAATTCTGTTCCTAGATAGTTGCACAAAAATAGCATTTTTGTGAGTTGCATTAGCCAGTAGATATGCGTAATGAACATGTTTAGGAACTAAATAATTATTTAGGATCATTTCTTTAATTTGGTACAATAGCTTTTCACCGTTGGGATGATTATAATTGCAAATCACATTCTGCCCCAAAGCAGAACACTGTGAGGTTTGTTTTTGTTTTGCTTTTAAGTGAGCTTAAAAACAGTTAAGGGCTTTGCACAATTTTATAAAAAAATTGCAAAATGAAATGCCTTTTTGAAGATGTAGATTGCAGATAAGATTTGTCCATTCTGAGAAAAATGAAAGGATCCATCTTTCCCTCAAGGTGGATTGTGGGAGATGCTGCTTCTGTCTCTTAATTTTTCTCTAAACCCACCTTGGAAAAACCCACCCAGTCTGGAATTCTGCATGAGGCTTTAAATCTGTCCACATGTAGGACAAAATTTGAAATTTAATATTACATGTGACTGCAAGTATTTTTGAAATTTGAGTGATTTTGTAACTTTGTAAAGAAACCAACCTGATACTTTGAGGGGTTGAATTTAGAGTAAGTAAACATTTTCTCTTTGAGTGCCTATTTTTAAAAGGATCTTCTTTTAAGTAGGCAAAAGTTGCTACTTTTGAGTTGTGTTAAAAATAATATTTCACATTGATTAGCTCTGACAACTTTGTATAGTAATCAGGCTATCATGAAAAAAGAGGTCCACTTAGAATAGCCTTCAGAACTGTGGTGAGACCTTCATATATTTCTGGTTTTTCTCATGGTGTAAATTACCATTTTCTCCCTTAGTAAACCTTTGTAAATTGGATGCTTCATTCTTCCTACATTGAACAATCTACTGCTATCCTTTTCCTTAACCCTTTCTTTTTACTCTACTGTTCTGGTTAATGATCATAATAAAGATTGGATTGAAAAAAAAATCTTAATTTAACCTTTGCTAGCATCTAAATGTATACACACAACTTTATGACTTCAGTCAGCATAATCAGAATAACGATGATCTCTGTAGAAAAATGTAGCTCAGATTTGCCCAGAAGTCTTGACTGGACAGCAGAGGTAGCAAGTAGCACCTAATTCTAGATAGAGATACCTTTTAGTGATTAAATACTGTATTACCTAATCTCTTGAAACTATGGTTTCATGGGTCACTGAAAACATTAATGACCTGAGTAAACAGATATTCTACAGGTTTAGCAGCCATGTTTCTTTTTTAAAAAATAATTCCTATCTTACCTACCCCTAAATTTAGGGTTGGAAGAGCAGAGAAGGAGAGTTGGAAGTAAATTTTCTAGAGGCAAGAATTCTTTATTTAATCATTCCTTTTATCCTCTCCACAAACCTGTCAGATTGACCCCAATAGAAGAACAAGGCAGACTTGCTGAACTTTCAGTTGACAAACTAACATCTTGTTGATCAGGAAACTAAAAAGATGAACTAAAAAAGGGACCACATTTATTTTGGAGTTTGCTAATGTAATTGCACATTAAAAGTAGCAGCTTTTTCTTTCAGAATGCCAAATACTTTAGCACTCAGAAGGAGAACCCTGGATGAAATAAGGGTCAACACAAAGATAGTGAGTGGCTAAATAACACTGAAAATATGGCTGTACCTCAGGCCCTCGAAGACAGTAAATTTTGCCTGGTCCTCTTCCTTCCTTCCTGCCTCCTATTCTGTATTGAACTGAATGTTGACAGTTGTGATGGTTGCTGTGATGATACTGGGCCGTTTTGTTTTAGGTACTTTGGGATGTGATTTGGGATACCGAAGCAAAAGATTTAAATCCCTTTTTGGATTTTGTAGAACAACATTGTGGCAAAACAATCTTGCTCCATGTCATTAACTTTCCACTAACAGAAACGTTTTGATTTGCTTTGACCCGTGTTGCTAACATCACTTTCTGTCAGGTAACGGTGAACACTGAGTAATGTCCTTTCAGCCCACTCTCTCTCTCTGGTGCTGAGGTGTGTGTCGTCCTTTCTCCTTCCATCCTGCTTTGCTCTTCATTGCTGTCTTCTCCATGGCTGGATCAAGACCCCGGGCGAAGGCCCAGGTGGGTGGCTGTGAAGGGGGCGCCCTGGGTGTCAGAAGCCTCCGCTAGCCCTGGCTCTGGAGAGACAGGCACAGGTGAGCCAGCGTGGAAGCCGTCATGCAGCCCAGCTTCCTTTTAACAGAGGGGCTTGGGCAGGAGGGGGGGTCACTGTGAATTTGGCCCTCTGGTTCAAAGCTGCCCCTCCCTTCACAGGGCCATCCTTCATAGCCTCCTGTGCTTGGCCGAGGTCCCACCCATAGCAGTTGGGTCTGCCCCGATGTACACCTGTCTACCCCCATAGTCCATCCATGCCATTTGAGTTTCCCACTCTGTCGGCTTCAAGTGTCGCCTTTCCTTTGTGTCTTTGTCAGCGGCATTATTGTCTTGCCAGGAGAAATGTTGTGGTGAAAGATAAGACAGAGGGAAAAAAAGAGGGAAAGGGTGAAAAGCGTGTCTCGGAATGCTTTCCTAAATGTCTCTCGAAGATGTTTCTACTTTTTCAGATCCCTTTGCCAACCTCCCCATTACTCCATCGTCCTTCCATCGCCCCCCCCCCCCGAGTTCTCCTAAACTAGCTCGGTTCTTGCTTCTTGGACCGGATCCTGCGTCTTATACTAACTCTCCCTGTTTCTTCACCCTCCTTGTCTGCCACCTGCCAAGCCTGAAGTGGCTGGTGGGGGGAAGGAAGCCCCCGCCGAGGTTGGCCTAGGCGTAGCTCGGGAGGAGGCGGAGGAGGAGGAGGAGGAGGAAGCAGGAGTTGAATTCACCCTCCCCTCCGACATGGAAGATGATTACGAGCCTGAGCTGCTGCTCATGCCGACCAACCAGCCTGTTAACCAGCCCATTCTGGCCGCTGCTCAGTCTCTGCACCGGGAAGCTACCAAGTGGTCCAGTAAGGTATTTGCTCCGTTTCCACTTCCCGGCGACTGATCCGCATTGCATCCGGCCATTTTGACACGTTTGCATCACTCTTGATCCTCGGCGGATCCCATGCCTTTTTTTTTTTTTGTCTTCTTCATGGTTTCTTTTCTTAATTGGAATGGATTCAAGTGTGTCTGCATTTCATGGTTGAGGGCCACGGTTGGCTTCACAAGTGTCATCAGGCGTGCTGATGGCCAGGCTAAAGCTTCATTCGGCTCACCCTGCCTCCCATCACCTCCTCCTGAATTGGAGCCTGTCCCCCTCTGTCTTCCTCGTGCCAGGGGTTACTTAACAGGGAGCCAGAGAAATGGGCGCCTGACCACCTGCGAAGCCATCGTCCACTGCCTTTCAGGGACTTCCAGGCAGTCAAGGTGTCGTCGTCACTCCTGAAGTCATTTAACACGCATCGTTCTGCTTCCTGCCTCTTGACCAACGGCTTCTACTAAACCTTTGTTCCAACCAGGAATGGCTTTGAATGGCACCATTGCCAAAGAGCTGGTCCTGTGGGCAGAGGCCGTGACGGCGGGCAGAGGCTCTGCTGGATGCCTTAAGATGTTAAATTCAGACTTTGCCCTCTCGTGTTTCAGCTGCGTTATTAATGGGGATGTGGGGTCTGTGGCTTTTGATGGGAATGGTCTGCTGGCACTAAGCACCAAGGGGAGTTTGCCAAGCTGCTGGGTTATTTCTCACTTCCTTAAGAGTAGCATGCTGCAGAGAATAAATGTATGGCCGGGCAGCTCCAAGCCTCTGGTGTATGTCTGTATGGAAAATTAGCCTCTCTCTCTCTCTCTCTCTCTCTCTTTTTTCTTTTTTGCACTCATGGGTGAATGGCATGAAATCCAAAGGACGTCTCCCACGCGTGGGTAACGATGGAGTGTAATCCAGCCTAATTCTCTTCTGTCTGAGATGAAATGAATGGGGAGGCCACGCAACCATTTCAGCCTGGCTTCTGCAGGAGAACCACTGGTGGGCTTGTGCATACAAGGCCCCTCCTCCTCTCTGAAGGGCATTTGGGCAGGGTGGGCAGCCTCTCATGGAAGGGGGGGGGCCTCTCGCTGGGTCTTGTGTTTTGGTCCTCCTCCCCAGCCACCCAGGAGGAGGAGGAGGCATGGCCTTTCTTGGTTGGGAGTTGGCCAATGGCACTTGGACTGGCTTAGTGCATTGCAAAACAACAAATCATACTTTCCATCCTGGCTTGTACTTGTGTATATGCTGCATTGCATTTGTTTCATTTGTACCCTTAAAATGAATGGGCTGATGGGAGCGCGGATGTGCCGTAATCCTGAAGTGGAGCCTTTCGGAATTTTGCATCTGTGCAGAGTATCAGGACACGTAAAATGATGGAAGCGGACCCCCAAGTTTCTTTCCCTAGACAGCACCACACATTTTGCCTTTTCATTCAACAATCACAGCACAGCCACAACATTCTGCATGCAAAAGATGGGAGGGAACACCCCGCTTTTTCTACTTTCATACGTTCATTTCAACATACTAACTCATGTGTCTCCTCACAAATGTTGCATCCTGTCTTCTGACGTAAGAACTACCCTGCTCTGAGTATTCCTACAGACATTTTCATTCGAATGGCAATCCTGACACAGAATAAGGGCTGGTAATGGTTGAACATTGGAAGCTTTGGACTGTTCTAATGTCACGATGAAGCTTGGTTTAGCACAACAGATTAACAGAAAAGCTATTGACCCATTTTGTTCTGCCATCCCCGCCATCTTGCAACTCTGAGGAGGGGAAGGTTTTCACTTCTCTTTTATCAAGTAATCAGTTTCTCATTTTATCTGAATGCAACAGCAAACTATGATTAATTGTAACAGTGACTCAAAACAGAGTTGGTTTTTTAAAGGCTTTTAAATATGGATTAGTGACTTTCCTGTTTTTCCCAAGAGGAAAATGGCTCATTTTGTCCAAGAAGAATTGTTAATTCTTTGAGTTATCCATTGAAAGAAATTTTAGCCAAGGGGTTAACTAATTAATGGATGAGTTATGGATACGTTTATATACGAATAGAGCAAGCATTCAGATGATGCTTTATATCTGACGATTAATAGCATCTTCTTGCCTTTTTGACTGAAAAAAAAATCCCTTCTACAGATGCATTTTAAATTTAGCTGATCAAAAGGCTTAAATAATGTAGCCTTTTCTATGTGTTTTTTCTCCATTCAGAATATTCAGTTCCCACCGTTTACTTCAGTTTGACCCTGTAACTGATTTCTTATTTACATATTAAGAATATTCACCATCATCACAACATGATGCTTTAAGACGTTCTTTGGCCATCTTTTTTTTTTTTTTTTAAATGATAGCTTCCTAACTGAGAGTTAAACACCCGGACATGGTCCTGTTCACTTTGGCAACACTACTAACCTGTACGTACTCTGTGTGCGGATGAGTGTGTCTACCCCCTCCCCTCTTGGCTGAAGCTTGTGGTCACTGAAGATGGGGAGAGTTTCATACGTGGCCTTTGTGTTACCGTCCTGTTTTGTTTTGTTTTGTTGTCGAGCAGCAACGGCACAGCCCCAGAACGTTGGGGTCCGGAGCGATCACGCCGGCTCTTTTTCTTCCAGGGGAACGACATCATTGCGGCGGCCAAGCGCATGGCCTTGCTGATGGCCGAGATGTCCCGCCTGGTGAGGGGCGCCAGCGGGAACAAGCGAGCGCTCATCCAGTGTGCGAAAGATATCGCAAAAGCTTCCGATGAAGTGACCCGTCTGGCTAAAGAGGTGGCCAAACAGTGCACGGACAAGAGGATCCGAACAAACCTTTTGCAGGTAGGCCATGAAACCTGGCTTGGAAGGCGGAGAACGTCTCCAGCAGGGAAGGTCCAATCGGGGGTTGCAAAAAACCCATTGAAAAAATGTACCGGTTAAGACTAAAAGCCCCACAGCCAAAATCAAGGTGTGTCTAGCTAAAAATCCACGCTTAGGATTCATCCCTTTGCCCGTTTTTCTTAAAGTCGCGGTTGCTCCTCTTGGGTTTGCAAGCGTAATGAGGATGGCAACGCCGTTTTGCAGGAGAAGGTCTCGAATTAGCCATCTTGCCTCTCGGCCCTTCCAGCAAGCTTGTCTCCCTGTTCAGTCTAAGGGAAGCCCCACAGTGACCTAATCTCAGTGAAACGGAGGGGTTTTCCCTCCCAAAAGTTGGGGGTGGGAACATTTTTGTGCCCCCCCCGTGCCGCTGCTTGCCACAGACAGGTGCCCCCAGGGAGTCTTTGCAGCAAGTGAGCCCCAAGAATGTTGTTCAAACCTGGCCGTTCTAAGATGTGTGGACTCCCAGCTCCCAGAATTCCCTGGCAGCTTTTGGAAATTCATACATCTTAAAATTGCCAAATTTGAAAAAACACCGATGTAAAATAATGCTTTGAACAGAGAACATCCTCTTCAAAAATTCTCAAGGAAATATTTCAGCCGTCTGTTTTCCACTACCGGAAAGACAGTTGAGCTATTTTTTAAATTCTTTCTTCAAGAGTTAGGCGAGTAACGTATGCTCATTCTTAACGCAGACCACCTGAGAGAAAAGCGATGCTGCTCGAATTCTGTCGTTTTTGAGAGTAGCCCAGATGATGATGATGAAAGCCAGTGTGTAACTCTCGTTTGTGTAGGTTTGTGAGCGAATCCCAACCATCAGCACTCAGCTGAAAATCCTGTCCACTGTCAAAGCGACCATGTTGGGCCGGACCAGCATCAGCGACGAGGAGTCCGAGCAGGTCAGTTTCCCTGTTCCAGGCGGGGGGGAGGGAGGGGCGTCTTCAGCTGAGATTGGGGGGGGGGTCGGGGAACAGGCAAAAGCAGCTTGGCTGTCCGGTAGAAAGTAGCCATCATGAAATGTTCAATGATTAGCAGCAGCTTCAGTCCCCAACCCTCCCATTAACGATGGCCACCAGATTCCCTTTGGAGTCAACGGGGTTACTGACTTAACAATTGCAGCAATTCACTTGAACAGCTGTGGCCAGAAAGGTCGTAAAATGGGGCAAAACCTATTTAATAACCATCCTGCTTAGCCGTGGAAATTCTGGGCTCAGTGAAAAGGCAGGAATGTCAATAATGAAAGTGACAAAACTTTGCCAAAGGAAGCAAGGATGGAAGATAAGGGACTTTCTGTTTTCCAGCTGTGTTGGGTAGCTACGGTCAAATCTGGTTTACAACAACAACAACAACAACAACAACAATAAAAAAGCAGCCTCTTTTTCAAGGATGATAAAGGCCTTTGCTCCGAATTTAAATTTATTCACCAGCACCATCTGCTGGGTAGAAAAATAATAATTCTTTAGAAGAGTCAGTGCGGTGGCTTGGGCTGAAATGTTAATTCTCCAGATTTGGTACCCGATACAGAAACTGAGGTCAGGGCGGAGAGAATAAATCCAGACCTTCCTTATCATGAATTCCCTCAGATTTCATTTTTAAACTGCCTTGACTTTCAATATGCAGCTTCCGTTCTGGTACAGAGGAGATAGCTCTGCCTATCAGCCTTATTTTCCAAAAAAAAAAAAAAAAAAAAAGCCAGGCTGGGGAATTCTGGGAGTTGAAGTCCACACGTCTTAAACGTTTCCAAGTTTGAGAAACGGTGCTCTAAACAACTTATCTTTCTCTAAACAACTTTTCTTGGCTAAAATCGGTTTTGAAATGATTCTCCCCTCCAGGCCACAGAGATGTTGGTGCACAACGCCCAGAACCTCATGCAGTCCGTCAAGGAAACCGTCCGGGAGGCCGAAGCCGCATCCATTAAGATCCGGACAGATGCTGGGTTCACTTTGCGCTGGGTCAGGAAGACCCCGTGGTACCAGTAGGGAGCATTGCCCCCCCGCCCGCCTCTTCCTCCCGGAGCGCTGGGGGGGGTGTTTCCATGAGCGCCCCTCTTCTGCAGACCACCTGAAGGGGCCGTCCAGGTTGACACGAGTCTCCCGAAGGCCCCCCCCCACCAGAAGGGTTTTTTTAATAATAATGCTGGGCTGCTTTGGGTATCTAATCTCACTTTAGCTCGTTTCCAGACCTCCCCCCCGCCTTTTGCTTTTGATCTTTTTATTTTATTTTTGGAAACACTATTTCAACCCATTCTTCCCTCCTCTACCTCTGACATGATTGTGTTTTCTATGCAACGCAGCAAGGGGCGTTTTGTCGTAGCATAATTTGAAACTTCAGGCCACCTTTGTTGGCTTAGTTATTAATTGTGAGGGACAATCAGGAAATCAAGTTTGAATTTTCAGTTCTCTGCTTTTACATATTTTACCCTGTCCAAAGAGAAAAGCACCATTCCTTTGGCACAAGAGAGTAAGTTTAGCAATCAAAAGTCGCTGCTCTTGTTTTTCACTAATTGCAATCTCTAAACAAAACTTTGGGGAAGAATTTTCCATAGCTACCAAGTTCCTTTGGCACAAAGAGCTCCTGTGCCAGAGCTTAGGAGGTGAGTACTTAGGCTTCTTGCCACCGAAATCTGATCTGACGTTAGAATGGATTTCCCTCGTTTTGCTAAACCAGAGGAAAAACGTGGAGTAAAAACTCTTTCCATGGCCTCAGAAATGATTCACTTTGGGCTTTATGAAGCACCGCCGTGAAAACACTGAGGCCGCCCCTTGCAAATCCAGCTGCCGTCGTTTGGATCTGCTTCCTTACGAAGGGCTCCTGCCTTCAGCCAGAAGACACAGCGGTCTGCTCGGAGGATTTTGGCACGTAGCCTTCCGCATTGACAACAGGCTCTTGGGTGTTAGCTCTTCACTTTTCTTACACAACCTTAGTGTTCGTCTTCTCTTCCTTGGTGCAATTCAAAAACTAAACTCAAAGGAATTACCTTTTCATGCCTTCTCTTCAAACGCCAAGATCCAGAAAAGCAGATTTCTATCCTGGCTATACGGTACTCACAATTGCCACAATTTTGGATCTTGGCCACAGAAAAGGACGGGCAACCTTACCTTGTCTCGCCTTTTTGGTCTGTGTGAACTCAGTAGGAGGAGAGGATTTTAAGTGGCCTCCCTGGTGCCTTTTATGGGAGGCGGTTTTCCACCTCATAGTTCAGCCTTTCGAGTGTGAGTTTCTTAAGTCACTACCATTTAATAGCTTGACTTTGTATTAATGCAATATTATTAATGCCTTTTGATTACACAAGTTTATACCAAAGATTAGCTTTTGTTAAGGGATGTTTAAAGGAAAGCTTTGAATTGTATTTGACTTGGAGAGTGCTTCACAATATTTACTAAACTCAAAACTTTGTAAATGTTAATATCCTCTACACCTTATGCAGTTATGCTTTCCTAAACCCTCCTGCCCATCAGATTGAATGTCGGGAGCATTTTGCCACTACTTTTGTTTGTAAACCAGAATGATGTTGTATATGCTAATATTTTCAACTTTCTCTGTTCTGGTGAAATAAAATGAAATTGCATTTCTATAAAATACTTCCAGTGGATTATTTTTTATGACGGTACTTTAACAGATCCCACATACCTTTTCATGATCTCATCTGTGCTATAAATGACAACGCTAAGAGGACTATTTGCATTTCCTTGAGGGAATTAAAATAATTGCAAATACATATATGATTCTCTCTGCCATTACAATAAAAAATAAAGGTATATTTACCAGACAGAACATGCTGCAATAGACACCTTTTGTTTCAAAATCTTAATCTTTAAATCCTGCTGTCCCACAATTATGTGTGAGAACTAGATTCATCTTCTCCACTAGTATGAGGCAGTCTTAGATGCAAATGTGGATTGTGTCAGAAATAGAAAACAAAGACAAAATTGGTTTTCTCCAACTTATTTCAAATGGTCACGCATAGTTGTTGGGGTGACACAATGACCTCACAAAGAATGATATGAATACAATCAATAAGAGCATTTTCTTTATAACTGTGTGGCTTTTCCATAAATCATTTGGATCAACAAGGAGCGCTGCCTTTCCCTTCACCTCTTGTGTTAGTTACGCTTCACCCAGATTCCTCCCTGCAACCGATCTGAAAGAGGGTGACGAGGCTGCTTTCCGAGTCGGAAAATTAAGTTGCCCAAGGGAAGCTGGTTCGGCTGTGGCCCCTTTTATTTCACCAGAGACAGGCGGGGCCAGCACCCCAGCCGAGCGACTTGGGAGGCATGAAAGGTGCAAGAGGTTTGACATCCGCAATGCAGAGGTAATTGAAACCAGTCGGGCTCCGTGCCCCATTCATTCATTCATTTCCAAAGCAAATTGCGGAGAGAAAAAAATCTTTTAACACTGGCTACAGATTGTCTGCTGAATTCTCAAGCTGATAAGGCAAATCTGACCCAAAAAAGGCAGGGTGGTGTAAATCCTGCAGAAAAAGGCTTTTTTTTTTTTTTTTTTTGGTTCCACTAAAAAGTCGGTCGGTGGAGAGGGAGCAGGGCTTTCCCAGAGATCTGCTTCCAGAAACAGCCGGCAAGGCTGCTGCTTTCTTTCCCCGCTTCAGGCTGGGCTTCCTCTCTTCAGTTCAGGCTCTTCCTTCTTGTGCTTTGGCGGTTTGCCCGGCAGTGTTCAGGAGCACCTGGTTCAAAAAGGCAGCCCAGGTTCGGTAACTACAAGCCGAAAGCCGCCAAGTCCACCAGAACCTCTTGCCAGAACGCTCCTCTGCGAAAGCCACGTAGAGGAAGAGCAGCTGCACTGGTGGAAATCGGTCCTGGGTGGAATGGGCATCTTCAGAGGAAGGGCTGAAATTGGCATTGAAGAAGGGGAATTTAGATAACTGATGCTCATTTTTCTCCGAGGCCGGACAACAAGGCGTGCGCACGCACGCACACACACACACAGACGCACAACCATCTGCCAGAAAAGCAGAGTCCTTAAGCTTCATGTTCGTACTTGGAACTTCCCGGCCTTTGTGATGTACTTCACACCTTTAAATGGTTTGTATTTTTCTCCATACATGTCAAGGCGGTTTACTTTCAATCCTGGAATGAATAATGAACAGGCATCTGAACGGTGTAAGGACTGTGACCGTGGAATGAAGCTCTTTCAGTTCCCCTGCTAGCCCCTGATGGGGAGTACAGCAATGTTTCCCCAGGGAAGGTTAAGCTGACTCATCAACCTCAAAACAGCCACAAAATGTTGACTGCAAAAAAAATAAAAATATAAAAAAAGGAAAACCACCATAGTGGAAAACGTCAGGCCTAGAGGAAGACCCGGAGGCTCCGAGAGCTGAAGAGGGCACTGAGAACATCAAGTTTAATCTCTAGGCCACCAAGGACTGTCCATGCCTCCTCCTCCTCCTCCTCCTCCTCCTCCTCCTCCTCCTCCTCCTCCTCCTCCTCCTCCTCGGTGCATGAGTTTGAGTTCAAGCAAGCCCGGCTGCTGACGGCCGCCTCATTTCTCCTCCCACACATCCCAGAAAGGCAAGTCCAACCTCACCTGGGACGTTTCGATACTCGATATTCTATCTGGAAAACTCTACAAAGGCTGGGCCTACTGCAACCTTCTGTTGCAGCTTCCGTGCAAACCAAATATTGGCAAGAAATAAAAGGATCTGTGTGTTTGCAACGGGTGGGGGGGATTTATCCCTGCATGCACAGAATCAAGCAACGCTGCTGCGTGTGGGGAACAGCTGGGCTGGCAGTTAAGGCTGTTCTGAACCTCCTTCCAATTATGTTTCGGTTTGCAAAACAGCTCTGGAATTTGGTGTGTTGGCATCATATAATCTTATTTATTATGTTAAATCGGCCACTACAGAATTTATAGCAAAGTCTCCCTATGCCGAGTGGGAAGCCCGTCTTACCTGAAATAGCCAGTTGCTGGATCTTGAATTGAATGTTCAAACTTGGGTTCTCCTCTGGCTTTGGAGCTCCAGACTGTAAATTCACCGTCCCCTTAAGAGCAGGCAGCTTCTGAGGGATGATTTTGCCCACATCCCAGGTTAACACCTAAACAATCATCAAAAATGTTTATAAAGTGTTTTAAAACCATTCTCTCTCTCTCTCTCCCTCCCCAGTCTCACAGTAGACCTCACAAGGACAAATGTCAGTTATATTTCGACCTAAGTGGGATGGGACCCACAAGAAATCTGTCTCCGGTGCCAAAGTGCTCAGTGCTTACAGGCCAAGGGATCCCACGACAGGGCCTAGTCTGAACAAAGGCAGAAGGCCCAGCCCTCAGCCGACACCACCGTATCCACGGGAAGAGTTTGGGAACTCAAGCCGAGATGCCTAGTTTGGAGGGCAGAACTCGCCTTAGTGACGGGGTCAAATGTGTAGTTGCCTTGCGTGGGCATCAAGCTCATGTTGAGTACAGCTTTGGGCATGTGAATGGTCACGATGACTCCTTCCACGGTCTTCCCCATGTTCTGTTTAGGCCCAATGGTGACATCAAATCTCCCAGAAGATGAATTCTCTTTGAAAGTAATGGCATGTTTCACGTACACTGGAATAGCCACCAAGCTGAAGCAAGGAGGAGGAGAGACACTAATTATTCAGGAAGCATCTTACACTAACTAACAAGTGATCCTCCAAAGCACCAGAAGGCAGAACAAGAAACAACGGCTGGAAACTGACCAAAGAGAGAAGCAGCCTGGAATTAAGGAGAAAACTTCCTGACAGTGAGGACGATTAACCAGTGGAACAGCCTGCCACCAGAAGTTGTGGGTGCTCCAACACTGGAGGCTTTTAAGAAGAGACTGGACAGTCACTTGTCTGAGATGGTATAGGGTTTCCTGCTTGAGCAAGGGGGGGTTGGACTGGATGATCTCCAAGGCCCCTTCCAACTCTGTGATTCTATTCTGTTCTGTTCTGATCACTTTTCAAAATGGATGCATGTGCTGGAGTTACGGGAGAGTAGTGCGCAATTAGAGGGTTCCTTAACTCATGGGCTCCCCCTAACTCCCAAGCTCACTAGGCATTGGGTGGAGTCGGCCTGCTCTTCCTGCATGCCTTCCTTCATTCTTGCTGGTGGGCCTCTGCCCTCCCCTCTCCCTTCCAAAGTCACCGGACGGAGCTGGCCCAGCCTCTCTATCCCAAAGCCCAGAGAAGATCCAAGGAACCAAACGTGAAAACCTGCGGTCCCCCCCCCACACACCAAAACCGCCCTTTTCTTTTCTTTTCTTTTCTTTGTTCCTTGGAACGCCTTGGCCAAAGCTTCCCATCTTGTAGCCCACAGAGAGGCCTGAAGGGGAAAGAAAGGGCCGCTGGGCTGCCTGTAGCCGATGCAGGGCAAAACGTTAGCGACTCTTGTTTTTCTGCTTGAGCAGAATATTCAAGTAGAAACATGAACGCGATAAGACACAGCCAAAGACAAAGCTGCGATTCAAAATAAAGAAAGAAAGAAATCTCTCCTCCCAGACACCACAAGGCAGGCCTGGACTGGTCCAAACCACCCAATGTCCTAAATAAGCCACTCTGGGCAAACAGACAGCGTCCCCAGCTAGGCAGCTTCCGTTTCTTCCCCCTTTCCTTGCTGAACTCCCACTCCCAGGGACCACCCTGACCCCTAAGGGGGCTCTCCCAACAAACATACTTTTGAGAGCTGACTTTGTAGGAAATCAGTCTGAAGTTCCCATCGGGAGGAATGAAGGAAAGGAGCCTCTCGGATTCCCAGCGCTTGAATCGAATGCAAGGGTGAAAGCTCACGTCGTCCAGGAGTCTCGGATTCTGCAGGAAGCAAAAGCAAAGCTCTTTTTCTCTCTCCACAATGTCATCTTTTGGGATAGAATGAAACAGGATACGTGGGAGGCCATCCCCGCTGGTCTCTCCCCCACCCTGGGCCTGCCATCTCAAGGACTGAAGTTCAGAAGGAATTTCTACCTCCATCTGACAGAGCCCAAGCAGAATTCCCAACCGAGTTCATTTCCGAGAAAGAGACTTCGAATACGGCACAGGATTCTCCACCCACGGCGAGAGGAAGAAGGCGATGGCAGCAGGAGAGCCCTTTTTACCTACCTATATTGGTGTAAGTGACTCAGGGAGACTGAGGCCTCTGGAGCTTACTCACAAAGAAACCCAGGTCTCTCCTTCTCTCTCTCCTTCTCTCTCTCTCTCTCATAATCAACCAGCCCTGCCCTGTTCCTCGCATTTCCTCCCAGTCAGATCATGACAACAAAGGAGCTGAAAAAGAGCCCTGGCATTGGCAGCAGTTTGTCTTTGCACCCAGTCCCAGGTCTCAAACTCTGCCTCCCTCCCTCCCCCCCTTCAGTCGGGGGTCCACAGAGATTCTCCCTCATCCAGATCACGGTTGCCCCAAAGGTGCTTTTTCTAAAGGCAGCTGGGCTGTTTGTGTTCCCTCGAAGACATTTTGGTCCTCCAGAATGGAAGAAGCTTCTTGGATGAGAAGCAAAACATCTTCAAGGAAAAAACAAAAAGTCCAGTTGCCGTTTGAAAAGGCCTCCTTCCCATCACCTATCAAAAGCCATTTTATGACCTGGGTTGCACCCGCAGCGCTGGCCTCTCTGCCCAACCAGAGATGCCAATTCTGCTTAGTGGCAACCTCTGGTTTCCTTCTGAGGCAGGCAAGAGGCAGCTCCAGTGCAGTGCAATGGAAGACACGTTTCAGGGTTTATTCTTTGTGCTTTCTTCTACAATAAAGTCGCACCACCCTGAAGAAGGACCCTGGTTTTGGAGGAGAGAGAGGGGACCTTCTTAGGAGGACGGTTTGATTTCTGCTCTGCTTGTCAAAGGAGGCCGGTTTGAGGCCTTCCGTGAAAGGAGTGGGGCTGAACGCTGCGCTGCCATTTCTTTTTCCCCTTGAGAAAAACAGACAGGTGTTGTTGTTTTTTTTGTAGTCGAGCTTGAGGGGGGCCATCTTCAGCTAAGCTTGGTCCCTAACTCAGGGGCAGAGGCCCCACCAGGGATCCCGAAGGCCTTCTTCCCTCCCTCCCTCCGAAGAGAGGCCCTGTTTGCTTTGGGAGAAGACACAGAAGGCCCCAAGGGACAACCACATCATCACTAGACAAACAAAGAGCCAGCCAGACCCACTCAGTGACAACCAGCGGGGGGGGGGCTATTCCCCTGCCGACCCCTTTCCCCTCCCAAAGGCTGCAGCCGCCTGACCAAGGGCCTCCCAGCATGCAGGTTCCAGTGGCCGCAGCAGACCTGTCAAGGGAAGCCAAAGAAAGGGGGATCCCCAGGGGCTGCTCGCTAAGCAGTTCAAACATGGGGAGCATTTTTGAAATCCTGCACCGGGGTGGAGAAATTTATGCAGGAATGGAAGCGAAGCAAAACCTTCTGCTTTCCGGCTCCCAGGAAGACTTGGCTAGGGACCCCCCCCCCAGGGCGCTTTCCCCGGCTCCATTTACCATGAAGGAAAGGGAAAGATCCGGCATTCCCGAGAGCTTGACGCAAGCATCAACGACCCCCTGGATTTCGGCAAAGACCGTGGAGCCTGCGGGAACAAAGGAGAGGTTATTTGGTCATGGGGTGAGGGTGCTGCCCTAGAAACCAGGAGACGGTGAGCTCTAGTCCCACCCTAGGCGTGAAAGCCGGCTGGGTGACTTTGGGCCAGTCCCTCCCTCAGCCCATTGTGGTAGGGAAAACAGGACGAAGAAGGAGCATTCAGTGTGTTTGCTGCCTTGAGTTATTTATACAAACAATAAAGGTGAGAAGTGTGTGATTTGCACGATTTCAGACCGGGGGTGGGGGTGGGGGGGAAGAAGAGCCCGTGGTCTTCCTGTTAACTGAATTGCTGAACTCGGTCAGGGGTTGAACCGCAACAGCCAACACAACTCTTCCCAAACCCTTCCTATAGACACCATTCTGTTAAGTAAATGTTGTATTTACTTTATCTAATTCTGTATAAATCCTGTATTAACTTTTATTTCTTTGTTTTTATTTCATTTATTAGAATGTCCCGGAAAATAAAAATGCTTTCTCCTCTCCTAGAGCAGCTGGAAATAACACTACCTGAGTGGGCAGACCATTCCAGAATCCGGGGCCACCAGGGAAGTTGGCTGCCCTTTGCAAATTTCTTTGCTGTGAATGACCCGCGCCCCACGTTCCCTGAGCCAAGGGCAATATAATTCCCCAACTGGCCTTCCTTAGGACAACCGTTCCTTTTTTTGCCTTAACCCTTCACTGCAGCCATCTTCAAACCACTTGACCCCCAGCACCCCTTTTCTCTCTCTCAGGGGCCACACGGGGCCCCAGCAAACAAGCTCAGACTAGGTTGTTCACACTCCAGGGACAATGTCAAACTGGATTCTCAAATGACACATATACAATTACAAATTGCCCTATTATCCACCCAACCCCAGGATATGTCCAAATTACCCTCCTTTAAGAACCGCTGCTTTGCTCTCTGTGCTTTGAATCCAGCTGAGAAAACCCACTCAGGTTTTACTAAGATATTCCCAGATTTGTTGAAAATGGTCCGTTGCAATACATTTTCCTTTCCCATACGCAAAGCTCAACCGGTACGGCTCCCTCCCATCTTCCACAGCTACGTCTGCAGAGCCCTTTACCAGATTTGTCTATGATGGCATCGATTTCTTCAATCACATCAAAGTAGGCCTCATTATTTGTGTACTTCACTCCTGCCCTTCGCCAGGGAATGTTGGACAGCTGGCCAGTTGGAAGAGTGTCCCCCACATTGCTGCTGCCTTGGAAAGACAAAGAAACGGAAAAAAAGGCAGCGGCGGCAGCAGCCGGCTAGAAAAAATTGCCTCCTAACCAGAAAACTTAAGAACTGCAAATGCAATGCTGACTTTTTCTGCTCTAGTACTGGGGGGAAGGAGACAAGGGGACTGATAAACTTGTATCTGTTGCAGGCGTTAAGTACCTAGTTTGGAATGTAGAAACACTCAAGGAAAATTACATGGTGAATATCCAGAACTAGCACCAAACAGATGGCTTGGTTCAGACAGAACACCACGTGGCATTAATGTCTTCTGATGGCTTATTGGTTAAGCAGGAGAGGTGAGCTCTTCCAGTGCCGTTCTTAAGGCAGGTCTTCTCCTGCACTCCTCGGGATGAGCTCAGGAGCAGTGCATCTTCCACGGGCGTTCCAGTGCCTCTTTGAGCTGATGATATTGCGGATCAGTAGGAGCAGGGGAACAGCTGGACAAAGTGCTCCCAATACAGAAGAACAGCCACCAATATTAAAGATCCACCAATAGAGCTTTGGAAAAGGAAGGCCCGTAGCTTTTTCAGAGGTATCTGAGGATATCAAATAGCCAGCAGGCCTTGCTTTCCACAATAGACTCTGCACGGCCTCTCTGGAAGGTTGTAAATAAACTCAGCACTCATGGAGTAAAAGTATAAGGGGGGAGGAACTCCTTAGGTCATCGGTTAATCTGAACAAAGGTCAACGAGCTCTGGGTCCGGTTTACAAGGACAACCGACAAATCCACACCTGGCCCTCAAAGGTCTCCCGCCATTTGGAAAGTGTAAGTTCACACACCCCTGTTCAATTACCAGACTGTTACGTCCTGCAATCCACCCAGAGTCGCCCCCTATTGGGGAGACGGGTGACATACAGATTTAATAAATGAGGAAATAAAACGAGCCGGAAGCCCCGGGAAACGGCAGGAGCAGTTACCTGTGATGGAATTGACCACTGAGCGCAGGATGGTGGGGGGTTTAATGAGCTCCTTCAGTATATTGGATTCCGTGGCCAGGGGGAAACCGTTGTCCAGCATTTCTTCAAGAAGCTCGTACACAATAACAACATTGTCTTTAATGGCAGTTTCGGAACATTCTCCAAAGTAATCCTAAATCCACAAAGAATACAAAGAAGGTAGTTTATTCCAGTTAATAACTCTACCTGCACTTAAAAAAAAACCCACCAGGCTTCCGCTAGAAAGACAGCTCCTGTAATTTAACATCCTTTCATCTATTCAGACAGTATGGATTTTTAAAAATGGGAAGGGCTCTTCATCAGAAGGTGAAGCACGTAATTATTCTGGACACGTGTTCAGTAGAGACCCAGCTTCCATGGACAGAAATTGTATGTATCCTGATGTGCAATCAGTTACAACCAACTTACACAAGCCCTCTCCCCAATGCTGCAGAAGACTGCTGTTAAGTAGGAGTCTATAGCTACCTGTAGCTATGGGGATACTCGCAGGTTCCATCGTATTGTCTGGCTAAGCCTAAAGTTGCTCAAGACTTTTAAAAATTAAGACAGCATAAAAAAACAATGGACACCATTCAACCTCCTCTGATTGTACACAGAGGCCTATTTCTACCTACTAATGTCACTCTTGGAGCATTCAGTAATGCAGTTTCAAAAGAAAACAATTTTAGTGAAAAAAAATTCTACCTCCCTAAATAGACCTGAAACCTGTTTTGGTTTTCGCTCAGCAAATAACACTAAAATAATTTGGCATGTTTTGCTGGAGGAAGAAATCTAACCCTAAAACACCGATTCTTTGTGAGGTTGGCAAATTCCACTTTGGAAAAACTGAAAACGTGGGGTTGAATCAGGCTGCCTGTATGGAGCAGAAGATCCGAAATTCCCCAACCTTCCACCATTCCTGCTCCTTCCTCGGGGGCGGCGTTTCCCCTGCTGCAAAGAAGGGAAGCCAGAGGCTTATAAATAGGACAGCAAGATTGGGTTAGGCCACCCGAACGCCTCTCGCCCTCATTCTGGAGATATTTGCTGTCAACAAGGCAGAATGAAGTCCCAGTTCCTCAAGACAAAGTTATAGATAAAACGCTCCATTCCGGAAACTTCAAGTTGTAGTTGGAAAGCCTATTGTAGTGCTTAAAATTAGTTACAAATCCCAAATTCCTAACGACCTCTTTTCTAAATATGAGTAGTCGTTCATTTGTTCCAACTAATTTCTGCCGTTCTGTGTGTCCATAATTACAATTTTGTGGAACATGTTCTTAAAACTCAGGTATCTTATTCAGGAAAAAAAACAAACAGCCTAACCACAACGACTGGTGGATATTTGGAAATCATCCAGAGCTTTCAAATATGAACCGGAAGCACATTTCTCCCCTAAATCCACCCAGCTATCCTGTAGACCAACCTGGAAAGTATCTGCTACGCGATGGAGGAACTCAATGACGAAGAGAGGTGGCACTTCCGTCTGTATGACAGACACAAAGAAGATTTTGTCTCGGTAGATGCTGATGAGGAAGTGGTGAGGGGTGGGGATGACGGGGGGCACATTCTCCACGTCGGCTGCTCTTTCCTGAGCTTCGAAGAAATAGTCGCACACAGACTGGCAGACGACACTCTTCCAGTGCTTCTCCAAGAATATGTCCCCGGAAGAATTGATCAGAAACAGGCTGTGGATCATTTTCTGTTGGGAAGACACAGGTGCGCTACGTGCATTAGTGGAAAATCAAACCGCCTTGTGCTTCAGGAGAGCTCTCACCCCCCCCCCGCTTTATTACAATGACTTTGGAAAATGGAAGACACAATTCAAGTAACACCCCCCCCCCCGCGTTAACTCCAATTTTTAAATCCACAATTTGCTGAAGAAACTCTGCTGGCTCTGTTTGCACATAGCAGGAAACTCAATGGATGAGCTCATCACATATTATGCTGAAAATGAACCAAACCCCAACGGTGAACTCTTGAACCGTGTGTGAACCCAGACCATGAACCAATACAGAGGGAAGGTCAGCAGCAGAAGGTGTACTTTGAAATTAGGCGTTTTTTGTAAAATAGCTTTGACCTAAGAGAGTCAACCAGACGTTTAGAAAGAATACGTAGTGTTGTATAACAGATGATATGATGTTTGATGCACACAAAGATTTTATGTACAATGCTGATTGTTTTAATAAAGGAATTTTTATATTAAAAAAAAAAAAAGAAACGCCAACTGAGAAATTTAGTCTTTAGCTGGAAGGATAGGATCTTGTAACGACATGAGATTTGTTTGTTTATCCTGCCTTTATTATTTTTATAAATAAGGTGGTGAACATACTTAATACTCCTTCCTCCTCCTATCTTCCCCACAAAAACTGCCCTGTGAGATAAGCTGGGCTGAATGTGTGTGACTGGCTCAAAGCCAAGTTTGCTTTGTACAAAAAATGCAAAGTAAAAAGAACACATAACTAAATGAAGCAATAAAACAAGAAGCCGTCAGATGATCCAATTACACATACCCAAGAGTTCCTACAACCAAGATATGTATTTACATATCTGGCTGCATGATAATCACAAGGATCGATTATGACTTGCACCAGGACATCACAGATTAACTGGATCAGAGATCTTATTTGTATAACTAATAGATATGAGTACCAGCTGCCTTTCAAAGACCATTTGAGAGAGGTTCTCTGTAAAAATCCATATGACATACTCGGAAACATTCTTTTGGGCAACAGCGATTCATGGTTAGTTATCGTTTTATCAGTGGGATAGCCGTGGTCTGTGCAAAAACCACGGGAACCTATACTTTTCAGCTATCATGCTAGTAGCAAAAGTAGGATCCCAACTTTTCTAGTTCGAAGTAGATTTTGATGAATTCCATGGGGGGAAAAAAACAGGAAAACTTCTCTATGCCTCAGATCACTCACTACTTTAGGGCTGTGGCAGGATTTGGTATCACTGGATCTTTGATCCTGCATAACTCAGCATATGAAAACAAATATGATCTTTAATACAATGATACGGCGGTGTGCTTCCGTGTAAGAAAACCTCCTGCCAGATGTCACGCGTTTAGCTTCTATTTAGATCCCAACCACAATTAGAAATGAACTGAGAGTGGAGAGAAGCATCACTCCTGCTTGTCTAGGTGACACCCTCCTCCATCCAGAGAAGCAGATTGTAGTTCTAGTCTCAGACCTGTAGTGTTCACCTTTCTCCTACAGAGTCTGCTGAAAAAACAAAACTTTGACGTAGAAATTCATGTTAAACCCTATTTTAGGGATGGTCTGATTGTGGCTCAGAATGTGTGAACCCAGCCATCACGGCTTTTCCAAACCAAGAGGGAAGCCAATAATGACTGAACAGATTTCTGTAACTATGTTGGATAAGGCTCTGTGGCCCCTTGGTACATAGAATAGCTGGGACTTTCCAAGGTCCAACATTCACCTCCTCATAGCACACTGCTTGAGCTTGATGTGTCCCCACCCCTGTGAAAAGTCCAGGAGAGGAGGTTACTTTTTCCTTGTCCTGATGCACTCCAAATCAAAAGTACAGACACAAGTACACAATGTCCCAGTTCCCCTATCATGCCAATTCATGTTTGGTGAGAAGCTAGGATAAGCTTCACGTGACAAGGCCTTCCACAGCCAGCTAGGATCCAGGAGACAGCAAGCCCACAGTTTGCTTTATCTTTTCAGGCATTTATCAAAACAAATTCCTTAAGCAAATGGGAAGCCTAATCGAGTGCAACAACTGAGCTTTTAAGGGGGGGGGGACAGGGCTAAACCTGCCTCCCAATTACTTAGTGACCACATTTCATTTCCCAGTTGTGCAGAAGAGGTAACAGATACACAGGAAGAGACACTTGGGGTGTGTGGCTTCATCTTGCAAATTTTATTACTGCCCATCATTATGAGGGACTTAACATTAACAGAGATTTCTGCCTGGATATTGATATCCCGGTTTAGGAAAATGGATCTAGAAACTCCTGGGTCCAAATTGTGGGGTTGCCTGTCCTGCCAGGTCAAGGGCAGTTAAGGCTGGACAGCTTCTTCTCTCTGGCTTAGAGACCAGCGCTTCCCAAATCTGGGTAGATTATCCAAAACTGGGGGGGGGGAATCCTTTTTTCTTTGGGTAACAACACCCCCCCCACTGCCCAAGCACAATAGGCCATTTAAATTGACCTAGAAGCGTTTTACCCATACTGGGTAAAATTGATCTGGTGGATTTTCCCCCTCTGGAACTGCCTCCTCCGAGACTTACAGGGAGGTTTCCGATCCCAACGTGGCTGCAAACTGCCAGCGTGGTTAGAGAGGCCACCGGGGCCCCCACAGCAGCCCCGGGACCGCCCCGTGCTGGCTTCCCACGGGAGCAGGTTAAGCCGGCCGAGCTTTCCCCTCTCTCCAGGCCCGAGATGGTTCGGGCGGAGCAGCCCAGCTGCCACCTGGAGCCCAGGCCCCCGGCCCCGCTCTGGCCTCGGTTCACAGCCGCGCCTTCTCGGAGGGGCAGCCGGCCTCGCTTCCCTCCCACCGAGAAGGCAGGCCGGGCGAGAAGCGGCCCAACCCCGCCCGGCTCCACTCGGGAAGCGACCCGTGGCGGCGGCGGCGGCGAAGGAGGAGGAGGCGCCCTCCGAGGCCGCGACGGGTCTCCCTCCCCTCCCTCCCCTCCCTCCCCCCCCCACACACGGGGGAGCCTCGCCGGGAGCCCGGACGCCCCCCGCCCCCCCCGAGGGCGGCCCGAGCCCTCCCGCCCGACTCTGCCCCGGAGGCGCTCAGGGGACCCCGCCGCCCTGGCCGGTTACCTTCCCCGCGAAGCCGCGCCCGCCCGGCGAGGAGACCGTCCGGCCGACCAGCAGGAGGAGGGGAAGGAGGGGGCGGCGACGCGGCCCAAGATGGCGGCGGACCCCGCCCCGTCTCCGCCCCCCCCGCCCCCGTCCCCGCCGGCTGCCCCGAGAGGAGAGCAGGGCGGCCGGCCTCGCCTCAGGGAAAGCCCCGGGCTCTGCCGCCGCCCCTCCTCCTCCTCCTCCTCCTCCGCCGGAGACCTCGCGGGACACGCCGCGCCGGGCCGCCCCGGGGCCTCCTCCGCCCCGCCCCGCCCACAGCAGCCGGCCATGAGGAGGGCGGCGGCGGCGGCGGCGGCGGAGGTTCCGCGCGCCAAGAGGCCGAAGCTGCGGGACGAGCCGGGCCGCCTCAGGTAAGCGCGCGCCCGGCCCCGCCTCCTCCCGCTGCGCCCGCCCGGGGGAGCCGCTCGGCTCCTCTGCGCGGCCTGGCCCGGCGGGAAGGCGGCGGCGGCGGCGCCGCCCGGATCCTCCCTCCCGCGCTGGGGCGGCGGGGCCGGGAGGGCGGCGGGCGGGGAGAAAGCGCCCCCCCCAGCGGTGGCGGGGCCGGTCTCGGCTCCCCTCGGGCTCTGCGTGGAGGGCGACACACGCGCACGCGCGCACTTGGTTCGGCCACGGGGTGGCAGCGCCGGAAGGGACCGCCGAGGGCATCTAGTCCAGCCCCCTCCTGCGCAGGCAGGCGACGCTGCACCCTGTGATCGGTGGCGCGAGGACTTTTGCCCCCGCCAGAGGAGCCCTTGGAGAGGCCCTTCTGGCTGGGGCAAAGTCTTCGCCTCCCCCCTCCCCCCTCCCCTTGCCTCTTTTGGCAAAAAAAGACAGATGCAGAAAAAAATCCCCGTTTTCCCGCCTGTCAAATTCTGCCGCAGACCCGGAGCCCCCCCTTGCTCCCCCCCCCCGGTATGTGGAAAGCGGCTCTTCTTAGCGTGCAGAGCGAAAGCCCGCCTGGCACCAACCTGGTCCTCTCTGAGCTGGCTGGTTTCCTTGCAGACGTTTCATGACCCAACTGGGTAACATCCTCAATGCTGGAAGGAAGTGGGGTTTGCGGCGTGGAGAAGGAGGAGGTGGTCCTGGTGGTCCTGGGTGGTCTCTGAGCTGTGTGGTTTTCTTGATTTCGTGACCCAACTAGGCACCTTCATCAATGCCAGGAGAGAGGTGGGGGGTTTGTGGGGAGGGGGAGGGGGAGGAGGAGGCATGTGAAATGGCGGGGCCCGTCCAGGCCTTGGCGAGGGCAGCAGGTGGGGCTTCCCTTCCGGTTTCTGCTGTGTGGGGGGCTCACCCTGCAGCCTGCCCACTTGGGCTAGTAGGGAAGCTGTTTGAATTTTTGTGTGATAAGGAGACTGAAGACATAATTATATATGGTCATTATACGGTTGCTACAACAATAGTTCTAACAGTGGCCTAAGACTTTTGCACAGCACTCTGTGTGTGTGTATGTGTGTCTGTGTACTCCAGCTTTGAGCTCTAATGTAGCTCATATCCCAGAATAATGAATCATTCAAACCATAACTTGTTAAAGTGTATCAATAAATTTATGAAAAAAAAATATTAAACATTGCAGTTCCCTTTTTCAGCTTGGCAAAATCAAGCCTTGCTCTTATCCCCGCCGGAGCGGATCCTGGGGACCCCCACCCGAGGCCCTTTTAGCTGGCTCCAAACCGGGACAGGCTGAGGTGTACCGTACCTGAGTAGCCGCTGGGCGGCAGCAAAATGTTGGTGGTTTTGCATTGCTGGCTTGCCACCTAGGTTTTTTTAAGTGTGTTAAATATTACAATTAAAAGGATAAAAACAAATACAAACTAAAAAAGAAAGAAAATAATAAAAAGAAAACAAGAAAGTGCAGAAAATGCACAATAGAAAGAAAAATAGAGAAGGAAGAAAAACTAAGTATAGTAATAAAGGAAAAATATATAAAGAGATAACTTCCCCCTACATCACAAAAAGTACAATTTTAGTAACATCACCTTGTCTGGAAATACAATCAAGGATGTCTTCTTCCCACGACTCATCTGTTCACCTATAAACAAATCCTTAAAACCTCATTGTCAGTCCTGTTCAGCAAAAGTTCATTAAGGGTTACCATCTCTCCCCTCCCCCCCAATTTGTTTGTTTGCCCTGCTCTTGGCAAGGCTTTTCAGAAGTGCTTTGCCATTGCCTCCTTCCTAGGGCTGAGAGAAAGTGACTGGCTCAAGAACACCCAGCTGGCTTTCTGCCTAATGTGGGACTTAAAATCACAATCTCCCAGTTTCTAGCCTGAGTCAACCTTGAGCCGGTCAGGATCGAACTCCTGGCGGTGGGAATTCAGAATTAGCCTGCAATACTGCATTCTAAGCACTGTGCCACCAGGGCTTTATAAAATACATAAATACATCAATAACGATACAATATGGTACAATTCAATACAATACAATCAGCAAAAATACAGGCTATGACTAAAAGATGGGGAGGGAGGGAGATGCCCAGGGGTGAGGGAGGGTCTGCATGCCAGGCGGGGAGTCCCGGGAGTTGAAGGCTCAGCCTGAGAAAGGTGGCTTTGAAGAATCCAGTGCTCAGAGCCAACCCAGCATCTTGACCGAGGGGAAGCAGCTTTAATGAATAACAGGCAGCTGCTGCACTTGTGCAAAGTCTGAAGTGCTTCTTCCAAATCAAATAAAATTTGCAGAGCTCTACGTATTTGTTCCTCTTTTTTTCGTAAGTTCAGGTTTGTCCTCTGCAGTGCTGGACTCCAGCAGTGAATATCTCATGTCACTTTTGGGCTCCACGCAAAAGTCCTTTATTCTCCCTGACCTTTTAAGTTGCTAATGTTTTAATAGATTATGCTGCCGTATCACCTTTTCATTAATTTTATTTCAACCGAATTTTTACTGTTTAACGTTATTGCTATTTATACATTGGATAGTTTTTTGCTGTTCTTAATTTATGTTTTGTGATCTTAAAATTACCAAAAAACATCATTTTTTAAAGCAAAAATATCACTGTGTATAAATCTGAAAAATAGGAAATCAAAATCAGTTAAGTGCAACACAGTGTATTTGATTAAATAATTTTAATACAAAATGCAATTAATCTTGTACGTTACATACTAGAACAAAACCCACTGAATAAAGTGTAAAGCAGGAGTTGTACAAAAGGTTATTTGTTAACTAAGAAATACTGTACTGGTTTCTTCCAAATTAAAATATCCTTATTTTACGTAAGCAAATCCTTGTTCCTAATGGCACATCTTAACATAACAGTACAGTACAATAGGGGAGAGTCCCATTTAAAGAAAGAAAAGTCACAATGCCAAATAAATGTTAGTTGACCTGGGAGATTAAAAACTTATTTACAGAGAAAACTTTTGATCCCAGCGAATTGTCGGAGCGGAGATTCAAGGAGGTGCCTCATGGAGTCGCTTTCCTGAACCCTCTGCCAAATGTAGGGAATTTGCTTTTAATGTCCTGTGCAAACCTCCGTCTTTCTCCCTCACAGCTCTGATTATGATGGTGGGGAATGGAATACAAATCCTTCCATTCCCCACCATTCACCCAGAACTGGAGAAGCTCCTTGGATGAGAAGCGAAACATCTTCAAAGAAAAACAAGGAAGTCCAGTTGCCTCCTGAAAAAAAACCTCCTTCGGGACATCCGACCTAGAAGTAAGGAGAGGTTTTCTAACCCCGAGGATGATTAATCGAGGCACAGTTTGCCTTCCAGGGCTGTAGGTGCTCCATTTATTCAAAAATAGACTGGGCCACCCTTTAATTGTGATGGTTCCTGGTTTGAGCAGGGGGTTGGATTGGAGGACCTCGCAGGTCCCTTCCAGCCCTATGGTTCTGCATTCTATGATTCCAGGACTCAGATTAAAAGCAGTTCTTCTGTGGTTTGCTTAGTCCAGGGGTCTTCAAACTTGGCCCTTTTATGACTGCTGGACTTCAACTCCCAGAATTCCTCAGCCAGGCGTGCATGCCTGGCTGAGGAATTCTGGGAGTTGAAGTCCACAAGTCATAAAAGGGCCAAGTTTGAAGATACCCTGATCTAATGTCTGAAAGCAGGACACATCCAATGCCACAACTTGTCCAGAGAAATAAAAAAAATGAGGACACTTGATACCCACAGCCAACTGCAAATTGAAATTCTCATGCTGATTCCTAATGATGCTGGTTGCCTATTTCTAAAAAAGTAGCAAACTTTTCGAAGCAAAAGTCTTACATTTCTTTTTCTGGTCTTCTCCAGGTTAGCATTTCGAAGTTGGATGATTGTCTTAAATCTAAGGCCAACCTTTGACATCTGGGTGTCAGGGAATCTTTCCAAATGCAGATTATTTTTGCATATTTCATGTGGTTCTTCCTTTTATAAGAATTCGTCATTTCATGTGATTCTTCCTTTTATAGGAATTCATCTTTGTTTCCCTTCTGGTCCAAATTTGAGATTAAGGGAGTCTGTGCGTTGCATGCATATTTTACTGAAACAAGGAATTATTTTTGTGCTATTTCAGAGATTTTGATGGTTCTTTCATTTAAATATGTTTTTGATGGTTCTGTGGGTCTTTTTTATTATGGTGAAGATGTTGTCTACATATCTGATCCATATTTTTGGTTGTATCTGTGGAAGTGTTATGGCTTCTAGATATTGCATGACAACCTTCAGGTGCTTTGAAGAGGGAGTCAAACTCCAGAGCACCTGAGGGCAGAACAAGAAGCAAAGGATGGAAACTCATCAAGGAGAGAAACAACCTGGAACTAAGGAGAAATTTCCTGACAGTTAGAACAATTAACCAGTGGAACAACCTGCCTCCTGAAGTTGTGAATGCTCCAACACTGGAAGATTTTAAGAAGAGACTGGACAGCCATTTGTCTGAAATGGTATAGGGTTTCCTGCCTGAGCAGGGGGCTAGACTAGAAGACCTCCAATATCCCTTCCAACTTCTATCCTATCCTATCCTATCCTATCCTATCCTATCCTATCCTATCCTATCCTATCCTATCCTATCCTATCCTATCCTATCCAGAATGACTAGAGTTTCAAATTTTCAAGATCAGGAATTTGTTCCAAGAAACCCAAACAAACATCAGTTACAAATCCTGCTTTTTTGGAAGCTTCATATCATAAACTGAACTTTTTGCTAAAAATTGCCATATGTCTAATAGATATAAAGTTGTTTTAGATTTTTTCATACTAGAGACCCATGTAAATAGGTCTTTTTGCTTTCAGTGCTGTAAAAGCTTAGATGAATAACTTTAATAAGGAAGATAAACATCCTGTGGCTTTTTGGGGGGGGGAATTGCCTATGAATTTCATTAGAAGGCTTCAGTCTTGAATTGTGAATGCAGCAGGAGAGAGAAAAATGTCTCTGAAATAGGAGAGAGTTCTCTGTTAGGCAGGTGACATTAAACCTCAGTTTCATAGAGTCCTCTATGCTTAGTGGGCGGATTGTATGGAAACATTTGGTTTCATTGGCTGAGTTTTCATATGAAGACATGGCTAAATGGTGGCCGGTGCAAGGAGCAAATTGTGCCAGGTTTTAGGCCGATGGGCCAGACTCTTCTTGCTACATACCACCAACCCCAGTGAGCTTTAAAACCTGACAGCATTGATTTCCAGCGTGCTAACTGTCATCTTGTCGGTTCTTTTCCTTCCAGCAGATTTTGTTGCGCCTGCCATGTGTTATTCTCGGAAATCTTGCTATCCAAAGAGCATTTCCTATTTAGCTCGGGCTCTTAAGTGCAGATATCGGTATATGAGCTAGTGTCACATATCAAACCATGATTTAGTGAGTAATCCCCCCATTCGCTGGATCCTATATATAACATCTTGGCCTAAGTGGCAAACTGTATTAAGCATGTTGTGTGAATTGGTGTTTGTAGCCTAAAGTTTCATTTTCTTAATGTGCGAGGAAAAACACGCCCCGCTTTGCCCAAAAGACCAGTGTCTGGGGGCTTCTAGGCTTTGTGTCTGAAGAGCTTGTTCCTCAAAAGCCAGAAACTTGTCAGGTTGAAGATTCTGTTCAGCCGGTCATCGGATCCTGGGGCATTATAGGCAGCACGCTGGCTCTTTTCTAGCAACACGTGGTCTTGCTTAACTACCCTGTACTTAATAAACCACGTCGGCTGGGTTCACGCAACATTAAGGCTTTAGGTCATGGCTTTACTTTCCCCCTTGGTTAAGGTGCACCTCCTCCTAAGTTACCAACAAGGAAAAAACATCTTAGCCACTGGGCTGGGTAATGCAGCCCTACCTGTTTGTGATCTGCAAAGCTCTGCTGAGTTTATTTGCCTGAAAGCAGCTATTGGAATAGAAGGTCAGCAGCCCCTGGTGCCCTCGCCTGTTCCTTCGGCTGGCCTGGCTGGCCACATTCCTCTCACCTGGGCCCCTTTGCGGCTGGGCCTGGGGTGCTTCTCTCCCAGGAGCCTACGCCAGGCCGGCAAGAGGCGGCAAAACCGGGTGGCTGCTCTGTGTGCGTGTGTGCGTGTGTGCGTGTATGCATGTGTCTGGGTGAGAGACATTTGCTAATTTGAAAATAGTGACAGCTAGCACAAGGAGTAACACTCAGGAACAGCTGCAGCCCAGAGACTGTCAGATAAGAGGAAAGACTCCAGCCTAGAACTGCAACCTGAGAAAGCGTCTCAGGCAAGACCCCGCTCCCCCCCCCAACAGTTCTTGCAAAGGAAGGGGGGAGCACATTCAGAACTAGATGCTGCTGCTACCGGTGGTCCTCATCTGACGACCACAATCAGGAGTGGGGTTTTGGTCACCTAGCAATGCGAATGGACCCGATTTTAGGACCCTTTTTACTGTGGTCATGAAGCAAATCACCACCGTTGTGAAGTGGACATGGTCACTGAGTGAATCTGGTGGGTGCAACAGCTGTAACTATGAGGCCAGGTCGTGTCATTTTCCCATCCTAAATGTGAACTGTTGTTAAATGAGCGGTTGTATATCAAGGACCACCTGTGTGGATTTTGCAAGTCAAACTAGGATTGGCTTTGGTTTCCAGTCGGGTCTGCCCTCGAAGGGTCGGCGTTAACATTGCACACCTGGATGTGCTTCCTCTCCCCCCCTCCTCTCTCTCTCTCTCTGTGTGTGTGTGTGTGTGTGTGTGTGTGTGTAGGGGGGGGTCTCGCCCGGGAGGCTTTCTCCGGTTCCAGTCCTGGCCCGAACTGGGATTCCTTCCATCCTACCGAGGCCCCGGTGCACGCGCTGCTGCCGCCGCTGCCTCCTCCGGACGTCCGCCCGGCATCGCCTCGGCGCCCGGGAGCCGGAGCCGGGAGGGGGCGGGGCGGGGCGGCTCCCCGCTTGGCCCAGCCGCGGCTTCCCGGGCCAGGCCGGAGGGAGGGAGGGAGGGAGGGAGGGAGGAGCGCGCGCCCCCGCGCGGCAAAGACGGCCCGCCCCGAAGCGCGCGCCCCCGGCCGGCTGCCCCGTGCCAGCCAATGGCGGGGCGCAGGTGGGGGGGAGGGAGGCGGGGCCGGGCCGGGCCGCCGCGCCGTGGGCTCCGTCCCCGGGAGCGGCAGGCGAGGGGCCGCCAGTCACTGCTCGCCCGCCCGCCCGCGCCATGGCCGCCCTCAGGTAGGTAGGTGGGCGCCCGCCCGCGCCTGGCCCCGAGGCTGCCCGGGGGAGGGGAGGGGAGGGGGCGCGGGGGGCTCGGCCGGCCCCAACTAACTTGGCGGGAGGCGCGCCGGCTCAGCTCCCGCGCGGGGGGGGAGGAGGGCGGAGGGTCTCCGGCGCGGGCGGCGGAGGTCATCCCGGAGCGTGGCGCCCCTGCCCGCCCCTGGGTGCAGCCTGCCCGGCCGCCGCCGCCGCCGCCGAAGCCCGCGCAAGTCTCCCGCTGCCTCCGCTCGGCATGCGGCACCGGGCGCTGCGGGGGAGGCAGAAGCGGCCGGGGGCTTCGGCGCAGGCGGGAGTCGCGGCGCCGGTTCTCCGCGTGGGGCCTGACCGGCGGCCCCTCCCAGCCCCCCGGGGTCCCCCCCAAGGCTCCAGGGGGGGCGGGGCGGGGCGGGGCGGGGCGGGGCGGGGCGGGGGGAGTCTTTCGCCTCTCCGGTGCTGGGGACCGTCCCGGGGCCTGGGAGGCGGCCGGTCGGGCGCTGGCCATCCCGGGAGCCCTTGGCCTCTCCGCAGCCGGCGTGGAGCCATCCCGGCCTCTCCTGGGGCTGGCAAAGGACCCCCTTCAGAGGGAAGCCTCCGCGGCCGGGGCGGCCGGGGTCCTCAGCCTGGAAGGGCTGGGTTGGGTCTGGGTGACCGAAGCCAGCAGGGCCGAACCGGCCCGGAACCTGCCGTAGTTAGCCGTCCTGGAACTTGGCTAGTCCGGCGTGCCTTGCCAGATGGCGAGTTGTAGCCCTGGCTGAGGGAGGCTCCCTCTGTTTCAGCCAGGTGGGGCTTTGCTCTGACGACAACGATGTTGGACGTCTCAGAATAGTTTCTGTATTTAATGTTCTACAAACATTGCAAGAGTTTGTAAGTAAGATTTGCAGCATAGTTCTGAAATAAGAGATACTTCAGATATCTAAGTAAGCAATTATTTGCCCGTAGGTCCAGTCCGTTCAGGGCAGTTTAGCTGAAATGACGACAACTGGATCTGTGAACTCTTTTAAGTATAAACCGCAGGAGCTTCGTGGCTGAACACTGATTTTCCGGTTTTCCAAGCTCATTTATTTACAGGACTTTATATATCACTCTAGTCGAAGCCAGCTCTGAGTAGTGAATGTGCCCTATCTACATAAATAAAGCTGAAATCTGCCAGTAATATTCTTGTCTTCCCAGAAGACTCTAATTTATTTAGCTAATGAGGAGTCTCAACTTTTTGAGAGCCGATTGCAGGCTTCAATTCTGGCCCTCCTCAAGGCCAGAGGAAATTTTTTTTGCAATTACTGGGGGGAAAACCTGTGGCATCATGTCTGCAAATGAACTCAGGCTTTTTATTTCCCAGTCTGGTGGAAAGTAACAGTTTCACTGCAGCTCACAGCCCACATGTTGAAATCTCTAGAGTGGCCTCCTCTGATCTCCAGATCTGGGTGGGGGTAGGCCTGGACCTCAAAGGAGACCCATGTGCCATGTGAACATTATTTTATAAACTTTGGACTAGCTTATGATGTGGAAGCAGCTATTTAAAAGAGTTACAGCTGTAATCATTTACTGTGATACACATTTCTGATGACACTGATAATTTCTCTGATCATATTTGCCTGTAGTGAATAAGATAAGTCAGACTTGTTCTTTACCAACTTGCATCATCCCCCCTTTTTTTTAAAAAAAAAATAATCTTGGATATTTTTTAATTCACTTTTTAATTTTTTAAACAATTTAATTGTTTTTATTTTTAAAATTTTTAAATTTAAATTTTATTAAATGTTATTTTTTATTTTTAAAATTTTATCTTTTTTACATTTTTAATGTCAGATACAAAAATGACGCAGGGCTAATTTGGCTGGTAAAATCCAGACTTTGGTTTCTGGACAGGGCCAGTGTGACTTCCTAAAATGTTGATTCAGTTGGAGAAAGAGACCTTTCAGAGGTCAAAGATTTTGGGCTCCCTCTGAAAACAAAATTGTAATCTTTTATTAACTGGAGCCAAAATAAACCATTAAGAATGTTTGCTTCCCCTCCCCTCCACTTTTCAGCTCTTAATTTTAGTATTAATTTATAAGATAGATGAATCATAAAACACATTTTATACAGAAAGGCTATCATAAAAATTTTGTTGCATCTGCTTTATCCTGATGGAAATCAGTGGTCAGTGCAGACGGAGGACTGTTCTACTTCTACCAAATAAATAAATAAATACTAGAGAGAAAATCTGGAAAGCACGTGCTCTATCCATGGCTCCTTTTAAAAACTTGTTGTTTGGGGACTTATCGCTATGCTGATAGGAATTTACTCAACATATCTATCTCAAGGCCAGAAAAAGCTAGTTTACAGGAATTGACCAACAAAACATTGATCAAATGTTTGCTTTCCAAGCAAACTGAGTGAATTTAAATGTTCCTTGGGCATCTACAGGAGGGCAGCCAGTGCCCACAAACTTGCTTTTTTTCCTTTTGGCTTTTGTTTTTTGTTTTTAAATCTGGATTACAGATAAAGCCGCTTGAGCTATCTTCATGACTTTTCAAGTGTACCTCTTGATAAAATAACATTTGAGGATTTCAAAAGCCACTTAGTTGCTGTGAACTCTGCACCACATGTGCTCTTTACGCAAACACACAAAAAGGCTTAAAAACAAATCTCTGAAAGGTCTTGATTGATCTCTGTTTGGTGTCGTGGTTTGGGTCATTAATTATCCTGACTTCATGGGGGGGAGAGAGAGGGAGGGAGGGGGAGAGGGAGAGAGAGAGAGAGAGAGAGAGAGAGAGAGAGAGAAGGCTTTTGCAGTCTCCAAATGGTGCAAGTTTACGCAGGGAGTCCTGGACGAAGAACGACAACTGAGCCCAAAATTCCTGTTGCTAAACGAGACAGTTATTAAGTGAATTTTGCTCCATTTTATGACCTTTCTTGCCACAGTGGTGAAGAGAATAACTGCAGCTGTTAGGTGAATCTGGCTTCCCCAGTGACTTTGCTTGTCAGGGTCACAAAAAGGGATCACGTGACCCTGGCAGGATGCTGCGGCTGTCATCAGTATGAGTCAGTTGCCAAGCATCTGAATTTTGATCACCTGACCCTGGGGGGGGGAGATGCTGCAACGGGTGAAAAATGCTCCTCAGCCCCTGTTTTCAGTGCCATTGTAACTTCAAACGGTCACTAAGCGAACCGTTGTAAGTACTCTGCGGTCTGTAAAATGAAGTAACTTGAAGAACTTTTTTTATCTTGCAGTGAAAATGTCCTCTTTGGGATGGGGAACCCCCTCCTGGACATCTGTGCCGTGGTGGACAAGGACTTCCTCGACAAGTAGGTCTTCAAGGGGCAGCACCTGGGGGGTGACGCGTCCGGACTGCGCTCCTGCTCTGCTCTCCTTCTCTCTCCTCCGGGGATGGACCCGGCTCGCTTTGTTGCAACCCAGTAATGTATTAAACGTGTACAATTTTGCTTAGATTTCTGTTTCTGTGCAGTATGCCAGAAGCGTCCTCTTGCTGAAGTCACCCAAAACTACGACGTAAAGGGTGCACACAATTGCGTAACTCAAGGACGTGAGCTTAGGGTGAGGCTTTTACTAGCAGAAATGAAACTTCAAGACTTTGTTGTCTCTGTTCAGCCTGGAATTTTTGACCTGATGCTTTAAATACATTTGTGGTTAGGGAAAAAACCATCCTGGGAGGAGATGACAGGCCTCTCTCTCAACATTTCCTCAGAAGCAGAGAACCACCACCTCCCTTGTTTACTGCTTCCACTGTCCACTCCTTGCCCACAATGTAAAACCTGGACGGTGTTTTGAGACCCTTGAGCCAGAGGAGGAATCCGGTTCTTTGCCAGGGTGAAGGCGGCTGTGGGACGTCCCTGGGAGAGGGAGAATCGGTGGTGGACGCGAAAAGAGGCAGCCCAGGTCTTCTCACATTTTTAATGTATTGCTATGGATATTCAAAAAGCATTTTCTCCTGCTTTTTCTTTCTGCTGGTTAATGACAGCAGTAAAGTCTGCTGGCTATCAGCAGTAAAGTCTACGGGCTAGCAACTGTTCTCTTGTTTTCATGCCAGCTGAATGTTTATTGCTTCTTCTACTTGGCAGAGGCAGCCCCGTCTTTAGCATTAATGTTATTAAATTTTAGGAGGTGAATTTTTGAATTTCTTTAGAAGGTTCAGATGCCATGACTTGCTTTAGCTTGAAAGAGCAATGACTTGTAGAGCCTTGCTGAATTAAAGCAGGGTTTCCATGGGTTCAACAACTTGGGGATTTTACAAGTATGAGCATGTCCCGACGAAAATTTTATTTCTTACTAGCCCAATCCTGTAAGTCAGCTCAGGCCCATTTACTCCCTGGCTGGGTGATGAATTGCTAGATGTGTTCTCCTGCAACATTTAAATAGTGGAAAGCTCTGCATTGTGCTTTTAAGACGTAGAAACTGCTTACATTTCTGTTACATGTCCTGCAAAGTTAATCCCTCTTATAGCAAATTTCATTGTAAATGCCAAGTCCAGTAGTTTTACTTGTTGGCGGAGTGGAACTATGAAAATTTGCCAACTAAAAGAAATGCTGGTCCTTAATTTTAACCTTTATAGCAGGGTTTTTGCCACACAATTGTGTGTGTTTAATCCAGAAGGTTCCCTCTGTTCTGCTTCTCTCTCTCACTGAATCAACCATTTGCACCTCTCTGAGGTCTGTGAATCGGGTGGGGGGGCTTTGGGGATGGCTCACACTGAGGTTGGGTTTTCTGAGTGACGTTGGTGGCCCCCCCGGGGGGCTTCACCTGCTATTCTTACCCATTTTCCCAATTGGTTGCTGCTTCTGAAGCTCTTTTATCTCAGGGAAAATAACTTAGAACTTGCAATTCATTTTACTTTGTTTCTTCCTTCTTCTCTGGCGTCTTTGTCGAGCCCAGGCCACCAAAGATGGCTGCGCGTTAACGCCTTCATCAGGACTATTCCCAGATGTCCCTCATGCAGAGACTGCAGGACTCTAGTCCTCAATGAGGTTGGGATTACTACCTGGCTACCCCATAGGACACACCCCTTGAAGGTGGAAATCTCGTGCTTCCTCTGCCAGAAGCTCTGGAATTCTGAGCCTGGACATGTGTCAGGCCATCCAGACAACCCCCAGGTCAGCACGCGTGTTAGCGTGTGATCGGTGGCTGTTTCTGCAGCCACGTCCCTAGCACTGAGGGGAGTTTCAGGCAAGTCCTGAATAGACAGGATGCGGTTGGCAGGTGCTGCATCTGCCTCTATCTGCTGTAATGGCAACCTGCTGAGACCATCTGCATGACCCATTTCTTTGCCTGGATTGTGAACCAGTGTATGGTCATATGCAGACAGGAAGATAGACCACCTCAGCATTCGTGGGGATATTATGTGTGGGGTTTGTTTGTTTGTTGTGAACAACCCCAGCAGTGGCTTATGGTCTATAAAGACCGTGAAGTGGCGGCCATATACGAAGTCATGGAACTTCTTTATGCCAGCCACTATGGCTAAGGCTTCCCTATCTATCTGTGCATAATTGCGTTCAGCTGATGATAGGGTTCTAGAGTAGTATGCTATTGGGACTTGTGTTCCATCAGCCTTCAAGTGGCTTAACACAGCCCCAATCCCATAAGGGGACGCATCACAGGCGATGCACGCTGGCAAGTTCTCATTGAAGTGCACGAGTACCACACTTGAGGAGAGCAGGGTCTTGACCTCTTTGAAGCTCTTTTCATGTGCTTGTGTCCACTGCCAAGGGGCCTGTTTGTCCAAGAGCCGGTGTAACGGCTCAGCCACTGCCGCCTTGTGAGGAAGGAATGAGTGGTAAAAATTTAGCAGTCCCAGAAAAGCCTGAAGTTCGCCTTTGGATTTGGGGCTTGGGGCCTGCTGAATTGCTTGCAGCTTTGTCGTTTGGAAAGGTCTGGCTGGAGTTGGGGTGAGGAGCTGTGCTGACTAATAACCCATTTGGCTCCTTCATCTTAGGAAATGAAACAGAAAAACAAGTTGAAAGAATTTTGGAATTGGTCGTAACAGAGACGTTCACATTAAAGAAATTTTCTACCTGAGCAGCCGGGAAATTCTAGCTGTTTTCTTCCTATTTGGCATGGTTGCCAGAAAATGCAACATTTTCACAATCATTTGACTCGAGGGGGGGAACCTCTGGGGAAGAAGATGCCAGGCCGAGTAACGCCTGTCCGTGAACAGCGGAGATGGTGGGACTGGACGGGGGGGGGGCTTTCCCAGTTCCTCATGGAGCCAGGACCTGAGGCTTCCCACAAGTCTAGGATTCCCGTTTATGACCGTCCCAGCTGGCAACGGGGGGGGGGGGAGAGCCGGTTTGCTTAATGATTGTATGATTCATTAAACAAGTGCAGTGATTTGCTTAACAACTGTGGCAAAATGAGAGTAAAACTTATTTAACAACCACTTTGCTTAGCTGTGGAAATTCTGGTCCCAGCTCTTGTCATAATAATGGTGGTCATAATAATGAGGACTAATTGTACTTCGCACCTAGTGTTTTGTGGAGCTCTCCTGTTGTCAGAATGTCCCTGCTAAGCCTAGCTGTGAAGGAGAGCGCCAAAGGGTTAATTCCATAAGAAAACCCCGTTCTTCCCATTTACTCCTCCAGTTGATTTATGTCCTGCTTTTGCTCCTGAGATCCCTTCCTCCAGTTTTATCCCTGCAGCTGTTCTGGGAAATAAGTTAAGCTAAGGCAGGGGTCTTCAAACTTGGCCCTTTGATGACTTGTGGACTTCAACTCCCAGAATTCCTCACGTGCCTGGCTGAGGAATTCTGGGAGTTGAAGTCCGTAAGTCATCAAAGGGCCAGGTTTGAAGACCCCCTGAGCTAAGAGATGCCCACTGACCGCAGATGCTTCCGGATGTTTCTCGACGGGAAGGCGTTTGAATCCGAGTCTCAGTCTAGCAAAACCTGAACTAAAATTGGTACGTTGGATGTAGCTCCTGTCACTTGGAGGAACCCAAAACCCGCTCTTGCTATTTGCATCTACTTAGGCTAATAATAGTAATAATAACTCTCTGTCTTGCTGCATATAGAATTACTCAATGTGGCTGATTACATAAATGCATACATAAAATGAAAATGATAGCAACAATAACGTGAGGCTGATTATAGTCAGCTTAACACTTTAATATCTTGGCAGGGGTTTCCCCCCCCTTTTTTTTCCTTGGCCGTTTTCCTAAATATAGAGTGTGTTGAGGTGAGTATCTCCCGAATCCACACCTCCTGATTGGGAGGGCTTTCCTCAGCTGGGGGGGGGGCTCCTTTCACGCTGGAGGGCTGGAACATTTGGCAGCCGAGGGGACCCTCCTGTTCGCCCACATTACCTGGGCAAGTTTACCGTAGGAGAGGGAGGAAGATTCCCAGGCAGTTGAGCTATGCCAGGGCAGAGCAGGCTCCCGGGGGGGGTGTGTGGACGGGATCCACCGTGCGCATTACCCCAAGGGCCCCCTCTGAAACCGAGAAGGCAGGATCGATCCTAAGGCTGATGGCTGAAGGCATCGGAGGTCTCAGCTGTGCAGCCATTAATCAGCTTTGGCTTTCCTTGCTTTCTCAGTCGCTTTTAATCATTTAAACCTATTATTTTGGTGTTACATTCAAAAGCTCTTTCTGGAGCTTAAAATTTTGTCCAAATGCACCATGAGGGTGAGGCTGCCAGACAGAAGAGATTATTTGGCTCAGAGGTTTATCTGTACAAAGACGAGTTGAGTTATAAACAAGAACAAGATGGACGTCTCCTGGATGAGCTGGTAGGAAGATCTGCATCTCACTGGAAGCCGCCTTTATAAATTATGCTGCCTAATGCCACTTTTAATTCCTCATTGTTGTCCTAATCCAATAAAACTCTTTGAGTAGGTCCTGCAGAGCAGTGCTAGCGCCAGATTACATTTGTGTATTTAAACAGTATTTGTTGGGTCCAGATCTGACCTAATGCTCGAACGATCAATAGCCCAGTTCCTTAAAAGCAAGTACTTGGAGACAATGAGAACAAAGAAATCTTACGATTGACATCCTGTATAAAATGAGCTACAAATCACTTGGATTTTTGTGATGCCGAATTTTTCTTACTTTTGAGTTTTGATTGCTCAAGGACAATTGTTATATGCATCAGTGGTCCTGTTTATCAGAAAAGGGGGAAGAATGAGAGGCTCTTAGGCTAAGTTCTTGCATTGCTTACACAGGTGGTCCTCGACTTAACGACCACAATTAAGCCCAAAATGGATGTTGCTAAGTGGGAAATGTGCTACGTGAGGTTTCCCCCATTTTCTGACTTTTCTCACCACGGCTGTTAAGTGAATCACTGCAGTCGTTAAATGAGTAACCCAGTTGTTAAGTGAATCTGGCTTCCCCGTTGACTTTGCTTGTCAGAGGGTCGCAAATGAGGATCGTGTGACCCTGGCGGGACGCTGTGACTCCCATAAATGGGAGTCCGTTGCCAAGCGTCTGAATATAAATCACATGACTGTGGGGATGCTGCAATGGTCGTAAGTGTGAGGAACAGTCATAAGTCATTTTTCTCAGTGCCACTGTGACTTCAAACGGGCACTAAATGAATAAGTTGAGGACTGCCTCTAGTAACAGATTGTGACCGATTCCCCACTTGAAGAATCAGGTAAAAGCTCATGCAGGTTCTAAAAATACCAAAGAATCTATTTAGAAAAAAAACTGAAATGGGTGAACTCTACAAATGTCGAGTGTTAAAAATCTAGCATTCATCCTGACAGTTTGGAGAAGGTGGTGGAAAGTTTTGTGACTATTTTTCCACATCTTATGCATTTTGATCAGAAATTCTTCATAGTTGGGTAATTATGCATTATTGCCGGCAGGCCTGGGGCAGCTAACATCTTGCCCCTAGCCAGTGTATGTTCGTGGAATGATTGGTTTTTTGTTTTTTGTTTTTTGTTTTTTTTAACTTAAGGGTTTTTTATATGTATGTAATTTCTATTATGCTGTGAGCCGCCCTGAGTTCTCCGGAATAGGGCGGCATAGAAATTAAATTAATAATAATAATAATAATAATTATAACGTCTTCTCGAGGAAAGGTTAGTTCCCTTCAACAACATTTTCTCAAGGATTTTCAATTCATCCCATATTAATATGAATTACTTATCTGTGGTACCATCATCTGCAAATGTAACATAAAACAAGTGTAACATAACAGTGTGGTGTTTATATGTTTCTATATAGTATGTTTAAATGTGTATTACATATGTGCACACTTTGAGAGCAAGCTTTCATTTTTAATGTCTGCCATTGTGCCCACAGTAAAATATGACAATAAAAGCTATCTATCTATCTATCTATCTATCTATCTATCTATCTATCTATCTATCTATCTATCTATCTATCTATCTATCTACTAGTATTTTTGTTCTGTGTGAATGAAAGATGTGGGATCTCCTTGCAAACTGAAAACAAGGAATTACAATGGTTCTTGTTCAGTTTATTTTGCTTTTGAACATTTTTTTGTTTATTATTTTAAAATAACTCGTTTAGGATCATAGACTTATCTAAAATACGTGATAATGTATCAAATAAGAAAATAAAAGCAATGTTGACTAACCGTCAAGATCTTTATTATAACAATATGGAAAACTGCTCCTGTGCTCATTTCTTTTCCATTAACTAGGTTTTCCCCCCCTATATTTTCAGATACGGGTTGAAACCAAATGACCAGATCTTGGCAGAGGAGAAACATAAAGAGCTGTAAGAAATTCAATATTACTTCTTAAGCCTGATTTTCTACTAATTTAATAGGAAGTGTTCTGTTTTCACTGTTTACCTATAGTAGCTTTAATTTATTTTTCCTTAAAATTAATACAAACATGTTTGTATTAAAAATAATATAAATGTTTTCCTCCCTCCCTCCCTCCCTCCCTCCCTCCATCCATCCATCCATTCAAACATTGGAAGAACTACATTGGAGAACTTCTAGAAATTCATTAAATGAATTTTGCCCCATTTTTATGAACATTCTTGCCACAGTTGTTAAGTGAATCATTGCAGTTGTTAAGTTAGTAACATGGTCATTAAGTGAATCTGGCTTCCCCCATTAACTTTGCTTGTCAGAAGGTGGCAAAAAAGTGACCACGTGACCCTGGGAGACACTGCGACCACCATAAATATGAACCGGATGCCCAGCATCTCAGCTTTGATCACTTGACCCTGGGGATGCTACAAAGGTCATAAGTGTGAAACACGGTCTTATGTCACTTTTTTCAGTGCCGTTGTAACTTCGAACGGACACTAAATGAACTGTTGTAAGGCAAGGACTCTGTGTGTTGTAGAATATAGTTCTGTTCCTAAAGCTGACCCTCTCTACTTTCAGCTACTTTCAGTAGTTGTATCTGGTCGCATACGTGTGAACGGTGCTGCTTGGCAGGAATAAACGTGTTCACCTGTCCCGGGAGTCTATTTCCCCCCCCCCCAAAAAAAAAAAAAAAAAAAAAGAAGTAGCAGCCCCGTGTTGCAGTGACTCCACCTTCTCCACAGTTAAATGTTTATATAAACGAAATAATTGCTTTTTATCGCCTCTGAAATCTTGGTTTGGGTTGCTTTTCCTGCTCCATGATGCAGGGCCGCTTAGTTTGTGCCAGGATATATTACCCGTGGCAAATGGACGTAAGATTATCATCTCCCGGTCAAAATGACAGACTGAACGCGATTTCACTCTCAGCTTTTCTTTTAAACTCTTAGATGTTTCTTATTTTGAACGAGAGCTTTCTCTCTTGAATTAAAAGAGTCTTCTAAGGTCTTTTTCTTTTTACTTCCTAGCCTAATCTACAGAGCTGGGATCTCAGGGTGGTCTTCAGTTCCAGCATTAATTAGTCCCCTCCCTCTTCAGCTTTTTCCACTTCCCCCTCATAGATACAGGCATCCCTGGATATAATGGCAAATGACGGGAAAGATCTCCAAACTGGGGCTGGTCACGTCGCACAGAGGTGTTGAAAGTGGGTCAGAATGCAATTTTAATAATAATGACATAACACATTATTCATTGTTATATATTACAAATCACACTATCACCAAAATGTGCCAGTAATGAAAAATTGGTGGGAACACCAGCCAAAGAACAGGCCGCAAGGATTTCACCTGGTTGCGTACATGATAGTAGCAGTAGAATTTGATAGAATCTCCCCTCAGAAACTATGCTGGCATCTTTAAAGTTCTGAAAACATGTACAATGTGGAAAAATATATTGAAAGTAATATAGTCTTATGGATGGTCTACATTGACTCTGTTGCATTTGGAATGAAGCTGGAGGTGTCAGCCAAAGAATCGTCCCAGGGAATCCACCCTCCATGACAGGGATCTGCAGCCTTGACGACTTTAAGACTTGTGGACTTCAGCTCCCAGAATTCCTCAGCCAGCGGGGAACTGAAGTCCACAAATCTTAAAAGTTGTCAAGGTTGCGGACCCCTGCTCTAGGATAAGGGTGGGCAAATACGACCTGAGGACTTTAACTCCCAGAATTCCTGAGTCAGCCATGCTGACCACAGGAATTCTGGGAGTTGAAGTCCACAGGTCATAAAGGGGCCATAATTGCCCGGCCCTGCCCTGGGGTTCTCTCCACTGCTCCCCAGAGTGATTCAGACCAAGGGCGTGTGTGGAGCAGATAAATCATTATCATAATCGTTAAATGATCACATGCCATCTTTGCATAGCTTCTGATGCATCAGAAGTTCAAAATATTGATTAATCTGGATCTTGCTATCTTTCAGTGAGATACATTTTATAATAATCAATACTCCCTGAAGATGCATTTTCACTGAAGGTCAGCCAGGCTTCATTTCCCCCCCCCCCAAAAAAAACCAACGATGTGATTTCCTATTTAAAAATGGTTCTATATAAATGGATGAATGATGAATGATCCATTTCAGCCCCAGATGTTATCGCCCTGATAACATCTCAAATGGAATCTTGCTTTAGTACGATGTTCAAGTCAACCTGAACAAACTAGTCCTCTCTTCTGAAATATTTTTTTAAAAAGAAACTCTTTGCTGCTTCTATTTTAAGATAATTTACATGAGGTTATCAACACACAACACATTGCCTTTCTGCAATAAATGTCCAAAGATTTAAAGTGTTTACATTTTGCTGTAACACATTGCTGGACAGTCCATTCCATTTTTTTTAATTCTACTGGGATTTTTAAAAACAAAAATAGGCTTTAGAATAGAATATTGCTGGGAGGTCTTCTCGTCCGGCCCCCTCCCTCCTGGCTCAAGCAGGAGAACCTGTACCGTCTCAGATAGGTGAATGATAAGATTAAAGCTACAGTTTGATTTAGGAATTAAGACTTTTAATTATGAACTTGAAAAACTCAGCTTCACATTTTGTTTTCTGCCTCAATACATTATTAAGCGTTTCTTCCTCTTTTCTACAGAAAAAGCGAGCCTTGTAGTTTTTCAGAGGCAATCCATGGTATGTTCGCAGTGCACATTTGCAGCTATTCAGAAAAAAAGCACAACAAACGTGTTTGGGAAGTGAATGTTTTAGGAAATAAGAAGTATGGGGTGAATATTGTTTGGGGTAGATTTTGGAACAGTTTTTTTTTAAATCTCCCAGAGAGAAGACTTTTGCAATGTTTCTGTGAAGAAATGGAAATGTTCTGTTGCATAGTAGAGAAACATCTTTCTTTTTGAGAAGTTGGTATGGCCGACAGATAGGAAATATAAATATTTATGTGAACTGGGGTTTGTCTCCCTCTGAAGTATTTACTTAAAATTGCAGTTTGCCTTCTTCTGTTTTGAGGTATCCCTGCGCCCTAAACGTTGCTTGCCTTCCATGCCCCACTAGGCAAAACATCTAGCTAGATAAGGGCTCTTTTCTGTGTTGTTATTTGTTGCTTCTGAGGCTGTTCATCCATAAAGACATCGTTCTGGGGGAAGGCTGGGCGGATGGAGAGGAGCTGTCGAGAGCCAGCGTGGCCTGATGGGGGTGCAGGCTCAGGCTACAAAACAGGATTTGGGATTGTGGCATTTGGACTGCCAGCCGGTGTTTGCGGACCCTGGTTTTTAATGGACGTCTGTCCCATGTAGAATTGGATCCAATGGTCGCAGTTGATTTTGTAGATGAACTGAATTGAAGTCTAATTATTGAGGTCTCCGAAGGATAATTTTTTTTCTTTTCCCTTTAAATTCCTGTTTATGGAAACTGACAGTAGTATAATAAATAAAAATTTAAGAAATAAAAAGCAACAGTCTGAAAGAGAAAACAATGGCATCCATTCTGTAGTGCTGTACTGTAGTCAAATATTAAGACTGCCAACTAAGGCAGGGCCCTCAAAATGTAGGTGGTAAGATCTTCTGGTCCAACATCCTGCCAAGGGCAGAAATTCTCAAGCCGTCCTGGGTACCAGCTGCCCAGTCTTTGCATGGAAAACCTCCGTGACTGAGCTTCCATAACTCCAGGAGGGAGGCTATTCCACACTCAGTAGTTCTCCCAGTGAGGCAGTTACTCCTTATTTGGAGTTTGGATCCCACCGGCTCTTGTCCTCTTCCCTACGGCCTAGTCTGCTCTTCCCCCTTTTCCAGGGGACTGTCGTTGTTTGCCATGGACCTTTAAGTGCCTGAGAAACAGGACAGCTTCTACTCTGATAGTTCCCTAACTAACTGAATTCAGCATTCGCATTGAGGACCCACATCTAGATTCCTCTTCCTGAGCTCTGCCCAGCTTATCTGTATCCCAACACCAGCAATCCTGTGGCAGTTATCTGTGTCAAACAGCTTACCTCCTGCTGCCCATTCCTCAGAGGGACCCTGTTTGCCCTTCCAAATCAGCAAGACCAAACAGATGCTTTTCCATGTCCTTGTCTCAACTTTAATCAAGCCTACTTTAATGTGGAACATTGGCCTACGGCAGCTTGTGTCAAAAACTTTATGGCCCATTTATGACCATTTGTGATTGCCAATACAGTCAGTATGCATTTTTTCTCCCAGTGCCCCTTGCAGAGAAGACAGATTGGAGAGGAAGGGATTGCAAGAGAGTAAGTTGTTTGCTCTTCTGCAGACTGAAAGCAATGCAGTCAGGCACGGAGCCATGAGCATGCTATGCAAACACTCTTGAAATCTCTTTTTTTCCAGGCTCTCAGCTCTGTGAAAGGGGTTGAGGAGAAAAAAGCAAGCAAACTCTCTTTTGCCTGACCCTTTCGTGCTACTGGTGCAGTTGCATTGCTTTTGATGTGTACAAGGCAGCAAGCAGGCATTGGCGCTTAGAAGACAAAGAAAATTGAAAAACTGACTAGTCTGGCCTCTTTCCAGCTAGAAAGCATGGCTGTCTCCGTATGATTTCCCACCAAGTGGCAGAATTGCCTGTCCCAATTAGCCATTTAGTGAGGATTACCTGTAGATTGAACATCAGGTAGACAAAAACTAGTACAAAAGCTTACTTGACATCTTAGAAGAAATGTCGTAGCGCCTTGGCCTCAAATGTCTTAATTGTTTGTAGCAGCCGTCTATTTGGCTCCTCCGGTATATACAAAAAAGGGAAGAGTCGCTGCTCTGCTCCTTCTGAGTATTTTGGCAGCTGAGGTCCCTGCTGGAGCACCTGGCTTAGTTTTTAGCCGTAGCATGGCTGGCTGGGGGATTCTGGGAGTTGAAGTCCATAAGTCTTAAAGTTGCCAATTTTGGAGGCTACTCCAAACTATTACTAGGCTGCGTTAGATTCTAATGTGCTTGTGGTTTGGGTTGTGTTGGGTTTATTGTCAGAACGGTTTTTCCCTGCCTATTTGTCAGCCCTTTGAGGTGGGCCAGATAGCGAAACCCGACTCTACTTTGTGATAACTGGTAGTCCTTGACTTAACAACCACAACTGAACCCAGAATTTCCATTGCTAAGCAAGGCTGTTGTGAGGTGAGTTTTGCTCCATTTTGTGACCGTTTTGCCATGGTTGTTAAGCAAATCACTGCAGCTGTTAAGTGAATAATATGGTCATTAAGCAAAACTGGCTTCCTCATTGACTTTGCTTGTCGGAAGCTGCCTGGGAAAAGTACAGACGGTGACCCCTTGACCCCGGGACGTTGCAACCGTCACAAATACATGCCAGTTGCCAAGTACCCAAATTTTGATCACCTGGCCACGGGGAGTGCTCTGACGATTGTAAGTGTGACATAATAATCATAAGTCACTTTTTTTCAATGCCATTGCAAGTTTGGACAGTCACCAAATGAATGGCTGTCTATAACAGGGTTTAGGAAAAGAATTTGAAAGCCCAAAGACAGTGTCCTCCTCTCCTCTTACACCGAAGAATTTTATTCCTAATGATCCTTTCTCTCCCTGCCCTTAAATCCTGCTTTGCTCTCCCTTCTCTTCTCCAAGGTCACCTCTGCTTTTTTCCACCTCTGCGAGGTGCGTTGCTTGGCCTTTGGCCATAATGGAGAACTCTTTGGGGCCTGCTTCAAAGGGATTTGCTTGTATATTTGATTTTCAAATTTAGTTACAAGCTATTTTTTTTGTTTACACTGCTTTTGTGTAAATATAAACCAGGGGTGGGGGACCTTGGCTCTTTTATGACTTGTGGACTTCACCTCCCACAATACCTGAGCAGTCATGCTGGCTCAGGAATTCTGGAAGTTGAAGTCCACAAGTCATAAAAGAGCAGAGGTCCCCCACCCCTGATATAAACAGGTATTTAAAATGTAGAAAGGTAACTTGTTTAATCCAAGCTTAGCTTGTGATCATTCTCCCTCTCTTCTGCTTTCAAAAAAAAAAAAGTCTTATTAAATAATCCCAGCATGTGGGGGCTTCCACGGCCCCATTCAGATCTGGGATGTTTTGCTCGACAGGAGCAGAGGGAATCTGCAGGAAAGGTCCAGCCCTGAGTGGGACAGGATCCTATCCTGACTGCGGTTCATGGCTGGTTCACAGCAGCGAGGTGGGAGTGTCTGGAGCCTTTCTCTGAACTACGTGCTAACTTATATACTAAATCTGGCTAATTTTGAATTATGTTTCTCTCTTTTAAACTCCTTCTCCTCTAAGCCTACGGAGTCTTTCATTGTTTAATTCCCACTATAATGGGATGGTCAAGGTTATTAAATAGTCAATAATACAATAAAGAATGTTGTCATTTTGAATGCAGATGAACAGTCTGCCACACGATGGTGCTGCTGTTTTGCTTCTTTTCTCTCTTTGCAATTATCCCATTGAGACTGAAATAAAAGCTAAGCTGCACAACAAAAGGCACGTTACAGCAACCACAAAAAAATAAATAAATCTTGATACCATTGTACCACTGACGCTTTGAAGAGATGTACATGAAGACACACCAAGTGTAGAGATAGTTGGAAGGAGCCTTTACCCATACAATCCCAGGGCTGCTCCTTCAGTATTTTTGGGACTGAATTTGTAATCTGCATAAAGCAGGTTTTGTGTTTTATATATTTGGGGATATTGCCATAGAACGCTTTTCCAAAGATATCGCTGTTGTGGTGTCACTTCTGACTCGGTGACCCAGCGGACATCTGTCTGCCACTGGCTGCTTCCTTGAGTCCTTGTGAGTTCCTGCCGGTGTGCCTTGGGCACTTTGTTGTCTGCCACTGGCTGCTTCCTTGAGTCCTTGTGAGTTCCTGCCGGTGTGCCTTGGGCACTTTGTTTTCTGTCCATCCATGCTTTGTTTACCTTGATTTTTCCAAACATCGTGGTCTCTTCCGTGACTCTTTTCTTTCTGTTTTGGGTTTAAAATATTTAAGCTTTAGTCTCACCATCTTGTAAGTTTATCAGGGGTTCAGGTGCCAACATGTGGGTCCTTTTATCCAAATGCAGTATGGTGCATTCTAATACATGGGTTTTAAAAAGCATCCTTGACTTATGACTGGCTGCTAAGTGATTCTCTGAACTTACGACCAACCTCCCCAGAGTGCTCATTGGCTAACCACCAACCACTTAGCAACCGCCACAAAAAATCGGTCATGGTCATGTGATGACTGACTTACATCCTTAATGGTGGCTTCCTCGTGGACTTTGCTTGTCACTTTTCAGCCTTCTGACAAGCAGAGACTCTGTTGAAGGAAGGGACAGAAGAAGCCTTCCCTGTTACAAACTCATTGGATGCTCCGCAAGTAATTTCAAAATACAGTCCTGTCCATCCATTTCTTGTGCCTTACAAAAAGCAGTAAGAAAGCTGCTATCATGACTGGCTCAGACTTTGAGGAAGAGGTTATGGTGCACTGATGATGTTTCTTAGTTTGGGTAATGAAACGTCTGCAAGAAAACCACCAAGCTCGGAGGACACAAAAACACCCCTCATTTCAACCCCAAACTACAGATATTCTGTTTCATCGGAGGATAAAGTGATGGCGAAAGGTACAGGAAAGGTGTACACGATGCCTCCTTTTTGCAAGATCTGGCCCCAGGAGGGCCCCCCCAAAGTGGACCTTCCTTCTTTCATTACTATAAACTTCATTGCCGCAGATGGAGGAGCAGCCAGGTCCTTGTTCACGGTTGCCATGGAGAAGAACGCTGAAGAACGGTCCCAGGTCCAGGACGTGGTTGCTAGAAGCTTAACAAGTCACAAAGAAAAGGTTTGCAGTTTTAAAGTCGTAAAGAAAATCAGCCTTGACTTCTGAGCCCCAAACCCTCATGAATTTCCTCACCTTCACAACAGTTATGTGTCATTGGTGTACCGTGTTACCTTTGGCTAAGACATTGAACTGCCTTGCATCACTCTTTCCTCGCCACTTCTAGAGTGGACTAACCTGTCTATCTTGGCTTCAGTTGTCTGGCTCCCTTGTGAGTCTGCAATATAGACTAGGAGCGACTCAGTTGGAAAGCCACGTTGTGTCTCCTTGGGTTAATAATTCAGATTGTTCATCTCCCTTTCTTCCACTTGAAGAAAGGTCTCTGAGTGGAGGGGATGCGCCAGCTCAGTGGTTAAAGACGCTGCGCTTGTCAGCTGGAAAACTGACAGCCCGGATTGCGATGGGGTGAGCTCCCGCCACTTGCCCCCCAGCTCTTGCTAATCTAGCAGTTCGAAAGATGCAAGTAGGAAAATAGGTACCACTTCGGTGGGAAGGGAACATCTCCTTTAGGGACCTTGTATGGCTGTGGGTGGGCTACAACCTGAGTCTTCCCAGTTCCGTCTTTACATCTTAGCCACCAAATCACACTGATCCAAAGACTTAAATAATGATTCCAATTTAATAAACCGACAGCCTTTTTCATCCTGGTTGACTGTATCTTGCACTTCCAATGAACAGTTGAGTGATTCTCTCGTTAAAATAAACCCTCCAGCTGAGGAGGAGAGAAAAGGGAGAGGAAGGCTCCATGACCGTCCATTGACCATCTTTCTGGATCCCCAGATGAAAGGTGGCTACAGAAGCCTTTGAAAAAACCTTCCAGGCACCACAAACGGAAGGATTCCTGCTTTTATCCGGAAGAGCTGGAAGTTGATGCGGGCGATGTTCAGTTTCCCAGCTGAAACCAAGTGAAGAAGGGAAGTGTGTTACATCAGGACATGATGTAAATATTCCTAACATCGTTTTACTCTCCCTGACCATTAACCTTTCCTACTTGGCAGAGAAGGAACAAATGAAATAGCCAGACACGGCCTTGAAAACCCGGCAAGAGACCTGGGCAAGGAGTGAAGGAACTGGGGAATGCCCAGATGGCATTTTCCTCCGTCCATACTGGAAGTGAACAGCTGGTTGCACAGATGGGGCCAATGGGAGCAGGAGGATGGCGCACGCCTGTCTCTGAGAGGAGCGGCTTCTGGCAAGGGAAGAGCCGCCTTTCCTGGGAACTGGGAAGAAAGGCTTCAGAAGGCACCTTGCAAAGCGGATCATGAAATCTAAAAATGGTGGGGGAGGGAGGGAGAAGACAGCCCAGAAATTAGTGTGCCACCAATACGGAAACTGGGAGGGCCGTGTGGTGGCAGCTCATAATGAGCAGATAATTACAGGAATAAATGAATCGAGTTACGTGACCCAAAGGCTGTAGCCGCGTGTCTGTGCAAAGGCAGAATACGGAGCAATAAGAGGAAGAGCTAGAAATCCGAAGACAGGGAGGCCAATAATGTCTGATTCGGGAAACGTGGCTGAAAGGGATGGGCTAGAAACGGGGGAACGCAGAGGCGGCCAAGGGGCACGGTTGGATCCAAAGGAGGAAGGGTCCACACGAAAAGGGGAGGGGGAGAAATGCAGGCACTCTAGGGCAGGGAAATGCACACACAGGTAGTGAGACCCAGGAACCGAGTGTGACGGCCTCTGCGTAAAGATACTGTGCATGGAAGTTGTGTATGCTCTTCACACCTGATTGTTAAGAACAGTGGCTAGTCCATATTTTCTATGATGTTCTTGCCCGTAGAAGATCTGATACAGAAAACCTGATGCAGTTAGTCAGTTTCAGATGCTGATTCTCACAATGGCAGTGCTAAGTCTGCCTCTGGCCTCAGCAGCAGCTGGACGTCCTGTTGACTCTTAATTGGTCCACATCCTGAGCACCCGGGCAACTTGCCCTCTGCCCTTTCCTAGCAGCCTCTTCGGACCTCTTCTGACTCAGAGGCCTCGTCGTCTTCCAGGATCTGCTTGGGAATGAACGCCTGGTGGAGCCCGGAGCTTTCTGGGGGTGGCGCAGGCCCCTTCGTTGCGCCTGCCATTAATGCTGCCATTACACCGCCCTGAGTTCCTGGAATAGGGCGGCATAGAAATCCAATAAATGAAATGATGATACACTACAGCAGTTGGATTATTTTGGGGGGGGGCAAGAAACCTACAATTACACCTCAGCTTTACAAGCATGTGCTCTTTTCCAGTGTGTGCATTTTCAATAAGGGTGTCCTGTTAAACATGTTTGGTATTCAGACAGGTGCACTACTTTTTATTATGTTACTCTTTTAGTATAAACAATGCTGATTACATAGAATATACTTAATATAATATGATATGATATGATATAATATAATATAATATAATATATAATCAATGCCTTAGTCTCGTGATATGTTTAACCAGAAGAATTTGGCAAGGCAGAAATATAACCACTATTTTTATAGCCCTGTTTGACTTATCTCAAATTAAGCTTTGGATCCATTGTTTCTTTACTTAAAATTGTGGTGTATTCTAACATAATTTATCTGTGATAAGCTATCCTAATTAAAGTTGGAGAATCTACAACATTGTTCCAATTACTACTAATCAGTTATACACTAATTTAATTCTACTTAGCTACAGTACATCATTAATCAAGTTCAGGCTTAGGATGACAGATTTAGCACATTAACTAGCTGGGAGTATTCAAAGAAGGAAAAGAAAATTGATTGTAATGCAGTTGAGATTAAATAATTCACAGTGTGCCAAATAATAAGTTTCATTCTTCATTTAAAAAGTACAAGTGGTCCTTACAAATTATTTGGAAATTAGTAGTATGAAGTATGAAATACATGAAAGCGCATGTTGAAATAGCAGTTGTGTTTGTGAATATTCAGTTGTGAAAGTGGGTCAGTTGTAAAGGTTTTCCCAGCCCAGGTGTGCCCGGCTATGAAGGGCTCTGCTCGCCTCCCTTTCTTAGCCAAGAGAATCAGCATTGCCCAAAGATGCTCCTCCGGGGGTTATGTGGCTAGCAGGACGGAGCGCCATGACCTTCCCCCGGAAGTGGCACCTGTTTATTTACTCTTGTGCTTTCAGACTGCTGGGTGGGCAGGAGCTGCGGCGGCAAGGAGTGGGAGCTCACCCTGTGGTGCAACACTCGGATCCAGAACCCAGACTGACAGCTTTCCAGTTGACAAACTCCGTGTCTTTAATCGCTGAGCCATTGCGCCCCCTCAAGGCGTCAGCTGTACAGTTCATCAAATAGGATTGTATTTTGGAATAGTCGGTGAAATCCTAATGCCACACTGGTGCTTTCACAAGAAAAACGCACACAACTCCTCGGGTGAATTCATGTCTGCCAGGGGTTGCATGTTCAGGCGGGCCGAAGTGCTGTCCAGGCAGCGAAAAACTTATGTGGCGTTTCAAATAGTGTATTTGATTCCAACAGAAAGCTAATACAATCGTTATTAAAGATGTATGTTTCCACAGTTCTTATAAGGAAGTTAAGACCCAATAGAATAATTATAATCGACCATACTAGTATTCTGACAACAGTTTTTTCCTTTTAGTATTACTTAATTCGGGAGTATAGGATATAAGGACAGGACGGGAGCATAACTTAAGAGCACCAAGTTGAATGAAAGAGCTCTTGATTTGGCCTCGCTGTGTAGTAAAGGGGTTGCATTACTGCAATTGTGGCAGCAGATGGAGGTGCTGTGCAGGCCTCCTCCTTGCCTGCTCTTTATTCTCGCAGGAGGATAAGAGCTGGCTGGAAGATCCAGGCCCAGGGCCATGCCCTGTGTACAGAAAGTGTGGGGGGGGGGGCTGCAAGGCCACGGGAAAGAATTGCCTGGAGGATCCAAATGTCCCTCTAAACTCAGACCCAAGAAAATGTTGGTGAATAAAAGCAGAAGCTGCCCGTATCTCTGTTGATTGGTTGGTTAAGGAAAGAATATTGATGTCAAGCATTCAATCATATATGTCTGCAGAGACAGGACTTGATTTGATGTGTAATTTTTTGACACCCTGGAAAGGGTCGGTTTAGGTCAGGGGTAGGCAACCTTGGCTCTTTTATGACTCGTGGACTTCAACTCCCAGAATTCCAGCTGGCTCAGGAATTGTGGGAGTTGAAGTCCATGAGTCATAAAAGAGCCAAGGTTGCCTACCCCTGGTCTAGGTAGAGCCAAGTCATTGTGGAAAGGAGGATTTTTAAAGGCATCATTGGACCCAGGAGGTGAGTGTCTGCACCTGGCAGTTAAAATCCCAGGCTCGTTGACTGGAAGGTTGGCAGTCTGAGACCCGGGCACTGCGTGACGGGGTGAGCTCCCTTTACGTGCCCCAGCTCCCACCCACCTCGCAGTTCGAAAGCATGCAAATGAGAGTAGATAAATAGCTACCACTTTGGTGGGGAGCGGACAGGGCTCCATGTGCACGACCACGGAAGAGTCTTCGGACAACCGTGGCTCCCTTGGCTGAGACACAGAGGTGAGCACCATCCCCAGGGTCAGACATGGGTGGACAGGGGAAAGCTTTACCTTTAAGAATGTATGAGGGTTTCCCCCCCCCCTTTTTAACAATTGTATGAGCTCCAGCATTGGAAGTGGAATTCCACGGAAATCAAATCATCTGTGTTCTGCACAGATGTAATTAAGGTGAATTAAGACGCATATTGACGTTATGCACGCACTTATAAGAACAGTTCCATATTAGTAAAACAATAGTAACACCTAGGATACAGCCAGCAAGCAGACAACAGAGTTGAAATCAGTTTGGTTGGAAATGAATTTACATTTCCTTTCAGAAGCTAAGATTTAAAAAATGGCTTTATGTGCTCATTTAACATGAAATTAATAGATGAAAACGAACAAAAATAGATGTCAGTTTCCTTGCCTGAAGGCATTTGGGATGGAGGTGCCACTGCACTAAAGGCGCTCCCCCCCCCCCGTAAATTATAGCTTATTTCTTTCAGGATCCTTAAAAACATGGAATACTGTAAGACATTTCTTCAAGTATATGGAGCCCAATGAAGTTTAATAGGGGCATTTAACAGATTGATAGGTAGACAGACAGACAGACAGACAGATAAATAGATATTCTGGCTTTCCTCCAAAATCTTAAGACGGGATAGAAAATTTATCCTCCATCTTTATTTAAGTTCATTCATTCTCAGACATTTTAAAATGTTCACATAAAACTTAATTCATATAAGAACTCAGTAAATAAACTTTTCTTGTTACAAGATATCCATCATCATTCAAATTACTCATTTGTTACAAATGAGCAAAGGCTAAATCCAATGTAACTATTAAAAACTGCTTCTTAATACCTAATTCAGAACACTTTGGAGCTGTTTACTACATGAACCTTTCACCTAATGGAGAAACAAAAGAATAAAAATTATATATATCAGAAACCCTTGCGTTTGCATGGTTGAATCTGGCTGGTTTTGGAACCATTTTTAATATTGTATCTAGTATTTTAAATGAGTAAAATGAGTTAGAAGCTGCTGAATATTTTAATGTGACTGAATTTTAAGACAGGGACTTCCGCAAAGCAACGGTTGCCGCTGTGTCCAAAGCTTGGGTCTTCTCTTGAATTTGGGGGGGGAGAGACACAAACCCTCTTGGGGCATCAGGGCTCATAGGAATCTTCCTTCAGGGGGACTTCCCTGGCAGGCTGCTGTCAGACTGGTGGAGCTGGTTCTGAAATGATGGGGAGGGGGAGAGAGAGAGAGAGAGAGAGATGGCTAGATAAGAAAGGAGAGGTGAGATTGATTCAAAGTTGACCTGTGGCTTCATTCAAAGGGGGGAGGAGGGGGGGCTGAAAGCCAGAGAGGCAGTCTGTCCAGAGAAAGCAGGTTTTCTACTTCTCTGTCCATTGGCGCCTTTGGGGGGGGGTCCTTGGGCAGCATCTGAAGGGGGCAGAAGGATGCTGGCAAGGCTTCACCAGCTGGATAGCCTTCTGCATCACCTGAAGGGCTGCCTCTGTCTTCAGAAATGGGAAGATGTCATTCTCTTATTGTCTTGCTCCACTTTTCCTATCCAATTGTCACAATTCAGATCAATAAAGACTGGCAATTGAGTCTTATAAAAATTGTAAAATCTTTGTTGTTGGATGCAGTATTAAAAAAAAAGATGTGTCTAGGTAGCAGAGCAGACAAGTGCTTTCCTTCTGGTCCTAGAAGGATCAAAGAGTGGCTGAATGGCTGAATAAATAACTGCAAAAGTAAAAAGTTAACCCTAAAGTCAATTTTAGAGCCCACAAAGTATAAACAGCAGGTGTGTCTTAAAAGAACATGGGGCTACCCTGAGGAAGAGCCTAAGTTTCCAGAGAGAGATCTCAAAACAATGAACAAAGAAATAAATAACATTGATAACGATGCAGGAAGGGTCTTGAATTATCTGCTTGGGATTGCCTCCACTGTCGGGAGGAGTCCCACCTCTGAGTCCATAGGCAACCTCAAGCAGAGCATGAAGTCAAACAAGAATGTCTGATTTTCTTTTTTTTTCTTTTTTTTAAGTATTTTTATTAATTTTTACAAAATTTTTAACAAAAGATAAAATAATAATTCAACTGTAAACAATCATGTACATATACAATTACCAAACAATCAAACAAAACTGCTCGGTACCCCCTCCCCACCACATCCTCCTAAAACAAAACTAACCCCCTCTTCTTCCCCTCTAACAACCTACTTACACCTTTCTCTACTTCCATCCCCTCCTCCCACCTCTATCCTGACCTCTCCCTCATACCCTCTTCCTACTTGCCTAGCCTTCACTCCTCCTTCTTCTTCCAACCAATGTGGTGCCCAGAGGCCACCCGAGCAACCCCTTGCTACCTAAAAAGAAAAAAGAAAATATCCATCCCCAAAACAGTTGAAAAAACATAAGATAACAATCATTAAAACCCTCCCACCTCCCCCCCCAGGCTTCCCAGAGTGAATACAGGGTAAAAACGCAAGAAACCCCACTAAACTACTTATACATAATTATTTAACTATAAAACAAATATAATTCCTTCAGTTGATATTTCTTCTGTGTATAATCTATCCATTTTTTCCACTCCATCAAAAATTGTTCATTTGAGTGGTTCTTCAAATATGCAGATATCTTAGCCATTTCCGCCAAGTTCACAACTTTTAACGTCCATTCTTCAATAGATGGTGTTTCAGATGTCTTCCAATATTGTCCCACCAGCAGTCTTGCCGCCGTAATCAAATTCAAAATCAACTTGGTCTCTATGGTGGTACAGTCTTTTGTAATACCTAACAAAAATACCTGTGGTGAAAATTCAATACGCTTTTTCAATATATTTTGAAGAATCCACCATATTTTTATCCAAAAAGCCTTAATTTTTTTACAAGTCCACCAAATGTGAAAATAAGTAGCATCCATGGAATCACATCTCCAACATTTGGGTTGCATATTTGAATGCCATCTATAAAACATTTTATAAAAATTTTCTCTTAAATGCTGAGCTTGTGTAAATTTTACATTTTTCACCCATATCCTTTTCCAAGTTTCCATCATAATTGGACGTCCAAAATTACATTCCCATTTAATCATACAATCTTTAACTAATTCATTTCCAGAATCAATTTCAATTAAAACATCGTATAATCTTTTAATATGCATAATTCTTTGATCTCTAACTTGTTGGATTAATTTTCCATCCTTTAAAGAAAAACCCATCTTAACATCTTTTTGCCATCTAGCCTGAAATTGTATATGTGAATACCAATTATGGGCTATTCCTTCTTCCCTTAACCTATCTTAGACCTATTTCGCTGTTAAATACCGACTATAAGATTTTTGCAAAAATTTTGGCTAATAGATTAATGACAGTTTTAACTCAAATAATTCATCCGGACCAAACTGGTTTTCTACAAGGGCGACAGATGAAAACCAATGTTAGACAACTTGTTAATATATTGGAACATCTGGATAAACATATTCAAGTGCCGGCAGTTCTTATGTTTTTGGATGCTGAAAAAGCCTTTGACAGATTGAACTGGTTATTTTTGAAAAGACTTGTAGTCAAGATGGGAATGGGGGACCAGTTTATCAACTCTATATCAGCAGTGTATCAGAAACAAACAGGGCAGATTATTGTGAATGGTCAACTAACAGATTCATTTAATATAGAGAAAGGTACCAGGCAGGGTTGTCCTCTATCCCCTTTATTGTTTGTGTTAACCTTAGAGGTTCTACTGAACAAGATCAGAGCTTCAGATGAATTAAAAGGAGTTTAGATTAGACAACATGATTATAGATTATGCGCCTTTGCAGATGATTTACTTGTGACATTAACGCAACCAATACAGTCAGCTCAGAGGTTGATGGAGATTATTCAAAATTATGGAAGAGTATCAGGTTTTAAATTAAATATATCCAAGACAAAGATGTTGGTTAAAAATCTAGGTGATAAATTAAAACAGGATTTTAGGGTTAGAATAACAGGGTGTGAGATAGTTAAGAAAGTTAAATATTTAGGAATTTACATAGAAGCTTCAAATGGGAAATTGTATAAGAATAATTATGAACTTTTATGGAACAAAGTACAATTAGAGTTGGAGAATTGGAAAAAATTACAATTATCAATGTTGGGAAGGATAGCTGCAGTCAAAATGAATGTATTGCCGAAATTTTTATTTCTATTTCAAATGTTACCAATACTTAAAAAGGATGGGAATCTGGAGGAGTGGCAGAAAGGTATTAATAGATTCATTTGGAATGGCAAGAAACCAAGGGTTAAATTAAAAATTATTCAAGATATAAGAGAGAGAGGTGGTTTGAAAGTGCCTAACCTTAAGCTATATTATCATGCAGCAGTTCTAGTAGCAATAAGTGATTGGATTAATTTAACTAATGAAAGAATATTGAATATAGAAGGGTACGGACTATTGTATGGGTTTCATGCGTATTTAGTTTATGATAAAAAGTTGGATAGGGGTTTTAAAGAACATTTATTGAGAAATTCACTGTTGCGTGTCTGGAAAAAGTATTCTTATAAGTTAAATGGTAAAATTCCTTTATGGACAGTTCCCAGGCATGCAATAGAGAGTATGAATAGACAACAAATTCAGGATGTGGTGCCCTATGAGAAGCTTTTAATTAAAGAAGGGAATAGTTTAGAACTGAAGAATGTCTGATTTTCTTAAATTTGTTTATTTAAGCATGTGTATGGCCGATCAGCTCACAGAAATGCAGCTGAGTGACGTACAACAATAAGAGCAGTCAACAACAACAACAACAACAAAAATCCAATAATAAAAGCAAAACAGCCCTGATTCCTCTTCTGACCCGGCCTCCAGAATCTGCCACTCCTTCTCCTACATTGATTGATTTGATGTGATTTGATTTCTATAGCTGCCCATCTCAGCGACTTACAGTTATAAAATTATAAAACAGTTAAATCAATTTTAAAAAATGAAACTATAAAAACATCCAAAAGAATAAGTACGTGCAACATCCAAGATAGTAAACCAAAATGGGCTTTGAGAAGCAAATGGCAATGAATTGATTTCTATCTCCTACTGCAAACAGGGCCTTCAGACTGTGACCCAGACTGTCCTCAAGTTTTGGGTTTCAGTCAGGATAATTCAGGATCAGCTGGTAAAGAGACGGCTAGCAAAAGCACACAGGAAGGTTGGCTGGATAAACAGAGAGGCTGAAATCCGGCAGCCCACCAGAGATCATTGGGCTGCCCATTCAGCCTCTGTGCGTGAAGAGGCTGCCTTTTGCTCCCGTTCCTTCTTCTCCGCAATATTCTGTGATCCCCATCAAAGACATGCCAAGGAAATCATTAGCAAAAACAGGGCTATGAAGTTCTCCATCAGCTGTTCGGCATACGCCGAGTGCTTCTATCTGGGAGCACGGGACCCCAAGGTTTTGAACAGCCATTAATTACATATTTTGCCAGTAATGAAACGAGTGGAAAAATTAAGCAATTGAACAGTCTTTCCCCCCCTGCCCTTGATAATAATTATGACTTACAACTAGCCACACTTAGAAGATAAGTGCATTAGGAGTCAAGTGTGTACTACAGATTGAAAGTTTATATGTTTTTATAGAATGAAAATGGCAACTCCTTATAAAAGTATTTATTATTTGCAAAATAAAATTACCTCAAACTAGCGCTTTATTTTCCAAAACCACTTCTTCTAAACAAATAGCAACTAAATCAGAAGTCACTAATTCTAAACAGACTCCATGTTATGAAGAACAGATGTTTATATATGAAAGAGACAATTTGCCTGTGCATTTTCGAAGATTCATAGCTTTGAAATATTTTACCACAAACGTTAGGGGTTGAAAAAAAGTGGACTTAAATGTCAGTTTAATAGATGCCAAAAGAACATTTTCCACATATGTTTACATTTAAGCAATATTGGAACAAGATGTAAAAAAGTAACTTGGGTACAAAAGTAAGGTTAAAACATTAGCTCTTAAAGATTGTGATTTAAAGACTTTATTTTCTTTTTAGTAAAGTCAGCAAGCTTTACTCATGTTTTTTTTAAAATAAAAATCTCAATTTTAAAAGCCACATTTTGCTATTACCTAAAAGTTGCCTGAATGCTGTGTAAAATTTCTGAGATAAATAAGTTGGGAAATTCTAACATTAAACATTTGACAGTAATAGGTCTAAAATAAATATTTGTCAGTGCTAGATATTTAAGTCAGATTTCTGTATATTTTTCTGAATTTAAAGAAGTTTAAAATGATACTTATTTACCAAACAGATGTGGAAATCAGAGAGCATTGTTTACTGATAATATTTCATGCTTTTTAAAGCATTATTTTGATAACCCACTTTCTTCTCTTGAGGTAAGAGTGGCATATAGCATCCCCTCCCCTCTGCTGTTAGGGAGATTAGTAATTTGCCCCCGCCCCCAAAAAGAATTACAATCAGTTATGTATTTTTGCTTAACTTAATGCCGTGGTGGTGGCAAACCTATGGCACACATGCCACAGGTGGCACGCAGAGCCCTCTCTATGAGCACATGTGCCGTCGCCCCAGTCCTAGGCCTTCGGCTGGGTTTTATAAAACCTTTTTGCTTTAGGCCTCTGCCGCCATGTGCAAAAAAAATAATAATGGTTCAATCAATCAATTTCAACTTCTTGCGAAAAAAAAAAAGATCTCACAAAGTTGATTGATTGAACTTTTTAGTCCCACCCAGCCTGCCGTTGCCACCGCAGCCATGCCCACCCAATGGGCCACACCCACCCGACGATACATAAGAGGGTTTTGGATTGCAGTTTGGGCACTCGGTCTCTAAAAGGTTGACTGACCTGGTCCCTTGTAAAAGCAAGTAGTATATTGGAGTTCCTACTGAACTGTTGGCTATATTGATGCCTTACATTCAAATGCTCACATAACATGAAGTTTTGAAATATACAGAATCCCGAGAATGTAACCTTTTTTCTCCCTCTCTCTTCTTATCCCGCCCTTTGTGATCTCTTTCAGATTTGAAGAACTTGTGGAAAAGTTCAAGGTAGAATATCATGCTGGTGGGTCTACGCAGAATTCCGTTAAAGTGGCCCAGGTTTGTCCCCTTCACAATGAATTACATGCAGGTTAAGACTTAATTGCAGAAAGATGTTTTTGTTCTAAAGTTGTTTATTTACGGAGTATAAACACAACCCAATATGGCTATGCTTTATTGTTGCCAGCAGCATGCAGTGATGGCCGTGTATACAATGATCATCTGAAGTTGCAGCCGCTGTTCTGTTTCTGGGTTAGATGTGTGAATGTCCTACTTTAATTGAATAAGATATTTAAATATTAAAGGGTATCTTACATTTGGGAGTTTAGTTGCACTTCAAATGTGTCCTTAAATAAAGCGAACAATTGCTGGAGACTAAGCTTCATTCTTAGCAAATAATAATAACAATTGAGATAATCTTAGCTGAGACTTCATATTTGTTGAAGAACTAAGTATCTGGAAGGTTGTCCACTTAATATTGAATTAAAGGCCTGTTAAAAACCTGAACAAAATTGGGAACAGGTTTAAAACTTTCCACAATTGGGGGAAGGAAGAATCGTGGGAAATCTTTGCCTCAGGATTTGCAGGGGCACCTATTTGAAAATGTCTCCCTTCCAATGTTGAAAATAAGTGGGGTGGGGGCTGATCTGAAGAGGTGGAGGTCTGGAGAAGCCAAAACCAAGAAGGAACTGGGGTCCGAAGATCAGCAAAGAGTCTGAAAACAGTTGAGCAAAAACTGCAGAATAATTGTAAACTAGTAATCGGGAGTCTACATTAGATTGATCTTAAACCAGTAGAATTGAGTGGTAAAAGAGAGAGAGAGACTTCGTGTAGCAATGATAGCAGATAAACCTTGTTTTTTCTCTTTTCAGAAATCAAGAGTTCAGTGATCATTTCAGCTAATATTTTGCCATAAAACTGTTTTCTTAGTATTGTTGGTTTAAAATACTTCTAGCCTTTCTTTAAGAATGGAAGTGCTTCCATGACGTGGGACAGCCGAGTCATCTCAACCAGGGCGTAATTCAGAGGGTTGGGAGAGCCCCCGGAGTGAGGGGGGATTGGCCCTGCTGAATGATTCACTTAAGGACCAGTCCAGGGATGGGCCACCTGGGCTCTTTTATGACTCAAAGTGGACTTCAACTCCCAGAATTCCCTCTGCCAGCCATGCTGAGGGGAGAGGGAGAGGTTTCCATGCTGGGAGTTGAAGTCCGTGAGTCATAAAAGAGCCCAGGTTGCCTACCCCTGGACTAGAGCAAGAAAGGCTGCAAAACGGGACAAAACTCACTTAACAAACGTCTCGCTTAACAACAGAAATTTTAGGCTCAGTTGTGGCCGTAAGTCAAGGACTACCTGTATTCAAGAAGAAAACAAATCGAAAAATACATTTATCCTTTGCAAGGTGCCAGCAGATTTGCAAAATTTGGTTCCTGTTGCTAGAATGATCAAACATCCTCGGGCAGAGAGAAAAAAATCAATGAATGATTGATTCTTGATGAAAGACAGCTGTATCTGACTGTGAGTAGGAAGTGGCAGTGCAGGTGAATTTGAAGAAGGAAATTTGGACAGAAAGGCCAGTTTCGATAAACTGGGCAAGAGCATAAAATCAGTGACTCAGGTAGAACATGCAAAATTCAAATTTGCCCAGTAATCCCCCTTTTTTGATATTCAAAATATTTTTGAGCTACAAATTCAGAAGTTAAAAATGCAACCTGTAATTATTTGACTAGTTGGCAACCTGTACCGAATGAACAAAGATGGAATCCTTTAGAATTAGGGGACTGATCACCTGTTTGGTGTGTGTGTGTGTGTGTGTGTGTGTGTGTGTGTGACATGATCTTTCCTGGGGGGGGGGAAGGGACAACAAACCAAGGGTTGCTGTGTGTGAATACATGGAAAGGGGGTGGCAGCAGTGGCTTCCTCTCGCACCAGGCCGTTGCTGCTGCTGCTCACGTCTCCTTTCAGGGAAGAGCCTGCTGTGCCACACCCCTGTGCACCATTGTGTGTGTGAGCACATGAGGCCCATCATTAATTTGCTCATTTGGCAATTATAATTAGGAATCCAAAAATGGATCATTGGCTTTTATCCGGCACACTTAAGAGAAAAGGGACAGATGGTACAAATGGCCGTGAGATATCAGCATATGAAACAAAAGTTAGTAAGCTGACAGTATGGAGGGGAAAAAAGCAGGGAAGACTTAAAAACAGGGATTTATTTTCACTGGAGCAGACAAACTAGGAAAGCTTAAAATCGGCTAAATTTCACCATCCCTTTGAGAGTAAACCTGGAGAATATAAGCTTAAATAATATAAAAGCAGCAAGAAGACCATGAAATGGACGTTCTTTAATGCTAAGGCAGGGAAGACCTGTGGAGGGAGGGTTACTCTGAGAGCAAAACTGAATACAGGAAAAAAAAACAACTGGCAAATCTTTTGCAGTGGCTGCACTGACTTTTGTTTTCATCTTGCACACTGACTTGGATTAATTTTTTGCTTGGCTCCAGAGTCTGAGCATGGCTTCTGGGTTTTCAGCGGCTTCCCAGATCTTCCAAGCGTCCCCTTCCCCTTCTAACTTTCTCTTTGTTTTCTCTTTTCTTTCTCTTTTTACTTCATATTACTTCGCATTCGTTTTTATCTTCTTTCTTAAACGCCCACACAAACAATTAGAGGTGTAGCTGTCATTGAGGAGACCCAAGCGGGTCTGAAGGTGGAGCCTGAACAAGTCCTTTCTCCCAGATATGGTGGGAGAAGCCACACCGAGCATGCCGACCGATGGAGCAAGGCATTAATTGGGCTGCCACAACCCACAACTCTCAGGTTCCAAATATTTCAACATTTTGATTAGTGGTTTAGGTGAAGAGTTCTATTTGACCATCACTCGCCAGTAAGCACAGAGGCTCAACTGGCCAATTTGGAACCCAGAGATTTTGGAGGAGGAGGAAGTCGTGCTAGGACCTGATCCAGTGTTATCTAGATCTAACAGGAGGTGTCTGCAGCTATAAAGCCCATAGAGGGTCCGCACAAGACCCGTGTACTGTTATGGCAGACGCGCCTCTATTTTTGCAAATTAAGAAGGGAAAAGTTGCCAAGCCTTACTACTAGTCAGCCAGTTTTACAACAGTGAATATTTAAGGAAAATAAAATTGATCAGGTTGGGCATGGCTAAATTGTGCTTGAATAGATTTTGAGCCAGCTCTGACTTGATTCTAGAATGCCTGGTGAGCACAAATTCCCATCCACTTTAGATTTAGGGCTGTGGGAGCCGACATGGGTGTTAACGTGGCCTCCAGGATCGTTGTTGTTCTGCGTCATCTCAGCCCCTCTTGGGGGCCATCCAAGACGCTTCATCTTCTTCTTTTCTGTTGCTAACTAAATATCTGGCAGCCCCACAATAGCTCAACAGGGTATTTATTTCCTTCTAAGAAATTTCATCTTCTTTGTGGGTGGGGGATACACTCTAAAAGGGTGGAGGGGTAGATACTTTTAAACATTTTCTTTCATTCTGAATTACATGTCTGTATAGTATACTGCAGATCATGAATGAAAATTTATTTCCTTTATTTATGTTGCTGAAGAGTAGAACTCTTCTTTTGCAGATAGCAAGATTAACTTTTTTAAAAAAAACTTCTTTTCCCACCAGATGCTTCTACAAAAAATACATTTCAAAAACTGTAACTCAGAAGGTGTAATGGGGATTTTTGTTCTTCCTACAGATGGAAAAATAATTAGATTAGATCCAGCGATCTCCCATTAGAATTCTCCCGTTTGCTGAAGAGGGTGGGAAAGTGATTCTCTCTATACCCCCCCCCCCATTCTTCCTCCTGTGTGCATTTCTTAAAAGTCTGTTTTGAAGAGATGGGGGGGGGGAAGAGAGCACTCTGAACAGCTGGAGTCCTGAGGGTTCAGAGACAGGAGGGTGGGTAAATTGGATTCCCCGCTCCCACCCACCCAGGAGGGTCTGCTGAATTGCAGGGATCTCCACCAGTGGAAGAGTCCTGCTTGGTTCCAGGCCATTGTCACTGTTCCAAAATAAGCTTTTGATCAGGGTGTACCCAGGATGGAAACCAAAGCAAAATAAAACCATATTCTAGAGAAATGTGAAAAGTGTGCTCATTTTCATAAAATGCTTAACGTTCCATCTCAATGAATCTGAGAGATGGAAAAGGAATTCCAGACTGATTTCTGTTCTACCACGCAACAAATGTTGATGGTCAAGTGATGTGACAGATTTAATGCCGCAGCAGATCCCTTGCAGGAAAATCAGAGGGCAGCCTTTCCTTGACCTGTAGGAATTACTGATAAATTAAGAGGTTGGTGGCTAACTGGCTCTAAAAAAGAGGAAAGAAAACAAGAATTCCTTGTTTCAGCCTTCCTATAGAAGGAAATAAATGTGGCCTGCAGGCATAAAACAGACGGAAGAGCAAATCCAGTTTATTTAATTATTGAACTTCATTTCCTGTTACTTTATTGAATACTTGTCTTTAAATGTTAGCACATCTGAAAACTTCCTTTTCTCCCTCCCTTTTACCTTCCTGATAAATAAATTCTAGTTCTCACTCTTGTGTATTCAAATTGTCACTTATTTTTCCCTTCTAATACAATAAAGAGCCTTCTGAACTAGGGGCATTGCATACACTTCTCCTTCCACCCCTCAGAATTTAATTGGTTCAGTTCTAGACTTTCTCCTTCTGTTCTTTGGGGGTCTTTTGAAGGTTTGGGGAGACAGATAAGTTTACATAACACTTCTCTCTAACTTGGGAACGGCTAATCTAATCCCTTACGGAAAGTTGTTTTGTTTTTTTATACATTTGTATTAAGAATTTTGATAATGATAGTAAAATCTAATACAAACTAAACTTGAAAGAAAAGAGAATAGAAAGAAGGAGTAAAAAGTACAAGGAAAAATATAAAAGAACCTAAAGAAAAACCGATACATAAAAAGTCACTTCCAACCTTCATCACAAGTATAAACAAAGTAATTTTTCACCCTGTAAGTTACAAACATTTATTTCTTCATTCCATATCCCATCTGTTATTTACAAACAAATCCATAAAACATCATCTTTTCAGTGCCGGTATCAGCAGAAAGTCTAAAAAGGGAAGCATTTCTTATCTTTAAGCTTAAATAAAATAACTTTTTAACTTTAAATCATATTTACATTCTTTCCTTTTGACAGTCTTAATTTTTACTTCATTCAAATATTATTGTAAAGGTTCGACAAGGATTCACAAGCCTCTTTTTGAGATCCAGTAGGAAAAAAAATATGTCATTCACTTGGTTTGTCATTTGCATTTCCCTTTTTTTAGACCCAATGAAATATCCTTATCTAAGTCATTCTCTTGGCTTGTCAATTGTAAATCCACTTTCAATACCACCTCTACCTTGTCAGATAAAAATTGTTCTATATCTGACAATTCTTCAATAACGTCTTTTGGATATAGTTTATCCTTAGAAGCATCTATGAATAGAAGCATTACTGACATTGCTGATATTGTGGCTATAATTTTATGATTTCATTTTTAAAATGTCTCCTTCAGTATTTTTATGGTCATAATGTTTTGCACCAATTTACAGCCTGTATGTCTTTCCTATACTTAAAACCTTTAGTCCCCTCTAGTACCCAGTTTTTGAAATCACCAATTTTATCTAATGGTGAACTGATTGATGGTTTGGGATTACTCTCTGGACAAGGCGGGGACTTGGGATCACCCATAAGTGCCCCAGTCATTGCTTCATGCAAGGAGACCCCAGTGGTCTCTGAAAAGCTTAGCCCTCTGTGAGGGATGAGGGATTGCCATCTCTGCCCAACCACAGTCATTGCCTTTATGGACACAAGGTCTGCATACTTCTTTTCTTAATCACTTTTGGAAATTACTTGTTAACAGCTTTTCAAATATTAGAAACCTTCAGAATAGCAGGTTTTACTACACTGGGTGATTTTTCTTCAGTCCTCAGCGGAAAAAAAAGTCTTAAAACAAATTTAAGGACTTAATATAATCTTTTTTTTTTTGAATAAACAGGAAATGGGTGATTTAGAAGGTTGATTTTGGAATGTTACAAACAGAGCAAGTCTTCCAGACAGAGTTGCAATAAGGTTTTGCAACTAATCACAGCTGGAATTGAGGAGAGTCATAGCTGCACTGTGGCCTTCAGGAGAGATAGTTTTAATGAACTGGGAAGGTCACATCTAATGACTTCAAATTCTAAAAAAGGATGAGCAATCCTACAAATAATTACAACTCCCCTCCCCCCAAAAAGAAAAAATAATAGGAATATATGTAAAGCTGTCTAAAATGCTGAGGAGAACATCCACCAGGAAGAAAACAGGAAAGGCGGGCAACATAACTAAAAAAAGAATGTAAGGTAGTCTACAGAAACTATAGCATAACTCTATAAAAAAAACCTGAACTGAAGTTACGAGAGATAACTGAAAAATAACAAAAGAATGCATTGGGGTGTGTGTGTGTGTGTGTGTGTGTCTGTGTGTGTGTGTGTGTGTGTGTGTGTGTGTGTGTGTGTGTGTGTGAAATAAAAGGAAGCCAAAGAGAGCAAAAGGTGGCCCTTGCAAAGGAAAGTGGTGAAGTACTTCTAGGTGGTGGTGGGAAGGCAGAACTTCTTACTAGTATTCAAGTTGCATCTGTCTTGTCTCAGAAGGAAAAGTGGGCTGGTTATGATTAAATCTGTCACGATGGAGAGAGGCTAATTGCAATTGAGATCGACAAAGAGAGGACGAGAGAGAACTTAAAAGTGTCCAGAACCAGATTATACTCCAGGTACTAAAGGAACTGGAGGATGTGATCACAGAAACACTTTTGGTGCTCTTTGAGAACTCTTGAAGGAAGGAGAGGGGGACTCTCGGGGGAGAGCTGGGAAGCCCTGCTCGGTCTTCAGAAGGAAGGAGAATCCTCTCAGCCGACCCTCTTGTTTTCCTCAAACAGATGACCAGGCAGCATGTTTGTGAATACTTTGAGTAGGCAGGGCACAATTAACAGCAGCCAGCATGAGTTCATTGCAAATAAATCATGCCAGACTAAATTTATTCCCTTAGCTGGTGGTGTTGTCGTAGAGAAGCCAAGAGAAGGAAGAGAAGACAGATACGCAAAGCCAGGAAGCTCAGTCTAGGATGCTGGCAAGGGCCCATTTAGGTGGTCAGTCTTTTAGTTGTAGCCCAGCCAGATATCTGAGGCAAATTGAAATATCTAAATATAGATGAGCTGTAGATGATGCTAGCACAATTAAATATTTTACCTACTGCTGTTCAGGAGCAGAAGTATAACTCCTAATAAAATACTTTGCCTGTGTGGAAAGGGTAATGTGAAGACCGATGCTCACTTTTTTCCTTTTACAGAGATATTTGTGCTGTCACTTAACAGTGTTATTAGCAAATTGTCCAGGATACCCAGTTTCATTTTGATCAGTCTGAAAGAAGTGATATAGTCTCTCCAAATGTTTCTGATACCAGAAGAGATATGTACCCTGCTATTTCATACCTATTAGCCATTGCTGTTATTAAATATTGCAAATTCTATATTATTTTTGATGTACCTTAATATAAATACTGGTTTTAATGCATCAATTTAACAGGTTTTGTTTTTACTTTTATAGGTTAATAAGCCTCACATGTTTAATTATTTAGATTCATTTTATAGATTTATAGATTCATAATATTAGCTAATATTTTATTCATACTTGCATGAGTATTCTGTTAAATTTTACTGTTCTTTAACTTGTCGTACGCTTGTCATTACCTATTCTGACGTGCAAGTGAACAAGGTGGAGTTCTCACGAGCTAGAAGACCTCAGACCGAGGCCGGATGGGGGTCTGTCCGAGGCGCTCTAGCAGAACTGATCCGGGAGTTGCAGAAGACCAGCGCTCCTCAACCTTGGCAACGTTAAGGTGTGTGGACTTCAACTCCCAGGATTTTCCAGTCAACGGTGCTGGCTGGGGCATTCTGGAAGTTGAAGTCCATATATTCTAAAGTTAAACAAACTTTAAAATACACCACAGATGAGCTGGGGAGGTGTGGCAATGCTGGCCTGGCCCTGTCCTCCCCTCCCAGGGCCTCCCCCTCTCTCAAGATGCCCTGTGTTCCATTTTATGCCCTAGGCAGTCATTTAACAAATGCAATTGAGAGAACAAGATTGGAGTGGTTAAGCAAGATGATCACATGAACGCCTCGCGTAGTGACTGCCACTACTTGCAGCCATAATGGGCAGGCTATCTCATAGTCATGAGTCAAGGACTACTAATCGTTCATCATACTGCTTGTAAACCTAGAACGCATAATTCCCATGTTGACATGTAATTGAGGGTGAAAAAAAGAAGTTTGGGGTGCCTATACATAGACATTTTAAGCATTAAAAGTTGTTTCAGGGCACGGGGATGAGTGAAAATAGGCTGCAGGGGGAAACATATTCTTAAATTTCCTTATTCAATATTGTTCCATCCTGCCTCACCTGATTCTGTATGTATTTGTGTCGACTTCAATTTTATCGTCTATTGCATTGGGTCATCATAAAATAAAACATTGCTCCAAAATAAAGGTATCATAAAATAAAACATTGCTCCAAAATAAAGGGTATAGTTGCTAACAGTTGACATAAAATGATGATGTAATTTCAGAAGAGCAAACTTTAAATGTAGTACAAAATCAGAACCATATGGTTGTTCATCACAACTGTCAGGAGATATTGCAGTACTTTAATCTGTGTGAAATTTAAGAATGGGATATAGAAATATCTCTGGCATTTGTATAAAGTCAACGTAACGTCTTGAAACTGGAGCATTTGGTGAATATAGTATTCCTATATTAGTCGGTTTACTTTAGTATATTTTATTAGTGTGTTTAATTTTATATTTGTTTTTTACCAAAATATTTTTATACCACTTCTCATTGCAAAAGTATCCCAATGTGGTTTTACAAAGCCTATAATGAAAAACATTCTTTTGTGAGTGAAATCTTAAAGAGAGTTAATGGCTGGGAAAGGCTGACTTAAAAAGATAAAGGGAGGGAGACGGGCGGTTAAGGAATAGGAAATATAAGTAAATTATAAATAAATAAAGTTTCAAGATCGGCCTTAAACAGATTAGCACCAGGCATGGAAAAGGTCACTGCACAAGAGAGAACATCTCCCGTGTGGCACCACCAAGTGGCAATCCATCAGCCACAGCCCACAGCAGGGCCCAGGAAGCTAAGACCTTCCCTAAGGTTGTTGACCTCAAAGTCCTTAGGACAGCGCTTCCCAGCCATGGCAAATGGAAGGTAAGTGGACTTCAACTCCCAGGATTCTCCTTGCTGGCTGGAATTCTGGGAGTTGAAGTCCATATACCTGGAAGGTGCCAAAGTTGGGAAACCCTGTCGTAAGGGCTTTGTATACCAAGATACCAACACCTTGAATTGCCTTGGGGACTGAGTGGCGCAGATCTCGTGGCCCAAGATCTCGTGGCCCACTACGTATGTAGTGTGTACCCCACAGGACAGCCTAAGTGATAAAGGAACAAGCATTATAAACAAGCAAACTTTTCTAAATGAACATTAGGTCCTGGAAGGGTCTTAAGGAAAGTCCCGCATAGAGTCTATTACAATTGAGTCCAAAATTTCTGTTGCTAAGCAATACAGTAAGATGAGTTTGGCCCATTTTAAGACTTTTCATGCCACAGTTGTTAAGTGAACCATTCGGTCATTAGGCGGGTCCGGCTTCCCCATTGACTTTGCTTGTCAGAAGGTCGCAAAAGATGATGACGTAATCCTGGGACACAGCGACTGTCACAAATACGGACCAGCTGCCTGTGTCCAAAGTTCGATCAGGTGGCCACGGGGGGTGCTACAACGGTTGTAAGCTCGAAAAGCAGCCATAAGTCACTTTTCTCAGTGCCATTGTAACTTTGAACTAAAAGATTGGTTGTAAGTTGAGAACCACCTGAACACTATTCCAGCCTTTAGTTGCTAGCGTAGGACCCAGAGAGCAGCCCATCCCTGTCCAAAATCAGAGATGGCCGGTTTGCCAGACCAAAGTGGCAGAAAACCCTCCTCGCCTTGGACAGCAAGTGGGCGCTGGGGTTAAAAATATGGATGGGTGCCCCTTGGGAGGGGGGGCCTGGACTGGGGAGCCCTCCACCTGCGGGGCTGCTCTCTCGAGGTTTTGGCTGGTTAGCCCTGAGCTGGTCCACGTGGTCCCACACCGTCTGTCCTGACTTACGGAGAAACAGGACGGACTGTCTCCACATCCCTCACGCTTCGCATGGAACAGAATAGCACGAGTAGGCAGCGTCTTTCAGGGAAGACATTTGAGGAGATGTCTCTGTAAGTTGCCTCTGAAAGAAAAAGCAAGATATAAATAAGGTATTTATCATAAAAAGAATTCTTCTAAGCTCGCTTAGTATATTATTGGGTTTTTTATGCACTTTTTAAATATACTGCATAACTCAAGACGGTGAGCATTGCTAATGCTATACTTCCTGCCTGCTATTTTTTTAAATTTCCTATTCTATTACCTAAGTTTGAGCCCAGCTGCAATGATTCTTTCCTACATAAAGACGAGAGACAAATGTAATAATAATTTCTTAGCCACTGCATTTGTGTCTTACATGGATTTTTCCCCGTACATAATTATTTTCTCATAGTTGCAGATTCAGAAAAGAGCAGACCACAGTTGTAAGTCGCATGAAATCAAAGAAAGAAAGAAAGAATGATGGCTGTTGGTAGATAAAATCAGCTTCTTTCCAAGATACGAGCTTGATTAATAGTGATGGCATTTTCATAGGTTTTAATTTTTCAATCAAATTTAGATTGTTTGGGGCTGCTTCTTGTGTTGCCGTGTTAATCCCTGTAATAGTTGGGGTGGTAAATGTTACAGTGAGGTCTCCTTTTAATGCCATGTAAATAGAACCATCCATTTCCTCCTTTAATTTTGCTTCTGACATTCTAATTTGTTAGTATTTTTCATTCGTCTGATGCCTGAAGCTACTTTGTTTTTAACATGGTATATTGCAGAAATAAATTTGCATTAAATGTCATTTTATCATCTTGACTGCCTCACATTCTGCACCTTTCCTCTGTTTCTAGGGAGAATAAATAAATTACATGTTGTTATACTTATAAAATCATGTAATGATATTAGCAGAGTATTTAGCAAAAAAAATTACCAAATGCGTTTTTGCTTTACCTCTATAATAACATTGAGAACATGTTTTCTTAACTTTAAACTTTAATATATCATTGCATTTTTCTCTGAATGACTTTTCATGCAAATAAAGTATCAGTTGCATCTTCATAAAGGGCCCAGAAATTAATATAGGTTAAATATAGGCAGCAAAATCAATCCTATATAGACTGACATAATGTTGGTTGCTTTCTTGCTGGTATACAAATTTACTCGTGATGAATTCTCCTTTTTTCCCCCCACTTACATTATGAACATTTGGGGGGGGGAAATCCTGTATGTAGTTTCCGTCCCCCCTTTTAGAAAATTTGTGTTTAGAAATTTTTAAGGTAAATTTGGATAAATAATTGATAATTCAATAGGAAACTGCCTTTGGTCACCTCTATGGAGACTCAGAAATGAAACGGAGTTATGCTTGGTTAGAGGGAAAACAAACAGGATTGTGGAAAAATCCCTTAAGAAGCTGGTGTCAGAATAAATGTATGAAATGCACATGTGACATGACTTGAATTAGCAATGATATTCTAATATTGTGGCAAACCAAGTTAGCCGTCAAAGGAATCATAGAACAGCTGAACTATATCTCATTCTTAACATTGCAAAACCTCGTTTGGGGAGTCTCAATATTTGGTTTCTGAATATAATTGCCCATGATGATAAATAGATTGAAAGAACGATTAAAAAGCAGAGGTAGTTCGCATGTCATGTCCCAGACTGAATTCCTTCTGGCTAAAATGATCTGCCATGTATATTTCTTTCATGATCTTGGAAAGAGGAAGCACGCCCTCGTGGCCAGCTCTGCATTTAAGGTGTGAGAGAATGATGACAGCCTGTTTTAGGCTGGATAAGCAGCCGTGCGACTGTGTCCAAATCTCGGTGGCTTTGATCATGCACACCTTGAAGGAAAAGGCAGTTGAGGGAGGCTTTCACAGCTCATCATAGTCGATAAAATTTAATTTAATCTTTGCCACCTGGTTCAAACCGTGTTGTATATCATCAGTTGAGAGACAGAGTTTGCTTGCAGTTCAGAACTTTACCTAACAGATAAGGAAAATTCCCACCTGATACCATTTTGTTATCATTCAGATGTCATAGCGTAAAATTTAACGGAAAAAAATAACTTGTAAATGAGATGGAAAAGATCTTCAAAATAAACATAAGCCACATTGGATTTATCTCGGGTAGTTAGCATGCATTAATATAGTGCTGTTTTTTCTATTATATCTAATCTTCTGTAGGGATCCTGTATCAGAACTGCAAACATCTGGATGAACACAATTTCTTTGTTGCCATCAAGTGGTTTGTCTGGATTATTGCAACCCAGACATGGTAGACCAAATCTTGATAGTTAATCTCCTTAACATATATAATTGTTCAGGAATGATGCCCAGAGTCATTTTGGATAGTGAAATGGGCAGCATATAAATTTAATAAGTCAATAAAATAACATAAAATAAAATAAATGTATGGATTCTCAACTATCTTAGTTTAAAGAAACAAGGATTCATAAAGTCTCACTGTTGAGAGGAGCCCACAGCTTGCTGAGTACAGAAATCTGAATTAAAGTGTCCCAGATACTTTCCAGTTTCTGCCTGGACCCATCCAGGGAAGGCGGAACTCTAACTCAGGGGTTCCACCGCTCTTACTATTTAGAAGAATTTTTTTCTACCACTCAGCTAGAACCTCCTGTTCTATGACCTGCCCTCTCTTCTTTGTCCAGGAGTTGGGTCAGCAAGCAAGTGTCACATTTTGCCAAATATTTGTTGTGGATCAGGTGCTATTCCAAGATAATTTTCACAAAATACAGTGGCTAAACAGGGATCCTCTATCTCAGGGGTTCCCAACTATGGGTGCTCGACAATATTCCAGGGGGTATGGAAACTTGGGTTTTCAAAATTATAGTGTATATGCATAATTTGTTGCTGTTATTTTGAACTTTTGTAAGGAGTGCAAGAATATATCAGAAGTGTTCTAGGGGGGTGCAGGGTATAGAAAAAGGTTGGGAGCTGCTGTTCTTAAATTTAATTTTGCTATGTTAGCTCATTTCCCAGCCTATCAAGATCATTAATTTTGTTTCTGCCTTTTACAGAATTAGTTGTTCTGCCCAATTCTTTATCATATTTAAATTTAAAGAAAATCCCATATATTTTGTCCAAGAATCACAAAATGTTGTACGGTTCCAGGTTTGGTTTGATTTTACTCCATCCTTTTGATACAGCGAATATTCCATAGCTAATAAAATGTTAAAATCAAAAATAGAATATTGGAAGTTAAAAACACAAATTAAAATTAATGATAAAATATGATTTACATCAAACAATTAAAAAGATTGGCCTTTATATATTTCCTAACCACTGAGAAAATAACGGCCAAGTTCAACTCTAAGTCAGTTTATTCCATATTCCTGTGGTAACTCATTTAGCACTTTCTTTGATTAGGAACTTAGGATGATAATTTTTTAATTATAGTTTTTAAGTTAGCTATGGGGTAACATAGATCATTTATGACACAGATAATTTTAATGCTCTCTAAAGCTTTTTGTTCAGATTTTCCATTTTTTAAAAAAACTAAACTGTTGAATCTATTATAAAAAAGAGTATATTATTATCTGTACTATATCTTGAAATACCGTGTATCAGTTTACCAAACCAATTTAGCAAGCCTTTACAGTAAGTCTGCAAAACACCTTTAAGTAACACCCCAGATAAGAGCCAAGATCTGTGCTGTAATCAAAGGATTCAGGATTCTTTACAACTCCTGTGGTAAAGGAGATTCTCCTGAGAGCATAAAAAATATACAGGTTGTAATGTGAACAGTGAGTGAAATTGGTTAACTGGTGCATGAATTTCTCTCTAAACCCACCTCAAGGTACCAACAATGGGCTATTAAAACAAAAACACATTACACTATACATTTAAGGTTATTTTTTACCAATCAAAAACATTCTACATTGTGTTGGAACAGCTGTAATAAATTATTATATACAACCCCCTCTGGTGACAATTCCCAGTTCAATACTCACTTGAGTCAAAAGTCGTCAAAGGAATTAGAAAAACCTATTCAGCATTCTTTCATAATGAATTCTGTGTAGCTTTGGCCAACTTACCTCAGATTTATATTCTATTTAAACACAAGATATTAAAATCATTAGTTATCAGATTTAATCAGTAACAATTAACCAGCAGAATGGCTTGCCTTTAGAAGTTGTGGGTGCTTCAACACTGGAGGTTTTTAAGAAGAGACTGGACAGCCATTTGTCCGGAATGGCACAGGGCAGGGATCTTCAACCGTGACAATTTTAAAATTTGCGGACTTCAGCTCCCAGATTTCCTCAGCCAGCAAATTATTGGTTTCATATAAAATTGGTAATAAACTATATAACTGTTTTCCGAAAACACATCCATTTTTGTTTCTTTCAACAGTCTAAAGATTTAAATAATTTCAAAGCCATCCATCAGGACGTAACTTACGCTAAAGATCTTATCTATTGGGTTTGATGTTAAAGTGTTAATTGTTCAGTATAGTTTTGCCTTTAAAACAGTTAATCCGCCATACAGTGTGACAGAAATCTACATGTAATGGCAAACCTTTTTGGGTTTTTTCCCCCTTTCTGCTTTAATTGCAGTGGATGATCCAGTTCCCCTACAAAGCCGCAACCTTTTTTGGCTGCATTGGAACTGATAAATTTGGGGAGATCCTGAAAAGGAAAACGGAAGAGGCCCACGTGGACGCTCACTACTATGAACAAAGCGAGGAACCGACGGGGACCTGCGCTGCCTGCATCACCAGCGATAACAGGTGGGCCCCCTTCCCCCGAGGAGCCCCCCCCCACTTGGGGAAAAGGAGCAGAAGACGTGGGAAGCCCAGTTGTGTCGTGGCTTGCAGGGGGGCAGAGGCCACCCCTCGATCTGCTGGGCCACATCAGGAAGGCACTGATCGCCACCCCGTTTCCATTTGGGGAAATATGGTTTCCATATCTCATTAGGGGCTTGCAACCCACCAAATGGGGCCCTCCCCTCGGTCTTTCTAGTGACTGCCTCCTGTGGAGACAATTGCTGAGAAGAAGCGGTAGAGATGGCCAGCAAATCAGATCCCCAATTCGAGTCTCTCGCCCTTTGGGCTGGGTCCACATACGTCATAAACCCGCCTTGGGCTTGGCTTGATTTGGGTTCTGTGTGGCAGACAACCCCAGCCATGATTTATGATTTAGTGCAGGGGTCTCCAACCTTGGCAGCTTTAAGACTTGTGGACTTTAACTCCCAGAATTCCTCAGCCAGCTTGGGAATTGAAGTCCACAAGTCTTAAAAGTTGCCAAGGTTGGAGACCTCTGATTTAGTGTGGGGCTTTTTTCTTCAATATGTCATGGCATAATGCAACATACAAATGTGCTCTTTGTGTCCTAATAGTGTTACTTACAGTAGGATGTTTTGGACAGAAAATTGGTCTATATGTACAAGAGGAGTGAACAGCTGCAGATGAGTGAAAATATGAAAAGCGGCACCAGTACTCTAAAAATGGTTAAGAAAAATACTGTTATTGTGGAGAAGAGGTGTGGCTGTGAATTACAGAGAGGACAGGGGCAAGGTTTATTTATTTAAATGGATTTATATGGCTCCCCATCCCACAAATGAAACTCTGAGTGGCTAAGAGGAATTTTTAAACATAGAATATTCTACCCGTCCTGGGATATTTGATTACCCAAAACTTTTTTGTCCAAGGGGTGAAGAGAAGGAGATGTTTATCTTTCTGCTCAGGGTTGGTGGCCCTAAAAGATATGAATTGGGATTCTTGACTGTGGATAGTCCAGAGTTTTAGATGGTTTTGAAAACAGTATGAATTTGTTAGAATAAAAGAAAGGCATATATCTAGTTTTGTCAAAGGTGCTTTTTAAAAAAACATCTTATTAATTCTATTTGAGGAATGTCCCAGGGATTGTGTGCAATTGATAGCTGATTCTGACATTCAAGTTTATTGAACGGTTTCAATTTAGAAATTGCAATTATACAATGTTTCCCCTTAACTTCCTTGCTGTTGACACTATGAATTATGTCTTTGCTCTCTACGCTGCATTTCAAAAGAACAAATCCATTTCCATTTGTTTTTGTACTTCCCTGCACTTTCCATGATTAAATTAACTCTGCAGTTAGGGCTGACTGTTCAGTTGTGAAAAAGAGCTGTGATTATAAAATAAGGGTAACAATACTTTCCCCATTATCTCTGCTATTTTTATACATCCATTTTTAAGCAATTTTCAAAAGGTGGGCTTTCTCTCCTTGTTTGGAGAAGAGTTTATATCTTTGGTGGAACAGCCCTGGGGCAGATTTCAGGTTTGAAAATTTGCAAAGTAAGAACATTGATAAAAGATAAAAATGTCTGTAGGGATTTAGATAATTCTGATCATAGAAGATGAAAACCTTGCTTGTATTTAATGTGTTCCGTTTTGACAGTAGACACCAGGATCTTTGATAATTTTTCTTATGAATACACTTCTCAAGATAACAAATTGTACCACACCTCCATACCAACCAGGCCTTTTTCATTTGAATTACATTTATCTTTAAATGTTCATTGTAGACTAAAATATATCTCTGGCTTAACAGTGTAAACCAAGGGGGGTCTCCAAACTTGGCAACTTTAAGACTTGTGGACTTCAACTTCCAGAATTCCCCAGCCAGCATGGAATGGAATTCTGGGATTTGAAGTCCAGAAGTCTTAAAATTGCCAGGTTTGGAGACCCAGCCCTGGTCTAAACTGCATTGGTGTAAGTGCACATATAGGACAATGTGTTAGTGAAAAGAGCTGGAAGAAATATTCAGCCAGGATATGGAAGAGAAGACTTGCTTTGTATATCTCTTTTTAAGGCATGAGGCTCAGGGCATTAAATGAAGGCAGCTGCCTTGAGTAGAACATCACTCCTTCTGACAGAACAGAACAGAACAGAACAGAATAGAATAGATTGTAGAATGGAATAGGAATAGAATAGAATATAGAATAGAACAGAACAGAACAGAATAGAAAGAACAGAACAGAACAGAATAGAATAGATTGTAGAATGGAAGGGAAGAGGAGAAGAGAAGAGGAGAAGAGAAAAGAGAAGAGAAGAGCTGGAAGGGACCTTGGAGGTCTTCTAGTCCAGCCCCCTGCTCGAGCAGGAGAACCTATACCATCTCAGACAAGTGACTGTCTGGCCTCTTCTTAAAAACCTCCAGTGATGGAGCATTCACAACATCTGGAGGCCAGCTGTTCCACTGGTTAATTGTCCTCGCTGTTAGGAACTTTCTCTTTAATTCCAGGTTGCTTCTCTCTTTGACCAGTTTCCAACCATTGTTTCTTGTCCTGCCCTCTGGTGCTTCGGAGAATAACGTGACCCCCTCTTCTTAGCAGCCCCTCAAATACTAGAAGACTGCTATCATGTCACCCCTATTTCTTGTTTTCTTTAGACTAGCCAAACCCAAGTCCTGCAACCGTTTTTTCATATGTTTTTGTCTCCAGATGTTTTAATCATCTTAGTTGTTCTTCTCTGAACTTTTTCCAAGGTCTCAACATCTTTTTTGTAGTCTGGTGACCAAAATTTTTTGTAGTATGCTGATGGACATGGTGAGGTTTCTTTTTAGTGTTTTTTTATTGCTTGCATTAATCTTCCTAATCTAACCTATAATTTTAGCATCTTGTCATCTTCCATATAAATATTATATCCAACTCTTTTTAATTGTTTCAAGGTCATCTTTGTTCTGTCCCCTGCTACAGGCCTATTAATCAAGTAACAAAATTGTGCAGTGAATTCCCCAACGTCTTCTAAGAAAAGAGAAAGTGCGAAGAATAATTCCTTTTTGCTTCTCTCCCACTTCTCCCCCCCCCCCATCCTTTCTCCGCTGTAGGTAGAAAACCAGTTTGGGGCAGACTCATTGCCTGCTGGTGAAACCATGATGACATCAAAGTGTCATTGTGTGTATCCTGATGCAAATAACATGAACCTTTGCATTTGTATCATTTTGCATTGGATGTCATAATCATACAACATCACACACACACACACACACACACACTGCCCCTGCTACCCTTTTATAATTAAATGAGCGCAGGATGGGGCAGAATGTAAAAACGGGAAACACAAAAATGCATTCTTAACCCGTCCTTCCTATTGAAAGATTCCTGAAGATCACTAGGAGGGAAGATCCACTGTCTAGATTCTTTTCCATTGATCCCCCCCCCTTTGTATCCTCTATATATCCTTTATATTCTGGAAGCAAACTAGTCAGGCTCTTTGATATTTTAATGCCTTTTCCACTTTTAATTGAATAATCCTTTCTATTTCCTTAAGTGTATCAGTCATTAGGTTCTTTGGGGTATCTTATTTCTCCTCCATACAGTATTAAGTGCTCAGCCACCCAAGTTGACTATTAGAGAAAACAACAATTAAAAACAACACACTGGGATGAATGTGCAGCTCCTGCTACTCAGCCTGTTAATGCTTGCATATATTATTTGAAAAATTGGGAGCGCAGAGCTGAAAAGTTGGGTAGCATCTTAAGAGTACATGGCATGGTCTCGGGTGACGTTCAGTAAATTTGTTGATTAAATAATTAAGGGGCAATAGGCAAATTGTAGATATTCTAAGAGGGGATTAGAAAGCTGACTTGTTTTAATATATATATATATATTTAGGTCTCTGGTTGCTAACTTGGCGGCTGCTAATTGCTATAAGAAGGAGAAACATCTTGATGTGGAGAAGAACTGGAAGTTGGTGGAAAAAGCTAAAGTTTATTACATTGCAGTAAGTGTGGTTAATGTTGCAACATGTTCACTTGCATTGAGACCTTGAATTTTTGAGTATACATTACATGTCATGTCGTGCAAACCATATCTTAGAAATGGAGGGGGGGGAACCAGGGATTTATGTTCTACCCTGCTTGATTAATTTATATTTATGTTTCCAGGCACTCATTGTTTGAGCTGCCTGTTGGCCTATTTGTTTGGGAAGAATCTATAAATTATTTTCCTGATGTTTCCTAAATTAGTATTTGTTTCTGAAGTGTAGACTATTCTCGCTTTGTTTTTTGAATGCAGACAAAAGTGCTTTGGAGAGGGATGAGAGAGGAATGAGAGTAATAGATGTTCCTCCTTTCATACAACTCTGTAAGGAAATATTTGTCTAGAATATTTGTATTCACTTTTCTACCACAAGGCATCCAAAGAACTAAAAAAAAAAAAGTTGCAGAATTTTTTTAAAAATAGAAAAAACAGAAGCTTCAAAAATTAATTAAAACCAGCAGGATTACTTTTGGAGATTACTTTTATACTCAAGAAATAAGAAAAACGAAAGTAAGTACTTCTTTAGTCTCCTTTTTGAATTTCAAGTTGTATATTTTTTCCTTAACAAAACATTATTAAACATAATTAGCAAATCTCAACGATGGTGATCACCCTTAGCAAGAAGATTATTAATTGGGAGCTCGTGACACAGTGAGGTGTGAAGCCAGTCTGGGTTTGGGGGTGTTTAGCTGATTGTGGTGGATTGTGTGCTTTTCTTGCTTAGTTCCACCTCATCCCAAAGGGGCTTTTTCCAGGAGGCGCCTGGACTGCCTTGTTTTCCTCTGAAGACGTTTTGCTTCTCATCCAAGGAGCTTCTTCCGCTCCGGGCGGCGTTGCCAACCAGAGGAGCGAATAAGGTGGTTGGGTGTCTTTGCCGTGTTGTAGGTGACCGAGTTGCTGCCGCTGACGATTGAGCTGAGTGGTGTCCCCTCTTTGTGGGTTTTGGGGCGTCCACAGATGCTTGGCGTGGCTTCCCCAGGGTAGAGACGGCAGTATTGTGCCCGGTCGATGAGAGCCGAAGAGGCTCCTTGGATGGGAAGCGAAACGTCTTGGAAGAAGAACAAGAAAGTCCGGCTGCCTCTTGAAAAAAGCTCCTTCGTGACAACCCTGACTCGAAGGACGGAGAGCCTCCACAAACATTTAGGTCAACATCCCAACATTCGGTCTGATAGGGAGAGGCTGGTCTGATGATTAGCTAGCTCAGTTTCAGCCAGCCCCCTTTACCAAGGGAATAGACAACTGGGAATTTGCAACCAAACACGTCACAAACCAATCAGGAAGTGAGGTTGTTTAGTAGGGGAACAGTAAACAAGTATCAAGATCCCATAGGGAAAAAATGGACAACAAGGAGGCAATTGGTGGTAACTTGCCAGGTGTTGGCATATTTATTTCTTATTGGAAGAGTGTGTGAATTCCACCTCTTGCAAATGAAGTTTGTCACCTGAGGAGGGGCCAGTCTTGTAGGCCAGCCTCCCATTTTTAAGCCTCCTCAGGGAAAGCAGAAAGTTCATAAATGGCATATAGAACATTCTGCATGAAAGAAGCAGGGATGAGACCTCCCCAAAAAAGGAGATCCCAGGATATTCAAGAGCAAAGGAGACAGGAAAGAGAACCCAAAGGAGAAAGAAGAGAAGAACGACTATTTAAAGGCCTAGGGCAAGAAAGAGTAAACACTAAGAGAAAGTCCATGAAGCTCTGAAAAATGAGCTTGCCTGAGATAATTCACTTATCCCCTAATTTCTATAATAGATCCAGAACTTAAAGAATTCTGCAAAGATCCAAAAAAGTAAAGAAAACAAGCCTGGTGTGGATAGCCGGAACTTGAGAGGGTAAAGATTTCACAAGTTCACCTGACTGATTGCTTGTTTCTGTCCATCTGCAGACGAATGACATCGTTAGAACAGAGCAAATAGGTCAGAGTGTTACAAGGTGAAGGTGAGGGTGAAGAAGCTGGAGGCATAAAGAGTGTTTTCATTCATCTTCCTCACTGATGCTCAAAGCAGAAAAATAAACCGGCTATAATGGAGTTATCAAGAGAAAGATGGAATCCTAGATGTGGTCTATATCACCTACTGCAAGTCAGGCTTGGGGGACAGCAGCAGGCCTAAGTAGAGAAGTGCTAAGTTGTAATAAAGACATCACTGTACAGGATAGTATGTACAAAGATTGTGAGACGCAAGGAGCTCAGACCAGAAGCCTGGGCGTTTGTGTCAAAAAGTCCATATGGTGCCCCTAAGAAGGCAGTAGAAGCACCTCACATTTTCACTTCTGTTGTGCGTGCAATGCATGTAAAAAAGGTGCAGAACTTTAAACACGTGCTCATGGGTATATCATGGCTTTCTTGACCCTCTTGCCCCACGAATACCTCCGGTGTTCATCTCTGGCCAAAAGGAGGAGAACAATGAGGGGGCTGAAGTCAAAAGAAAGGTGATTCAGGCTGAAGAAAGGTGATTCAGTGCTATGAAGAGTTCCTTGATGGTTAGAGCTTCCGAGCAGTAAAATTATTTTTGCAACGATGGATTCCCGTTGAGAGTGGAGTGATGGGTGATGACATGTTGGGAAGGATTTAATCAGCTCCTTCACTGAGAAGGGTTAAACTATGCAACAGCTGGTCTTTCCCACTCGTGCATGCTCAGATCCAAATTGTAGAAGGCAATTCTGACAGATAGAAACAAATAACATGAGTGTCATGTATTAATAACAGTTGCTGCCATCGTATTACCTGAGGTCTGCAGGAACAGCTGGCGAGAAATATGAAAAAGAAAAAAAAGATTATCCAAGAGGAACAAATTCATTAAAAATGTTATTTTCTTCAGCTAGGGTTAATGTTCCTCCAGACTGGTGTTTTGTACAGCTCTAAATTTTTGCACAGCTGTTGTTGGTTCTTGCATACGACTAAAAGCGTCCCTTTACAATCCATCAAGTAAATTGCTTGCAAGGGTTACACAAAACAGTAGAACCTGGAAGTATGCCTGACTCCACACCTTCAGCCCGTTTCTTGTTCTGAAGTGGGCAAGTCAGGATGAGGCTCCTGGGATGGGACAGCAGGACCCTTGAGGTCTTGCTCACTCAACTAAAAGTAATTATGCTTAATATCTCTTGCTGATAAGCCTTGTTGCGCTTCCCCCCCCCCAGTCATGTCTTTCTTTTGTGATGCAGCCACTTCCAGTAATGAGGTCATTCAGAGATTGCTGCTGGATTAACAGTTTAGCATTTAATTGAACACTATAGGAATCTTAAGAAGTTTACAAAAGACCAGCACTTCCTCTGACTCTTTAGATCAGACATGTCAAACTCGCGACGTCATGTGATGTCGCGCAACATATCGGAGCTTTTTCGCCATTGCCGGCAATGGGGTGGGCGCGGCTCCGGTATGATGGCCAGCAGTTTGACACCCCTGCTTTAGATCTTGGGGAACATCGTTGGCCATTTTCTTTCTCTGATAATGGCTTTTCTTTCGGTCCCTTTGTGGACATGTTTGCTCTCTCTTCATGCTGATGCCTAAGAATAACATAATAAGCATCTTCATCTACTTTTCTGTACATTAATCGGATTCCTCACATTACTAGAGTCCCTTTGTCACCAGGCTTACAGCCCATGCAGCCTTCTAAAATATAGTTATTTGTTGTATTAGATTGATAAGGCTGCCCAATTCACAAAAGTGACTTTGGCAATAGACAATTTCAAGAAACTTGAAAACAAGGAATTAAAAATAAAATAAAATACACCTTTTGAACATTAAAAACTAAACAAAACAAGAGAAGCAATTAAAAACAACTGATCCCCATCGCATTCAAGAATCTTGCCCTGGAGGTGGAGCAGAACCCATTTTGATCTCTGGTGAGCTGGGATTTATTTTTTTATCAAATGTTGAAATGGCCTCCTTAGCTTGAAACGCCCACTGGCGCTATTGATCGTGTCTTGAGAAATCACCAGATGCTTCTTGTTTTTTTCCTTCCATCTCTACAGCCTTGAAAGCGCAGCTAAATTTCCTTTGGCTCCCGAGAAAAGACAGCCCCGATTAGAGCATTTGCAGCAAAGTCTGGTTGCTCTGCCCAGGAACCGCCATGTGATATTCACAAAGGAAATGTTGAACCGGAGCCAACTGCTTGGTGGCAGAGTCTGTTGCTAGGAAATCAAGGTCCTGAGGCAATTAATGACAAAGCAAGCAATAACAAGAAGACAGAATTACAGATTTAAAAGAGGGAAAAAGTGGTTGGCGTTATAATTACCCAAAGAAATCTGCACTCATTAAATAGGCTGTTTTTATGATTGACTTTAATTGGAGGTTAGTGCAGATACTTAGCTCCTTCCCCACCCCTTTAAACACACGCGTGTGCCCAGGCTGTAGAAACACAGAAGCCTCCAGGCCCTCCAGGCGCTCGCCTGCAATTTGATCCCTACTGGCAGAGGCGTTTTCTGGGCCGCCATTTTGCATTAGCCTATTGTGCCACCATGTTTTTCCTCTTTGGAATAAAACGTCCGCTCCCATTCCCTCAGGTGGGTTGGGCCGAGTAGGAGAACGTGGCTTCAGGAGGAGGAAGGCCCTCGGCAAAGACCCACCTGGCTGCTTTGGCAATAATGGTTTATGCACAATTATTATTATTTTTTTAAAGATACCCAAAGGCAGGGAAGAATAAAGGTCCGTGAACACACAATCTGGAGGTTTTGCCCTTCAAGTAGCATGATTTGAGCACACTGTATCTGTGAGGGAGATGAACAGTTTTAAAATTAGATAGATAGATAGATAGATAGATAGATAGATAGATAGATAGATAGATAGATAGATAGATAGATAGATAGATAGATAGATAGATAGATAGGAGAAAGATGGAATATAGATAGATAGGTAGATAGATATAAACATGAGAGAAAGAGATGGATGATAGGTAGGTAGGTAGGTAGGTAGATTTCCTAAAGATTATTTTCCTGAGATGTTTTAGATGGAAGTGCCCAGTTAGCTCTTTTTTTAAATTTCTAGATTCTTTGTTTTGGTATAAGCTGCAGTAAAACCAATCCCGCAGTTTCTATTCTCCCCTTGCAATCTTTCGATTGGGAAATATTTTAGAGACAAATTAGAGGGATTTGTGCTCCCATTTTGCTATTTTTTTGTAAACTAGTTTCCTCCTCCTCTCTCCCTTTTATTAAAAGGGTCGCTTTTAACCACACAGTGGGATTTGATTCCGTGTGTTCTCAGTCGAATCGGGAAGCCTGTGATAGCCCTGGCAGGATTTCTCTGAGTGAATATTTGGGAAGAACATACAATGGTAAAATTCTCCAGATGTTTAATCAAATGCTGAACAATGGAGCCTCCGCAAATTCTGCCCAGCCATCTTTGAATGTTGCTAATCGGAGGCCAGTGCCAGGCTGTCTGCTTGTTAAATACCCCGGCACCCCTGGGGCAGAAGACAGCTGCTCTTAACTGCTATGAAATTGGGTAGCTCTGTCTAGTTTCAGCTGCCCTTGGGCTATAGCGCTGCAGTTAATTTAGACCACCCCAACACACCTCCTTCAGGGAATGTTTTTTCAAAGCTTTGTAATTAAAATGATAAAACACCGTTATTACTTTGAAAATGGTGATGTACAATTTTGCACTTGACAGATACCTACAGACAGATGCACAGCCTGCCATTTTTACGGGCTTAATGGTTGGAGATCCAGTGTGTCTTTTCCAAGCTGTAGCAGGGCATAAATAAATACATTCCACACTCACCAGAGGCAAAGTGGGAGGCCAGACTTTATCTTTCGGGGAAGATTTTGAAATTCAGATATTCGGCTGCTTGAACTCTACAATGTTGTTTACTAAAATATGCAAGGTGAATGACTATGGAGATATGTCAGCTCTGGTTTTTTTCCTCTGTAGGAAAAAAAAGCTCACTAAATATAGTCAGGATGAGGCAGAATAGGCTTTCAGATAAATCAAGATTATTTGATATCTGATATAGGTCTTATTTTTTAGTAGAAATGGGTTAGGAAGCATAGAAATCCGCGTGAATTTGAAATTTGGAAATCTACTGAAATTTTGATTTTGTCCAGACAGTATCTCATGTATCTTATTGCCTTGTTTGAATGGTTTGTAATTGTGATTTATCTCTATGTATTTGTCTGAATGCCAGGAAATTCCTAGCATTTTGGAATTTAGCTTGGTTCAGGATGCTCTGAGCGTTCCAGCTGAAGCTATGGCTGAGTCTGTCTGTGTACGGTTTGATTAAGGAGCTTTCGGCGTACCTTTTGACAACTAATTATTTTTCATGCATATGCTCTGGTAGTCTTCTGCCTATCCATCCTACATGGTGGCTGTTAAGTCCTTGTACTCTACGTTGTAAGTGACCCCTGTTCCTTCTTCTTGGGCTGCTCGGTCTTTCGGTTTACTTAAGGTGTTTTGGAAGGCTTTAGTTGGTTTGCATGCTATGGTGATGCCATGTGGCTGTAATGGCCTGGTGGTTTCTAAGATGTTTTTAATATATTCAGACAATGATTTCCAAAGGAACTGAACAGCTACTTTGTCTAGCACAGGGGTCCCCAACCCCCGGTCCGTGGCCCAGTAACGGGCCGCAGCATGCCAGCAACCGGTCCACGCAAGTAAGCAAAACCCCATCCACGAGACGCAGGCAACACACGGAACCGGTCCCTGGTGCCCAAAAGGTTGGGGACCTCTGGTCCAGCAGATGCTGTGAATATTCCTTAAAGTGGTATAAATATAACTCAGTTTTTTAAAAAAAAATAGATTTGGTTTTTTTAAAAAAATAGTACTGTTGTATTATTTTGCTTACCTTTGAACTTGTCAGGAATGGCTTCATTTATCTTAGTCTTTAGTAATTTACTGCAGCAGTTAATAAAGGAGAAAAATAAAGCGCAGTGGAGTGATTGGACTTCAACTCCCAAAATTCCTGACCAATTTTTTTCCAGTTCAAGTTTACTCAAGATGGCGTTTGGCATCAACCATTGCATCTTTAATGATGTTTTTGAATTAAAAAAGCACTACTACTCAAAGATACAGCCGTTTAGGATTGTGTTGGGGGAGTGGAATGATAAGAAGTGTACCATTTTTAAAAAAAAACCAAAACAAAATACAACAGAAGACAAGATAGTAACAAGTCAAAAACTAGAATATAAAATCAAAACAATACTTTGGAAGCTTGCATCCTTTCAATATAATCTCATAAATCCAAATAAACATAAAATAATAATTGACAAATCAAAGAACATGTAATAATATTAATTTAATATTAATAATACTGAATAATAGCAAACCATTTAATATTAAATGATATTAAATTAGAATCTATTACATACAATAAATTACAGCCTCGAGACCTTTCCCTATTCATGGATGATGCTCTTTTAGAAACAACGAAGAATAAAGAAGGTAAGATCTAGCCCTGATTTGTTCCTTCAGAACTTCTAACACTGCACCCGTCACGACTATAATTGAGTCCATTCCTCTTACTCCTGGTTTTCCTCTTTTTTTTCTTTTTCGATGGGCTTCCCAATAAGGCAGCATAGCAGGACGTGAGGGTGGAATTTACCCATTACATATACTTCCTACTTAAAGCCATAACAACTTTGAACCTGTCAGATCGCATGATTATGTTATTAATTAATTTTACGGGACAATATTATTTACTTAAAGCCATAACAACTTTGAACCTGTCAGATCGCATGATTATGTTATTAATTAATTTTACGGGACAATATTATTTAATAAATGCTATGCTCCACTTCATTCTGTAACTGGTACAGAGAGATTCTGGATATGGACTCTGGAACACCTTGACCTAAAACTATCAGTGTAACAAATGGGTGTGACCGGTTTTTCCCGCCTTATGTCTAGAAAAGTGTGCCTATAGGAGACTTCAATGGGGAGGAAGTCCTTCACTCAGCTTGAAGAAACCAGCCCAGCCAACTACCACGGCTTTTTGGGTTAACTCCAAGTTCCCCTTTTGCACTCATGACAACAGGGGCCGACTTGTTAATTTGCCTTCTGTAAAGCAAGGCATTTCAGGACTTGACTGAATGGTTGTCGGTCCTGTGGAGAAACCCACTGACCTTAATGGGCCGCCTCTCCTTCTTCTGGGGAATTAGAGAGAGTGGCTGTCAGTCTCACCCTTGTTCCACGAGGGCTGCTGGCGCCCGTTCTGATAGACAAGAGTAGGCATTAAAACTGAGGCTGTATCTATGTCAGTAACAGTTACTCAGATCTGCATATGTTTGTATGTGGGTGTGCAGACACTCTCAAGAACTAAAAGCACATTTGTTTTTAGATCAATAAAGCTTGCATCTCTTAGAAAAGGCAGGAAAAGAATGGGAGTTCCCACTCTGAGATAATATTTCACATCCTCACTATTTATCTTGGGACGAACTTCATAATAACTTTGAAAGCACAGTCGAACATTTTGATTGCAAATGCACGACTCCAGTTAGAGTGAGGCAGGAGGCTAATGTCAGGTGCCAAGGGTCAGGACTGGAGCTTAGGTTGCAGTTCAGAGATTAAGTGCTCAACACTACACACAGGAATCTAGTCAACTAAGGCTCAGTACTAAATTGGTGCCAGATGAGAGTCAAAGGACCATTTGTGGCAACGGAAAGACTCCAAGCTGGTGACGCGCTTAATTCTGCCCCCAGCTCTTCTCCTGCCTTTAATATCTCAGTCTCTACGCTGTACAAAGTGCCTGTGTGTTCTTGGCGCAATTCTTAACACCCTTCCAGAGGTCCCTACCCAAACAAATTGTTTTAATGTGGCGGGTGGGAAACATTATTAAACTGATGGGCAATAATATTAAATATTTTCACTAAATTAATATTATATCCAGTTGAATCAATGAATCTGTGGAGAGAGTATTGGCTGTGGCTATATGAGGCCACCCATACCTCTACAATGGAGAGCTTGCTTTGTCCCTGCCCAGATCTTGACCTGACCAAGCTCCCTTTTTGATATGTGGTCTCCGGCAGGCTACTCACATGTCACAGGCAATCTCTGACCTACTGAAGTATGGGAATATAAATTGAACCCAAAGTATAATAAGCAAGCGTAGAAAAATAATCATCCGATCAACTGGTCTAAAAAGTAAAGACTTTCTTTGGAAAGCACAACGTTTTCAAGGGAAACCTCTGAAATATTGAGCATGTTTCTGCTTCTAATAGTGGCCACAGTTGATTCCGTATGAGAAAGAATTTGTGGAGAAGGAATTTGAAGTGCAGGAGGAGCTCATATAGGAAGGGTAAATGCAGGATTCCATGATGGAGCGTAGAGGAGGGTTGGTTTTTCTGATGAACGAGGAACAGCCTTTCTGTAGCAGCTGGGACTTCAGCTCCTTTCAAAGGCAACCTCATTATTTCATTCTGTTGCTTTATTTATTAATTTAGATAGCGGCTACACTGCGGTAACCTAGGGGTGAAAAACAAATCTCAGTAATTGCCTTTCTCTGATGGTTGGAATAATCAAGAAAACGGATAAAAGGTCTTCCAGCCTTCAGCCACCTGGGAGTTTGAGAGCCCTGCGAATCCACCCCAGTGCCCACCCAGCAGGCATCTTCCAAGCTTGCCTGTTTGCCAGTAAGCCCCCTCCCTCACTATCGGGCCCTTCATGGAAACCGCTGGGTCTCTTGTGAAACTTAGGTGTCGATGTTCAACACCATGGCCATCTCACGCAGACTTTACAGGTAGTTCTGGAATTATGGCCATAATTGAGTCAGGAATTATGATCGTACGTTGTGCTGGTCATTAAGCAGGTGATCATGTGATTGTGCCCAATTTTAGAACATTTTTTGCAGCGGTCATTAAATATGGTGGTTGAAAGGGAACACTGCAGTCCTCAAGCAAAGCCCTTGTCTGCAATGGGCTTTTTTTTTTTTTTTTTTTGCCAGAAACCAGAAGTAAATGCCACTTTCTGGCAAAAATTGCCATGAACGACAGTCATGTGACTGCAGAAGGCTGCAAAGAGCTGGGAATGTGGGCTGGCAGCCAAATGCCCAAAATGCAGTCACATGACCTGGGGGGGGAAACGTTGAAACTTCAAATCCAGGTCATAAGTACCTTTTGGGGGAGGGTCCATCATAACTTTGGGCACTAAGCAAGTAGTTTTAAGTTGAGGACTACCTCAATTTGTCTAAATAACCAGTCTGTAACCAATAGTCCTCACTCCAGGGAACTTTGTCCCCCAATATTGTCTTCCTCTGAAATCAGCTTTTCGGAAAGGGGATGGGGATAAATCTTACACCATCTCCCTAAACTGTATGCAGAAAGGCAAAGAATAAAAGGCCAAAATATTATTTATTTCATTTGGGGGGGGTTGCTGATGGGAGCAAAGTGTTGCTCCACTGATGGATGGGCTGTTTTCTCTGGCCTCGCCCCTCCTGCCCCGTCTGTCGTCCTACCTAGGAGTTGCCTGATTCAGACAGAATAGAAATTTAGCACATAAAGAAATGAAATCCCGTAAATTTGCAGATCATTGCTTCCATCATATTAATAAAGTCAGAGCTTTGAAATGCCTGGACACTGCATGATTACACCAAATTACATTTACAGCCTTCCTTGATTGCAAGGAAATTTAAAAGAGCCAACTTGCATAATAAGGAATCAAAAGCACTGTCTATTTAATAATAGCGAACTACCTTGCAATTAAAAAGAGGAGTTGATTTCCTTTATTTTAATGGTGGTTCTTTGAAGATGTTATTTGATTTTTTCCAAGCAGAATGACATAAAATGTAGTTTATTAGACGGGATGATGATGGCGTATTTCATGCTTGTTCAACGGAACTTTGTTTTCAATATTTTGGAACTCTTAAAGCTTCAGGAAATGGCTGTTCTACAGTCATTTCTCCTTTTTTTCTGTCTGGTCTTTAAAGTCCAGGAAGTATTTGAAATTTATGGCCAGCTTTTGAGAGCAGAAAAGCAGATTCAGCCCAGAAGTATTTCCTGTTGAGATATTAATGTAATTCCACAAGCAGAATTGATTTTTCATTTGTAAAGCAGGGCTTTGAAGTAGCAATTCATTGCTCTGGGTTATCACGATAATCACTCGTCGTTTAGATGTTGAACTTATTATCAGCCTATCTGATGGGAAGAATGTATCACTTCAGCTTAATAATATATTAATGAATTTTGACATAGGCTAGTTGATGTCTTTTTTTAAACGAAACTGAATGAACTCTTCATCACTTACTCTCAATTATATAACCTTTCATTTGAAGTTTGAGTACTGCTTAGAAGTTAATTGTTGAACCTTACTACCTATGGCTTGATTTTTGTGTTGTTTCTGATGATTTTCGGTAGCTGATATTTTAGCAGAACCATGATAATATTGAAGTTAGATGGCCTGATAGATGCCATCAAGTTAGACTTGCACCCTGCATGGAGAAACGCTCACCCAGTGTGTGGGTTTCTGCATACTGATCGTCTGTCTCATCAGGGGAACTGCCAATCTTTATTTAATCCAAGATTAACTGGTTCTTTTTGCGCTTTTAGTAATCATTTCTAAACCCATAATTTGCAGATATCTCTCAGCTTTCTCTTGCTCATTCTCAGTAGCCGTCATTCACAGCTGTACCTGACTAGGGAACAGTGAGGCTGGACTTTGTGGTGTTTGGTGTCATCTGCCATTTCCCAAACAGTGTTTCGGTCAACTATTTTGATACCAGCTGTCATTTCTCCCAGCCTCACCATTCTGATAACATATTAACTGTATAATACAGGAGGACAATAGGCATCCTTGCCTTACTTTCATCTACTCTATTCTGTTTCTCTAAACTTGGTGCTTACAAAAGATTCTTGTCTCTTGTAAAGGTTCCTCAGAAACTCAAGTTTATTCTGGTAACCTGTAAGCTTTAATCCATTTTACATTCTGACATACTCTTCATAATCAAAGGCCTGATTGTAACCTCCTTCTGTATTCTGTAGTTTCCTCGTAATCTTATATAGCTGTAAATCTCATTATCTGTTTTGTCATCTATCTGCTCTTATGTCAACTATTTCAAAACATTCATCTGGCCTTTCTTGTTTCTTTCTTCCGTTGTGTGGCTCTAATCGTACAGAACAGGACCAGCTGACTTGCCAACTGTGATATGATTCGAGCCACATCTGTGCATACGATTCTAGGTGTTTCCAGGCTAGAGACGTTTTTTAAAAATGTATATACCAAAGTAGAGGAGAGTTCAGTCTCCTTCCAGTCCACTGGTGTGTGTTTGTGTGTGTGTGTGTGTGTGTGTGTGTGTGTGTGTGTGTGTGTGTGTGTGTGTGTATTCAATATCTAGGCTTAAAAATACCTAGTACCAGATTATGCACAGAAATATCACATGATTCTGTGCCAATTATTCTTGTTCTATAATGTTATCAAGGAGTTGGCGTGGAGTTGTTAGAATTTAATTGTCTTTACAACTTTAAATGCAAGTACATAAAAATTCAACTAAGTCCCATTTTGCATTGTATTCATCTCAAGAACTTCCTACTAGAAATGGGGGTGTTGGACTTACCTAAAACTGTTGATGGAGCCCAGGCTAATTTTCTATTCATCTATAACAAGCTGCATTAGAAATTTGTAGGAAATAAGATGATATTCCAATAAAATTTAGCGCATAGTATTTATAAATTACACATTGATGCGTAATATAATATTTATACAGTCACTAAATCTCAGTTCCTGGTCTGAATTCACATGCATGTTCTCTGATCCTCTGAAGTGGAAATCAAACGGTGGTCTGGTCTGTTGGAGGGGGCCAATTGCGTGCACTTTGGAGTCGATTCCACGATGTGTGATTGTGATTCTCAAGTACTTTTTCTAAAATGAAGGCTCATGATCCTCTCTGCAGTTGGGCTTTTCAAAGTAAAGGCAGTTGCCATGTGGATACGTGGGCCACTAGGATTTCTCCCTTCTAGAGAGAGAATTCACTAAGTTCTGGAGGGCTACCTGTAAAACCCACAGGGTGTGCTCAGTGCCACACTGTCACAGCAGTGATTGGAAGCCCATCTCGGTTCAGTAAAAGCAGCCCTTTGGGTGAGGAAGGTCACTTACTTCATAGACATTATTGGATACTTTTTACTTGACCTGGGAGAAGGCGATGAAGGCAGAATTGCAAAAGGCCGGCCCATCTGCAGCAGCTTGGCATTCTTTGGATCCCCTAAGGCTGAAGTAGTGACCCTACAGCAAATCACGGATTTCTTTTTGCAGAGAGAAAATCCAAGAAGACACCAGCAAGCTCATCTCACCAAATCCAGCTGAAACTTTGGGCCCTGTGTTGTCCAGAATGCCAGTTTTATGATCAAATTCATTCCCTCCACTTCTAAGCAATAATCCCTGGCAGTCTAGAGAGAAAAAACTTATTTTACATTTCTTCTCACATAACATGATGTCATCTTGAAAGTAGCCAAATGTTGCTCCAGAGCTTGTATTATTAGAAGACAGTGGAACTTAACAATGTTCAGACAAACTCGAAACAAATGATGCAATTTGGCATCACCATCTAAGTTTTTGTGTTATTTTTATTCTGCTACTTTATATTTTCTAGCGGAGCGTGATTTTCTTTTGTATTTTTACAAAGTGCTGATTTAGTGTGAAGTATTTAACCTTTTTCCATTGTAGTATTTGTACTCATTACTATACAGTGCCACAATAATGTCATTCCACATATAACTCTAGCATCTTTTGTTTTTTAGTTCTTTGCCCCCACCCCACTGTTAAAATGCAAATGCTGTTGTATATACCGATGCAAGTCTTCCTGACTACAGATTTACTCTTGAAGTTGCTACTGGTTTCCAGGGTGCTTGCTTATTTGTTCATGGCATTCCTTGGCGGGCCACAATGCTGTCGTTGGATGTGGGTCATGTGCTGGTTGAATCAGTAACAAACCAACTGTTACTGTTTCTGCATCCTGCTAGTGTTATTGTTAGCCATGGCAGTTTATTCATCAGAGTTTATACTGCAGCTAACCATTACATCTAATGGGCATCTGCATTCAAGTTCACTCTGAGCCTTCCTTCTTCCTCTCCTTCATGCAAGTAATTAATAAATACCTTGAGGTGTATCCTTTGCCACTATCCTTGATACCGTTCTCTAGTTCAGGAATCTCCAAATCTGACAACTTGGCTGGCTGAGGAATTCCGGGAGTTGAAGTCTTAAAGTTGCCACCTGTTTCAATTTGTTGAACAACCATGGAGGAGTACCCTTTGAGTATAATATTTGAGCCAGGTGTGCAGCTATGCCCTTGTAAGCCCATCTAGCCTATCAATAATGAACTTGCTAATCAGAATGACATAAGTTACTTTGTCAGGTTTTTCTTGAAATCAAGATATATTATGTGTACCATGTTTCCACAATCTACTAAGCATCTAATTATTTCTTTTAAATGTGGCATAATACCACTAGCTTAGCAAGATTTATCCTTAACCAAATTCAACACTTAACATTTCAGCTTAAGAATGGGAAAGTTGGGAGCCGTCTCTAGGGAGCTCCGATACGGCGATCGGATTTTCGGCGGCTTTTCAGCCGCCCGAAGCGTCAGAGGCAAGGAGGGAGACCCGCGGAAGATAGCAGAACCCCCGGCGACCCGAAAAACGTATAATTGGAAGCAGGATCGCCGGAGGAGACGCGAACAGAAGAAGAAGACGGGGAGGCCGGCTGCGGCCAGCCCGATGACACGAGGGCGGAAACAATAGAAGCGAGGGGAGAAGACCAAAGAAGGACGCAGAGAAGAAGGAGACGGGAGTGAGAGAAGATCAGGAAGAAGCGGGACGAGGGAAGAAGAGCCCCGGGCCTACCCAGCTGGAGGCCTGAAGAAGCCGCCCAGCCGCAGCTGAGGAGAGCCAGCCGACGCAGGGAAAGCCACCCAGAGTCATCAAGAAGTCAGGCAACTGGCGGTGGCTGGGCGGCCGGCTGGCAGGCCCGGAAACACCGCGCCGCAAACAAACAAGCGAGAGAGAGCTGAAGAGCGGGCGATAAGAGAAGCGGCGGAGCAGGACGAGGACACCAGATCGCTGCTGGGGGGGCCTGCCGGCCTTAGGAAGACCCCCGGACGAGCTGCGGAGAGCCAACAGGAGGAGAGCCGACGGGAGCAGGGAGAAGACGGCCAACGACAGCGGTAAGACCAGCGGGGGGCGGAATAGCGCATCGAGGGGCGTGAGCCACAGGGAGAGCCCAGCAGCGGGGGGAGGACCCTCACAAGACCCCCAGAAGACCCCCAGACCCCGAAAAGTCTAGTGGTACTGCACCTGGGGGGGGGAAGGGCCATCTGCGCAGGCCCCAAACCACAGATCCTCTCATCTTGCATCATCCCTGCCAGCACAGTGAAGCCTACTTGACAACAAATAGCACCCCCTAGTGGACTAAAAAAATTTGCTGTCAAAATATAAACTGTGAAAAGAAAGAATTTGACCCAACCTATCCTAGCAGCTTGACAATCTTGCACAGGAACAATTCCCACACAACTCTTGGCATTAAGGGGTGGCTTTAAGGGTGGACAGGCCAACAGGAGGAGAAGCTCAAAATGGCCGCCAAACAGACGAAACAGACCAAACTGCCACACCCGAAGGGAGCTGCACCCTCCCCGGCTCAGCCCTCCAATCTGCCAGGGAACACCCCACCCACCCACACACACCCCACCCAACTGCAGGCCCTCAGACCCAAACGCCAACCCATGCCTTCCCAACAGCACACATGATCCAAGGACTGAAAGAGACGATAGAGACACTAAACGAGACGATAGAGACGCTGGTTAAAAGGATGGATGGCATGGATAGAAAATTGGAAGAAATGGGTGCGAAGATGGAGAAAAGATGCATAGAAGCAGAACAGAAGATGGAGGAAAGATACAAAGACATAAAACGGATGCTGGCGGACCAAGGTAGAGACCTAGAGAGAAAGTGGGAAGAACAACGCAAAGCGACGGCCACCGACCTGGAACAAATTAAGGAGGCAATGCAAGCACATTACAAGAAAATAAGAGATGAAATGGGAAAGAACCTCCAGGAAACAAGGGAGAATACAGAAAAGAGGATGGAAGAAGTGGAGAACCGCATAGAGGGACAGATTGCAGAGGTGAAAAGAGAGGCTCAAGACCAGTCCACCATGATGCAATTCTGGCAAATGGCATTTGCAATCAGGTTCAGAGGGTGGAAAGAGACAACAAACGAAACCCAAGGAGGCCTGCTCAGGACCTTTGTAGGGGCCCTGGCGACATTCCTGGGTAAGAGCACCAATGAGATTGGGTGGCAATTCGAAAGAATCTACAGAGTTAGCGCATGGAGGTCAGTGAACAGGCATCAACCAAGGGACGTGGTCATCCACTTCGCAACACAGGGGCTCAGGAACCTCACCTCTGTCACTTCCTATAACAAGGCATTCTACATAGAGGAGCAGGAGGTGAAGGTACTGAAAGAGATCCCCCAGGCGATGCTGAGAGACAGAAAGGACTACAAATTCCTGATCAACGAACTGAGATCACGTGCACTGCAATACCGATGGGAAACCCCAACAGGGGTGTCACTTTTCTACAGAAACAAGAGATATTACTTGACCTCGGTCCAGAAAGCCAAAGACTTCCTCGAAAAGGAACTGAAGTCGGGAAGCCCTCAACCCACCGCGAGAGAAGATGCAGATGGACCAATGGAAAGCGGGAGGGATCGAGGCCAACGGGCAAGCCGCGCAGAGGCACAGACCGGGGCAGTGGCAAAGGAAAGGAATGGACCACCTCGAGATGCGATGGCGCAGAGAGCAGAGGGCAACAAAAACAAGGAGGCAGAACAGTCTACAGAGGACAGGCTACCAGGCTCCAATACCAAACACACAGACCAGCAGAGCAAGACCCCACAACCCAATATGAGCATCAATCCGGATATCATGGGAACGAGACCAAAGAAGACAACAGGAGGAATAACAGAAGTGGTCTTGCAAGAGTATCCTGCAACAGATAATGGCAACTAATTATTTGACTTGGAATGTGAACGGACTGAACTCCCCCCAGAAAAGGAGAAAAATACTCCACTACCTGAACCAAGGTAAAAGTGATATAATCTGCCTACAAGAAACGCACATCAGAGCAGCAGACCAGAAATATCTGATCAACTACAAACTAGGCGCGCACTTTGTGGCAGCGGCGCCAAGAAAAAAGAATGGGATTGTTATATATGTAAAGAAACATGTAATGGCTAAGCTAATAGAGTCTGACCCCCAAGGTAGATACCTGGCAATTGAAATAACACAAGAGGACAAGAAGATTCTAGTAATGGGCGTATATGCACCAAATCAGCAACAAGGCAAATTCTACAAAAAGCTACACAAGAAAGTAATACAACTTAACTACAGATCTTACATTATCATGGGAGACTGGAACGGGGTCATAGAGACTGCTCTAGACAAAAAAAGAATTGCACCTAACCCACAAAAACACTCCAAGTTACCTAAATCCTTCTTTGATATGAAGGAGGACCTCGAACTGACAGACGTATGGAGGGAAAGGCACGGCAAAGAACAGGAATTCGCCTTCTTCTCTGGCAGACATCAATCCTTCTCCAGAATTGACTTTATGTTAACTTCTAGCGACTTGCTAATTTGCCTAAATGCGGTGAAAATCCTACCCAAGGTACTGACGGACCACAACCCTGTGAGGATGGAATTAAGACAAGGCTTGAAACAGAGGAGATCCTGGAGAATTAATGAAAACCTGTTTAGACACGAAGAAAAGGTGGCGGAATGCAAAAATGCTATGAAGGAATTCTTCAACATAAATATGAACAACGAAACACCGATAGAAATGATCTGGGATGCCAGCAAGGCGTACATGCACGGGATCCTCATGGACATGAATAACAGGCACCGTCGCAAACAAGAACAAAAAAGAAAAGAGTTAGAAAATGAGATAAGTAAAAGGGAGCGGCTATTAATAAAAAGGCCAGAGGACAAAGTCACCAAAGAAGGAATCAAGATCTTAAGAAAGCAATTTGACATGTTGATGGCAGACCAAGTTGCAAGGAATATACAATATGCAAAACATAAGACATTCTGCAAGGCCAACAAACTAGGCCGCTGGCTAGCCTACATCATAAGAAAGAAACAGAAATCCCGCATAATTGAAAAGATAGAATACAAAGGCAAGGAAGAATTCCGACAAAAAACCATCAAGAAAGCCTTCACAGAGTTCTACTCGAGACTATATGCCGAGGAGAAGACACAAGACAAAGAGATAGATGAGTTTCTACAAAACGAAAAGATACAGGCGATTACCGACACACAAAGAGAGGCCCTGAATGCCTTAATCACAAAGGAGGAAATACACTCAGCGATCACACAACTGAAAACAGGAAAATCGCCCGGGACGGATGGGATAGCAGCGACCTACTACAAGCATGTCCAGGAAGAGATGTTAGAACCCCTCAGAAAGCTATTTGTCAACATTCAAGAAGGAGGCCAAGTCCCACCATCCTGGAAAACAGCCTACATCTCATTAATCCCAAAGGAGGGGAAAGACAACGCACAGCCCGCAAACTACAGACCCATCTCACTACTAAACACGGACTACAAAATCTTCACAAAAATTTTGGCCACTAGAGTAATGACTGTACTACAAAAAACAATACACCCGGACCAAAGGGGATTTATACAAGGACGCCAGATGAAAACCAACGTGAGACAGCTGTTGAACATAATAGAGTACCTGCAAAGGCACAACCAGGTACCCGCCGCTCTTATGTTTGTGGATGCAGAAAAAGCTTTTGACAGACTGAATTGGCCGTTCCTGACGAACTTGGTCCGGAAGATGAAAATGGGAGTACAGTTTCTCAACTCCATAACGGCAATTTACCAGAAACAAACAGGCCAGATCATTGTTAATGGAGACTTAACGGACTCATTCAACATTGAGAGAGGCACGAGACAGGGCTGCCCGCTATCACCCCTGCTATTTGTCCTAACGCTGGAGATTCTACTAAACAGGATAAGAGCGGCAGAAGACATACAGGGTATACGGATCAGACAACAAGATTACAGACTGTGCCTTTGCAGACGACTTGCTGGTGACAATGTCGCAACCAGTACAGTCAGCAAAGAGATTGATGGAGATAATGGAAGACTATGGTAGGGTGTCAGGCTTCAAAGTAAACATATCAAAAACAAAGATGCTAGTCAAAAACCTAGACAACAAAGCAAGACAGGACTTGGAAAGAATAACGGGTTGCGAAATAGTCAAGAAAGTTAAATACTTAGGAGTGGAGATAGAATCAACAAATGCGAAATTATACAAGAATAACTATGAGGCGCTGTGGAACAAGATACAAGCAGACCTGGAAAGATGGAAGACACTACTACTATCTCTGCTGGGCAGGATAGCAGCAGTTAAGATGAACGTATTGCCAAGATTTCTATTTCTCTTTCAAATGCTACCCATACTCAAAAGGGATGTGGATTTGGACGACTGGCAGAAGGACATCAACAGATATATTTGGGATGGCAAGAGACCGAGGGTGAAACTAAAAATCATACAGGACACAAGGAAGAGAGGGGGACTAAAAATGCCTAATCTAAAGCTATACTACTATGCAGCGACGTTGGTGGCGGTGAGTGACTGGATCAATATGACGAATGATAGAATACTGAATGTTGAAGGGCATGGTCTACTATTTGGCTGGCACGCATACTTAGTATACGACAAAAAGGCAGACAGGAACTTCAAGGAGAACCCACTACGGATTCCATTGTTATGGGTCTGGAAGAAATATAAACACCTCCTACACGACAAGATCCCCATCTGGACGATCCCCGGACACGCAATAGGGGATATGAACACATCCCAAGGGCAAGAAGTGGTGCCCTACAGTAAACTTGTACTGGGAGAAGAAAATGGGTTCCTCTTGAAACCCCAAGCAACGCTAGCAAGCAGAGGAATAGGAGGTACCTGGCTATCATATATACAACTGCAATCAAGGTGGCGTAAAGATAAGAAGAAGGGCTTCTCCCGGACCGACGAGAAACTAATTGAACAGATTAGAGAACAGGGGATCATGCACATCAAACGAGTGTACAGTATTCTGATAGAAATGGACTCTGAAACCGAACTAGTCAAGAGCTGTATGATAAAGTGGGAACAAGACTTTGGGCATTCTATCACCATGGACACGTGGGAGAAAATTTGGGTGAGAAATGTAGAATTTACTAAATCGCAACACTTAAGGGAAAACTTCTACAAGATGTTCTATAGGTGGCACCTCGACCCGAAAAAACTATCGCTCATCTACCCAGACTCCCAGCCCAAATGCTGGAGGTGTGGGGACAGGGAAGCTACCTACTTTCATGTATGGTGGACATGCAGAAAAATCAAAGCCTTCTGGAGGAAGATATGGTGGACACTCCAAACCATTTTCACAAAGCGTATAGAATTTCTACCTCAGGCTTTTTTGTTAGGGATTACAAAGGATATCACTACCTCAGAGACGAACTTATTTCTGAACTTGATTACAGCAGCAAGATTGTTGGTAGGACAGTACTGGAAGAATCCAGAAATACCGCCTATTGAAGAATGGACTGTGAAAGTAACAAACTTGGCGGAAATGGCGAAAATATCAGCATACTTGAAAGGTCGCTCCAATGAACAATATTTGACAGACTGGAAACAATGGATAGACTATATCCAAGAGAAACACCAATCAAACAAAATGCATCTGGTGTTTAGCTAAGGCTCGACGTGAGGAGGGAAGAATGTATAACAAATCAAATGTTTACAAAAACTAACACCTAATGTTGAATGTTTATGTTCTATCACTAATGCCTCTTAACACGATCTTATGTTTAATGTTGATTACTTTAATAATGAAAGAGCAGACTGAATTTTTTTACCCCAGGTTATTGAACTTCTACCTCAGGATCTTTTGCTAGGGATCATAAAAGATAAAATGTAACAGACATATAGTTGAGGATGGAAGTGAGGAGTAAAGAATATTTACCAAACCAGACGTTTACAAAGATTAATACCTAGTGTTATATGTTGTGTTCTATGATGATTGCTTATTAATATGATCTTATGTTTAATATTGAATACTTTAATATTGAAAAAGCGAACTGAATTTCTACCTCAGGTTATTGAATTACTACCTCAGGACCTATTGTTAGGGATCATACAGGTTAAAAATGTAACAGGTGTATAGTAGAGGCTTGAAGTGAGGAGTGAAGAATGTTTACCTATTGTTGTATGTTATGTCCTACGATGATCGCTTCTTAATATGATCTTATGCTTAATGATGATTACTTTAATAATGAAAAAGCAGACTGAATTTTTACCCCAGGTTATTGAATCTCTACCTCAGGATCTTTTGCTAGGGATCATAAAAGTTAAAATACAACAGACATATAGTTGAGGCTGGAAGTGAGGAGTAAAGAATATTTACCAAACCAGACGTTTACAAAGATTAATACCTAGTGTTATATGTTGTGTTCTATGATGATTGATTATTAATATGATCTTATATTTAATGTTTAACTACTACCTCAGGACCTATTGTTAGGGATCATAGAGAGAAGGGGGGGGGAATGTAACAGGTGTATAATAGAGGATTGAAGTGAGGAGTGAAAAATGTTTACCAAACCAGACGTCTACAAAGAATAATACGTAGTGTTGTATATCAGATGCTATGATGTTTGATGCATACAAAGATCTTATGTACAATGCTGATTGTTTTAACCAAACCAGACGATTATAAAGATTAATACTTAGTGATGTATATCAGGTGCTATGATGATTGATGCATACTATGACTTTATGTTCAATGCTGATTGTTTTAATAAAAGAATTTTTTCATTAAAAAAAAGAAAAAAGAATGGGAAAGTTGCGTTCTCTTTTCCTGCTTCCATTGCAAGTTCCAACTAAGCATGGTCTGTTCTTGGCAACAGGGTGGAGAAGAATTAAATTAAAGGTTTGATATAAAAGCTAGAGTTTTAGAAATGTCGGTCCGAATTCAAATCTGAGTTTGTATAAATTCTGGAATTGTGCTGATTTGAGATGTTTCCTTCGATGTTTCCCTCTGTCTTTTTGAATAGCTAAGCTTTAAGCTTTCATCATGAACTTATTTTCCATACTAACATTAAAAGAGCTCTTGAAAAAGATCAGTTTCCAAGGTAAACATTAAGTGAGTTATTTCTTACCCCTGAGCTTCTATTCCTGCAAATACCAAATGAAGAAGAATTTGAATCTTGGCGTAATAACTTGATTGACATTTTCTTACCACCTGCTGTTGGTGCGCACGATATATTAAGCAACACAAGAAGACTACACAAGTCTGGCTCTTTTTTTTTGTAACCCCCACCCCACCCCAGTAGGACCTAATTTTAGTTTCCTGCCATTTTGAGTTGAGAAACTCATGAAAATTGCTGTAAAGCTGGAATGCATTTAAGAGTTAATATAGTTTAAAAAGTTGAAAAACATGAAGCAAACTCCAGAACGAGAGGAAAAAAAATGTTTATACATGTGAGTCTCCCTTTACATTATTTGCTCCAAACCATTAATTGGGCCCCACCAGCCACTGTGTCTGCCCCCTCCCCAGTATAATAGTGAGGCCATTGATCCAGCTTATTTTGACAATTCCTGGTTTCTTTTCCCAAATTTTTCCTTTTTGTGTGTGTGTATTGATTCCACCAGTATCACATTCTGTGCTAGAATCTGGGCAGCAACACACTTATCCACTCATCTTTCTTCTTAGAATTAAATTTGATTATGTAACATGAAACTAGAGGATGCAAACCTCAGCGGGAATGAAATCTGATGGAAAGCACATGAACATTTGCAAAGGTTTAGTCCCCTGACTTTTCCATAACTCAGGAAGCCTTTTTCTTCCACTTGTTTAGGCAAAACATATTCCAGGATCCAAACGTGTTCTCAGACTCTCTAGCTGTAGTGTAAAATGATCTGTAAATGTTGGTTTGTTGGGCTGAAGGCCACATTTCTAAGGAGGGCCATACAGCAGACATGATGAGATGGTTTGGATCTTACACATGAGGAATAACAAGGAATGTTGGGAAGATCTCCATTTCTGGAAGAATATGCCCAGAGTGGTATCCTTCGGTTTACGAGGACTTATATTGTAATTATGCTATGTGCATTTACCTCATGGGTACCTAAGAGGCAATTTATGAAAACCTTACTGTTTCAGGCAAAAAAGGAAGATATAAGGATGACTCCTCTCAGGATTTGTTAGTGTAAGGAAGCAGTTTGTTGATGAAAACCCTGTCTTTGGGGACATTTGTGTCAGATTGACGGACTTTATGCCGAGACATAATGCTTGCTGCATTGAGTGTATGTAAACTGAACTCTGGCTGCCATAAAACATGGTCATTAGGTATAGCAAGAGGAAATTCACGGAGGCTAAAAATATTTTTGTATCAGTATACAAGTAATGTTTCAATTAATTTGTAGGTATATACCAAGGGTCTTCAAACTTGGCCCTTTCATGATTTGTGGACTTGGCCAGGCACGCTGGCTGAGGAATTCTGGGAGTTGAAGTCCACAAGTCATAAAAGGGCCAAGTTTGAAGACCCCTGGTATATACTGTGGCCAGTGGCATCTATGAGGAGGTCAAAAAAATAAACCAGGACGGCAACCAGAACTGCCCGGTGGAAGCTCCATCCCCTTGTCTATGCATATTGTAGTGGTTGCCATTTTGACTACAACTACCCCTTGCAGATGCCCCTTCTGTTTCTCTCTAGCATACGACACTGATATGTGTGACTTTAGTCACAAAAACCGGAATATTTCATCTAAGAGATAAGTTTCCTTTTACTTCAGTCACTTTGTGATTTATAACCCCCACTGGAAAATGTAAGAACACTGATGGTTCCTTAACCTTGGCCTTGCCTCTTCCCGAAATCAGTTCATTTTCTGAAAGGTGATGTATGAAACCTATGGGAAAATATCCATACATGATCGAAACTGAGCAGTGTTATGAATCAGATGATAAAGTCTGCCTAAATTCTTCCCCTTAACTTATTTATTAATTAAGTTTATATCTCGCCCATCTCGCCAATTAAGTGACTCTTTAGAGAGAGAAATGTCAAAAGGCTATTTATAATCTGTGTGTGCTGATACAAAATGAAGGGTGGGGTGGGAACCAACCTATGGATTAAAGAAATAGGGCATTTTATGGAGGTTTTTCTTCAGTTACAGTCTGGGTGTAGAGATGCAGCATAACTTTCATGCCTTTTTTTAGATAGTTGATAATTTCAATTAAATGAGCCATTGAGCAATAAATAACATGGTTTGATTGATACAGATACTTCCATGCAAACAGCTTTTATGAAAAGTTGCATATGGTATCTGTTAGCAATTGGGAAGATTGGTGGTTGAGTTATTGCGCAGATTAGCTGGAGCAGCCGAAGGACCTCAGTTTAAAAAGCCTCTGTCTGTTTTAAATCTTGAGATTCTTGCTGGCTTTGTAAGCTGTCACCTTAACATGCATGTTTTAAACACCACAGCCTAAAGATTAGAAAAGATTTCAGAATGTTCTCTGAGTATAATGTAAGGGTAATTTAAAATGTATTTATATTTCCTTACTGTATAATCACCTTTAGATCATGGCTTCAACTAGCAAAACACAGCACAGGTAAAGTGAATGAAGCTTAAAATATATTTCAAGTGAGTTTAATGTTTCTTTTAGTCATTCAGCATAATTCTGTCGCAGGAAGGCAGCCTTGTGAAGCAGCTTACAAATAATAAAGGATTTGGACCCAAATATTAAGAATCTGTGTCAAGTCTTAGTAAAACCTGAACCTGAGACTGAGAGGGATCGTTTGGAACTGACTTTCTTCACCACAATTGCCATCTCAATCAATTCCCATTGTTGATATCATTACAAACGGGTCACTTTTCTTCCTTTGTTGCAAACAATCTCTCCCCCACTATTCATTTTGGCTCCCTGGTGTATTTCTGTGTGCCTTCTTAGTGATGTTGGCAGGTCATTATTGTCGTAAAACAAGGTGCACAGAGATTCCCCAGGCAGCTTGTTGTCCTCCTAGGAAAATCCTTGAGGCTGAGTAACTTCGCTGCAGAGCTTCTTCTGGCTTTGGCCTCAGCCAGAGAGCGTAAGGAATGGCGGCTGAACCGCATCTGGGTCCTCCCGTCTTCTTTTTTCTATCTCTGCCTTATGGCTGTGAACGCTTTTGTTGGGAAGGGATGGGGTGGACTGGCCATTTTGTTTATGGGCCTCTTTCAAAGATTGAGTTCAGATTCCATGGATACCTCTCAGGCACTCAGTCTCAAATCAATCCAGTTGTCTCTCAGTCCTTAATTGTAAGTGTATCTTATAGACATCTGGGGCTGCTGGAACATTCTTTTTAGATGTTCCTCCAGTCGCAAGAGAAGGTATCCTGACTCAGCCGGTTCTGTTTCTGTCGCCATCGTGCTTTGCTGAGCAATGCATCAGGCCATCCCCAGGGACTAGTTGTGATCCATTGGGTGTCTCTGCGCAGACAAAAGTGGGGAGGGATGATAGTTGTTTGGCACCCTCGCCTCTCCATTGCCTTTTGAATCAGGAGATAGTGATGGGTTTGCTTCCAATGACCCCTTAGGGCTTCCATTAAGAAAAAAAAAGCCAAAAATATAAGTAATTGCTGAAATATTCATCCATTCTTGTGTGTATGTGTGTTTGAGTTGCAGAAGGCATTTTGGAGATTGACCTGAACTACCTTAGATAGAGATTCTCTGTAGTCATGAAGAATATTCCCCTGGGGGAAACCAGATACTGCGCTCATCACCAGAAAAATTACTCTTTTCAACCCTTTAGAACCACTTGAATCCACTTCACTTTAGCAACCCTTTCCCTCGTGTGAATTGGTAAATTTGGTTCACCAACCTCATATGGATACCAGGACATCTGGGCTCCCCTTCGGAACAGAAATGAACCCTGGTTACCTGCTGTAACCTGGATTTAAAACTGAGAAGGGGATTTAAAGAGTACACATTCACACCCAATGGCCCCTTCTTAAATCAGACGGGTCTTTATGGTGAATTGAGCCCAGGAAGTGACTCAGCAATTGTCAACATTCCCTCTTCTTTGTCAAATCTAGCTAGTTGTGTAGCTCTGCTCCCTGAATTGCAAAAATGTCCACAAATCTGGTCTGGAAAACATGGTTTTTAAGAATGACTCTCAAGTATTTCATTCCTTACCGTGTTTTTTGGTGACTTCATTTCTAATCTAATTAGAGATATTTCTGATTTCTAATAGGAAATATCTTTTTCTGTGCTTTTGTTGCCAAATAGTTCTTTTAAATCATTTGATATTATTATTATGATTTTCATTTATTACTCAGCACACTAATAGAACTAGAAACTTTGTATTGCTTTGTTCATCACTGGTATATTGAAACATTAGGGATAAACCCAAACATCTGATTTCCCCTTTGGGCTATAGAGAAAATCACATTTGAAACCCCAGCTTCCTTCAGGCTGCGGGATGCCATTCCTGTCCCCAAAGGGCATCTGTTATTTCAATTAGAGCAAGCGGGCGCCCAACCATTTTATAGGCATTGAAAAACAATTGTTCTCTTGTAGATCTGGTGAATGAAAAATATACCTTTTTTTTTCTTTAGTGGATGCTGGGTGAGAGTTATAATCCATCAAGCAAAGACGTTTTTCATGGAAAGGAATTATGTGATATTTTACTAAGCCCTAATAATACTCTCCTTCCTCATATAAATGCTGACTGGAAAAACAGCCAACAATGAAGTCACTGAACAATTTTTTCAGGCCAGGCAAAATTCTGCTTTTCTGCACTAAAACGGTTCTCCATTTCCAAATATTACTACTATTTTCGTAACAAATTCCATTCATTTTGTTAAGCATATGTGCAAAGAGAAAGCTTATTTGTAAAGTTTGCTACACTGTCATAATTTTTAGTATTTTTAATAGATTGGTGTGACTGAAGTTGAATATTTAGGGCATCGTTTTATTGGTCTAAATTATACCGTATTTTTTAGGATAAGTAACTAAGCGGTATGGATGTGGTCTCTTCAACTCCCCTCCCTTCCCTGAAATTCCCCTTATATAGAATTACTTTGTCCCTGTATCATTATTTTATTTTTAAAAGACTTATATTTCGTTATTTTCTTCAGGAACTCAAAGGAAAGACATACGAACAGTCTCCTCCAGATACTCCCTAAATAACACCTCTCGGTAGTGAAAAGGATTGGTACAAAATCCTTAATTTGGCTTCACAATACAACGTTTGAGAGGGTTCAGGTTAAATTAATCTGGAAGAGGGCCACCCTATTAATTCAACCATCTCCACATCAGTCCAGTTTGGTTTGGAATTAGACCAGGCCTTCCCGTGCGCCTCCATGTAAATCCCATTTAATGTACATCGACTGTGAGATGTCAGGTTGAAATACGTGATCAAAATTTAAAAAGCTCCGAATAATATAAAAACCAAAAATTTAAAATCAGCAGTCATGGCTAACTGCCACTTAAATTTAATTTTAATTTTTTAATTTATTCAGATTTGTATGCCGCTCCTCTCCGAAGACTCGGAGCGGCTCACGACATACATATATAAACAATTGGAACAAATCCGAACAACATTAAAAATACAAACCCCATACATACTCATCAATCACACCACAATCAACAATCATCCCCAGGCCTGCCGGCAGAGGTAGGTTTTTAAATTCTTTCGGAAGGCCAGGAGGGTCGGAGAAACGCGGACTTCAGGAGGTAGTTGGTTCCAGAGGGTGGGCGCCGCAACAGAGAAAGCCCTCCCCCTAGGGCCCGCCAGACGACATTGTTTCGTTGACGGGACCTGGAGGAGGCCGACCCTGTGCGCTCTCACCGGTCGTAGAGAAGTATGTGGCAGAAGGCGGTCCCGTAAGTATCCTGGTCCCAAGCCATGAAGGGCTTTATAGGTAATAACCAACACCTTGAATTGGGCTCGGAAACCAATAGGCAACCAATGCAGCGCGCGGAGAGTTGATGAAATGTGGGCACAACGAGGAAGACCCACAACTGCTCGCGCAGCTGCATTTTGCACTAATTGTAGTCTCCGAACACTCTTCAAGGGTAGCCCCATGTAGAGAGTGTTGCAGTAGTCGATCCTCGAGGTGACAAGGGCATGTGTGACTGTGAGGAGTGACTCCCGATCCAAGTAAGGACGCAACTGGTGCACCAGGCGAACCTGGGCAAATGCCCCCCTCGCCACTGCCGACAAATGATGATCCAATGTCAGCTGTGGATCGAGGAGGACTCCCAAGTTGCGAACCTTCTCTGAGGGGTTTATAGATTCACCCCCCAGGGTAATCGAAGGACAGATAGAAATGTCCTTGGGAGGCATCACCCACAGCCACTCTGTCTTATCGGGGTTGAGCCTTAATCTGTTAACACCCATCCAAACCCTCACAGCCTCCAGACACCGGCACATCACCTCAACCACTTCACTGATATGGCCAGGAGTGGAAATGTACAGCTGTGTATCATCAGCGTACTGATGGTATCTCACTCCGTGGCAGTGGATGATCTCACCCAGTGGCTTCATGTAAATGTTAAAAAGTAGGGGGGAGAGAACCGACCCCTGAGGCACCCCACATGGGAGTAACCTAGAGGTGGACCTTCGATCCCCCACAAACACCGACTGCGACCGACCAGTGAGATAGGAGGAGAACCACCGCAATACGGTGTCCCCCACTCTCAATCCCTCCAGCCGGCGCAGAAGGATACCGTGGTCAATGGTATCGAACGCCGCTGAGAGGTCAAGAAGCACCAGGACAGAGGACTGGCCTCTATCCCGGGCTCGCCAGAGATCATCCATCAGAGCGACCAAAGCAGTTTCGGTGCTGTAGCCGGGCCTGAACCCCGACTGCAGAGGGCCCAGATAATCGGCTTCCTCCAGAGACCGCTGGAGATGATGCGCCACCACCTTCTCGACAACCTTCCCCACAAAGGGAAGGTTGGAGACCGGACGATAGTTGGTCAAAATTTCTGGATCCAGGGAAGGCTTCTTGAGGAGGGGGTGCACAAGTGCCTCCTTTAAGGGAGCCGGAAAGGACCCCTCCCTCAAAGAAGCGTTGACAATCTCCTGGATCCAAGTACGCGTCACCACCCTACTGGCCGAAACCAGCCAGGAGGGACACGGGTCCAACAAACAGGTGGCAGAACATACAGATCCAATGGCCCTGTCCACTTCCTCAGGCGTAACAGCCTCAAACTCTCCCCAGATGACCGGACAAGAACATGCCCCTGTCCCCTCAACTGAATCATTATCAGTCGACTCTGCTACACAATTGGAGTCTAGGTCAGCCCGGATCTGAGCCACTTTGTCTGCGAAACAGTTATTAAAGTCCTCGGCACTACCCTGCAAGGGAGGCCCCGGACCCCTTGGGTTAATAAGGGATCGGGTCACCCTAAACAGGGCGGCCGGACGAGATTCCGCAGACGCGATCAAAGCAGAAAGATACAAAGATCTTGCCGCCTTAATCGCCTTCAGATAGGCTTTAATAAATAAGCTCAATCTGGTTCGGTCAGATCCGGACTTACTTTGTCTCCATCGCTTCTCTAAACGTCTCTTATGGCGCTTCATCCCCCTGAGCTCCTCAGTAAACCAAGGAGACCTCCTGGGGCCAGCACCACGGAGAGGTCGCAAAGGCGCAATCCGGTCAATAGCCCCCTTCGCAGCCGTATTCCATGCCGCTACCAGGGACTCCGCCGGACTGTGAATGAGGGAGCTCGGTAATTCCCCAAGCGCCGTCTGAAAGCCAATTGGATCCATCAGGCGTCTGGGGCGGAACCACCTAATCGGTTCCACCTCCCTGCGGGGAAGGATTGGGGCCGTAAAATTCAGTCGAAGCAGAAAATGATCGGTCCATGACAAAGGCATGATATCTAAGCCCCTTAAAACCAGATCATTACCCAACTGCTCCGAAAGGAAAATCATATCCGGGGCATGTCCACCCTCATGCGTCGGGCCCTGCACTACTTGGGTCAGGTCCATGGTTGTCATGGCGGCCATGAACTCCTGTGCCAATCCCGAGGATTCGCCAAGCGACGGCAGATTGAAGTCCCCCAGGACTATAAGCCTGGGGAACTCCACCGCCAGCCCAGCAACCTCCTCGAGTAGCACAGGCAGGGCTGATGCCACGCAGCTGGGAGGCAGGTACGTAAGCAATAAGCCCACCTGGACCCCTAGGTCCAGCGTCATAAGGATGGACTCGCAACCCGGAATTTCGGAAACAGTGAGTCTACGTAGACTGAAGTTCTCCCGGGCCAAAATAGCCACTCCTCCCCCCCTTCCCTGGGGTCGCGGCTGATGCCATACCTGATAACCTGATGGGCACATACCCGTGAGGGGAACTCCCCCCTCAGGGCCCAACCAGGTCTCAGTCACACACACCAAGTCGGTCTCCTCATCCATGAGAAGATCATGAACGAGGGGAGCCTTATTGTTAACCGACCTGGCGTTAAGCAGCAATAGCCTGAGCCCAGGGCCCGAGCTACACCCATCACCAGAATCGTGGGGAGAGCAAGTTTTTTCAGAAGGGCCAGAACAAGGAACTGCTACGAGACAGCAGGACCGAGTTCCCCGTGTGCGGCCTACCCTCCTGCTCCCGCCATACCTGCCTCTTCCCTGAATGACCGGTATATTCCAACCCTCATTGTCTCCAGAGTCCACATCTCCCCAGTCCCCGGCCTCCCTCAAGCTCGGCAGGCCTGTCCATTTATCTATCATACATTCTTCAAGCATGTCCCCGTCCCATACATACATCACTCACCCCCCCAATTTGATAAAAATTAAAAATTTAAATTTAAAAGTTTAAAAATTTAAAAACAGACGTATAAACATATTAAATTTAAAAAACCACAGTATAAAACATATTAATTAAAAGAACCACAAGCAGAGATACAAGAAATAAACCAGTCGCCCCAAAATGCCTCATCAGGGGCACAGACTGAGCTTGAAGGTCAACTAAAAATGTTCACTAAAAGTTGCTCTCGGGAACTCCACAGCCATGTCCCACAACATCTTCTCTTCCACTGTAAAAAGGCTCTCGAGTGGGGGCAGCAACCAGTGGACATAATCAAGCCCCCCGACCAAAGCTGTACAAGTTCCCAGTTCCTCATCCTTATCATAAATAGTATCTTGGTTATTGTCCCCTGACAACCAGCATACACTTCCACCGACAAGCCAGCATTGGGACCAAAACTCGGCAAAATAGAGGCCGAGAAACAATTGGTGGCAAAAAGCAGGGAAACCAAAAAGCTCTCCTGTTTGAAAATCCCCAAAAAGCCACATAAAGCCAGACAGCAATGGCAGAAGCAGGGCGAACCAGCGAAGGACAAGATGGACACCTCCGACAGGCGAGCCTGCTCCAAGCCCCCCTGGACTTGCTGGTCGCCAGTCGCTGGTCACTGGTTGCTGGCCGCTGGTCACTGGTTGCTGGCCGCAGGCCGCTGGTCACCGGTTGCTGGCCGCAGGCTGCCGGTTGCAGGTTGCAGGCTGCTAGTTGCAGGTTGCAGACTGCTGGTTGATAGCTGTTGGTTTACTGAATGATGGTTCACCGGTCCGGCTGCTGCTGCTGCCTTTCGGCTGTAAGTTGTTGCTCTGCTGCTTTTTGGCTGTAAGTTGTTGCTGCTGCTTTACTGCTTTTGGTTTACTGAATGCTGGTTTACTGGATGCAGTTGTCCCTCCGAGGGATGAAGGCCTGATGTTCTATAGTAATTCTTAATTCTTTGGTTGGTAATAGTCTTCTTTTTGCTGTTACTTGTATTTACCATTCAGAGTTGAAAGGGAAGAAGAGGAAGGATCTGAAGGGAGATTTAAATTGGCCTTAAAGATTTGGTTGTAGGGGATGGTTACTGATGGAAGAAGGAAAAGGGGGCGGATGGATGGATGGATGGATGGATGAGGGGGGAAAAGCCGGCAAGGAGGATCAGTCTAGAGCAAGGGTCTCCAAATTTGGCGACTTTTAAGACTCATGGACTTCAACTCTCAGAATTCCCCTGCCAGCCATGTTGCCAAGTTTGGAGGTCCCTGGTCTAAAGAAAGAATGTGGATTAAGTAGTTACGCTGGACAGATTACTTTTAGCTTTGTATCCCCCACTTGTTCTGTTCAATGCCAGAGCTGGGCTGTAGCCCGGGCAAGGGTGCTTCACGCTACAGAGGTAGTCTTTCTCATCGTGATGGCATGGTCCGCTTTGCCAAAGGCTCAGGGTGTCCTTCAAGAGCCCCCCCCCCGGCAGTTTGGTGCTGCCGATCCAGGCCCGGGAAGAGCCGCCAAGCAAAGGAATGCGCGGGGGGGGGGGAAATCGCTTTCCTGCCTGCCACAGAGTTACCAGACCTCCGAATAAAGAGCAGATAGAGCTATCCACATCAATGGTGTGATGTGACCACAAAAAAAGGCAGTGTGTATTTATCCTACATCAACACCAGTCTAATGAACTATTACCAGGACACAATAGTCTCATTTTTACCACCCCGCGTTGGTCAGTTTAAATACTGTACCTGGAACCAGGGAAAACAAATAGATGTTTTCAATAATTTATTGCCTTCTAGACAAGGTTTATTATGCAGAAGCCCCAGAGCTCCATCAAAATTCAGTTGGGACTCATTAATTCTCTGGAGCGCTTTGGAAATATACCTGATACTCTCGTATTTTTTCCTCCTAAGGAGTCACCTTCTGAAGCCTTGGGCATGCTGTTTTGCAACCGGGAGCAAAACCCCTCGTGAGCTTGTGAGGGTGAAGAAAGGTGTTCATGGTTCAGGTATCCGGGCTGCAGGTTCAGAAAGGCCCAGTTTTGCCCTGGGCTCTCTCAGCACCCAGATTCCTCACCCAGCCATATTTGTTTACTAGCAGCTCAGTCTTCAGTATCGCTAACACCCAGGCGCAGGCTATTAGCCTTTTAGCTACAAAGCTATTTTAGAAGCATTTCCAAAGTTGTTTGGCTAAATGTTACTTAAATCTCCTGAACTTGAAGAAGGTGATTACAAAAACAGGATGATTTCTTAGAAATAATTTGCCAATTTGCAGCAATTTTCAAAATGTTCTACATTATCGAGTGTTAAGTGTATGAGAGACATCGTGTTCTGGCTAATGCACCCAGAGCTGTGGAAAGTGCGAGCGTCTTGCTCAGCTCATATTTATTTCTAAATGCTTGGACCAAATGATTAATCCTACGAAGATGTCAAGGGGAAAAAATCACTGTTCACTTGTGGTATCTACTATTAAACTTTATTTTACTCGTTCTCTTTTCTCTGCATAAAAGAAAATTCAGGCCGTATCCCAGATTAAATTATTTGAACCAGATAACTATGCCTGTTGTGTTGTCTTTGTAGTCCTGTAGATCCTTACTTGATGAGAGTAGAGTATCTTATATAAGGGAATTTTAAGTTCTCAAGGAGTTTTTTTAGTCTAATGTAAAAATAACCTTTCTGCTAAAATAGTGGATGTAAATGGACAGATGAACAGATTTCACTTCAACAAGAAGCATGAAAAGTAAAACGGATGCTCCTGTTGTCTTACATGCAAGTAATAACTATTCACAACAAGAAAAATTGAAGAATGGCTGTGTCAGACAGTATGAAATTTAGCATAAGAATGTGACATCTTTGATAAAATACATAATTAGACTTGACACTTATAGTGAGCTTAGCTAGAAGATGGCATTTCGTAAGTATTCTTGTTTTAAATCTGCATGAATTATAGCAATTTTTTTCCCTTTTCAATCACGGCCTTCCTTCACCGGAATTGGAGGATGTTGAAATGATTCTTTCCAGGAAAGCTGTAAAGATTTGGTGGCTCCATCAAACCTTGGAGGCAGGCTTGTTGTGACTGTTGTTTTGCACAGTGAGTTGGTTTGTGGCTTTGAGTATTTAGATTCCCTGTTTCTGTATAGCAGTATTGCAATTTATGGTGCGTTTTTTATTTTGATTATGTTATTATTGTGTTATCTCGTCTATTTATCTTCTCTGGTTGAAAAATAGAAATGTGTAGTTTGTAGCAGTAGGGTTTGTATGGACCCTCAGCACCATCACCTGTGTTGACTATTCTAACTGTTCCTATCCTGGACGTGAAGTTGACTTGGCTGTGACACCTGTCACCTTATTGAGGGTTAATGAGAAAGATTTGGGTGGCTAAGTGGGTGTCCACTTCTTCCCTCCCTGCTCCTGTTGAGTGGAAGAGAGGGGTCATCCCAAATAGGAGGGTGCTGGTCTTTGGTCAAGGATACACAGCAACTGCATTCCCCTGTTTGAGCCTCAAGACAAGGTGAAGGTCCCCCGTGCTGTTACCCTTTCTTCTTAACACTTTAAAGTATTTTTAAAGGTGAAAGACGGGGTGCACGTGCATACGCATATGATTGAGCACGTGGGCGTGTACCATCATTGACCTGGAAACCTGTGTGGTCCTCGGATCAAAAATGATTGCCTACCTGGAGAGAAGACGCTTTGAGTAAGATTTCACAGTTCTCATTTTCATAGGTTACATTCTATGAAAATGTTTGATATGAGGAATTCATGTATCCACAGAAACATGCTCAAATTACAAGATCCAGCAGACTTAACAGGAAACTAAGGTTTCCTGCTATGTGAATATGCTTCAGTTCTTGACATCTGGACTGCGGCTTTCTCGGTTCCAGTAGTGAGACTGATTGACAGCAAGCCTGTTAGGCAGCAGGGAAATTTGGGAGTAGTCTGTCTCTTTTGCCCAATACTGAGCTATAAAAACCAGTTTGTATCCCTTCTGAAAGTCTACAGGAATCGCTGGGGAGTGAGGTTGACCATTATTTCTTGCGAGGGTTTTGTTTTTAAAAAAGAAAAGAACAGCTAGGAATCAGCCTGGCTTCCTAAGCAGCACTTATCTGGCTTAAAATTATAAATCTGTCAGGCTTATCTTGAAGTACTAAATTCAAAGTTTCATACACACACAGACAGACTCATCAGGCAAAATATGCAAAAACAAGTAGTGAGAGAAAATGAAAGCCAACGGAGTCAGACCCAGGAAAGGCACTTTGGTAGCCAGGAGTTAAAAGAGGCCTTCACAGATCAGCATTGTTCCAGTGATCTTTCCAAGGCCAGATTGCTCTCCTTGGAGCTCACCCAGGCACAACTAGCCATGGTTAGATTTGGGCTCCTTCATTCAGTTATAGGGTCCTTTTGGCGTGGAGGAGCACGCTTCAGTTTCTTTGTTATCTGATGGGTTCTCATCCGTTGCCCGTGGTTTTGAGGGCAGGATGGAGGCGGCTCCTGGTCTGAAAGAGCGGGACCAGTGGGCTCAGCATCCTCACTGATTCTGTCTGTGGAGGCTCTCCGTCATCCAAGGTCCCGGTTGTCCCAAAGGTGCTTTTTCAGGAGGCAGCCGGACTTTCTCGCTTCTCATCCAAGAAGCTTCTTCCGCTCTGACTGGAGAAGCTTCTTGGGTGAGAAGCGAAAGGTTTTCAAAGAAAAACGAGGAAGTCCGGCTGCCTTCTGGAAAAAGCACCTTTGGGACATCCCTGGTATGTCTGGTAACACAGATTCTCTGTTGGGCTCTTCCTCATCCAAGGAGGCTTTTGAGGCCAGACCATGACAAGAAGGCGGGCTGTGATCTCTTTTACTTTTCTTGCAGTCATGAGCATTTGGTATGATGCTAACTTGACCGTAACATCTGATATGTTGGATATTGAGCCAGATATCAGGCAATCCGCTATCAGCAGGATAGCTCTCTGCCATAAAAGAGGACCGTTCTGAGGGATCATCTAAAGATAACAACAGTCACTGATGTATCCAAGCTCTGTGTCCCTTCCCTGCTTTAGCCATCAAGGCGACAGGCCGAGGGCCGTTATTTTGGGGACCCTGTTGCCACATCCTTACCAGACTTTCTTCCCCAGAGTGAGACCCTCAGAGTCTTCTTTAAAGAGATTTATTGAAGGAAAAATGGGAATTAGATTACAGAAACCTTTGGCAATTGAAAATGTTTATTTTAGCAGCCAATATATATCTCTAGTTTTCCTAAGTTGGAACTTTCTTGATCCTCTGGCTAGCCACTTGTTGATGTACCTGGGGAGATGGCTACATATTTTCCTGATAAAGGAAGAATGTGCAGATGTTTTGTGGTTGCAATGTCGTGCAAATCATTATCCCGTTTCCCAGGCTCTGAGGAGCCCATTAGTTTAGTTCCCAACATATTTTAGACGTTGGGTTTGGTGATGGCTGTGGCCTACTTTTTATGAATAATGTTTGCTGTGTTTTCCTCCTGGAGGCCAAGATCCATTTCCAAGGCAGAAACGTCTTGGATTTATATAAGCTGTTGTCTGGGAAGCGGCCCTGACATTTAATAATTAGAAATTGATGTTAATTTTCAAAGTATAATCTTTAACATGCTTAAGGTAAGCTGTAAAGCTATTAATGTTCACTACTTTATCTTGTAGACTTGCTTTGCAGCTGTTGTAATGATAAATATCAACCTGGCAACCATTAAGACTTTGTTTCAGCATTAATGAAACTGTTCCAGTCTTGAGGTAGTCCTCTCCTCTTCACATGTTGGCACTAATTTAAAAGAAAATGTCAGGCTAAATATAAGCATATACCCTGACAGTTCAGCTTTTTTACTTAAGTAGAAAAGCTGTTTGAAATTTAGCTTTCATCAAAAATGGGAAAACTGCCCACTTGAAATAAAACAATAGCTGAAATCTTAGTCATTTTCCACTTACGAAGCTCTGTTTCCATTAAAATAAACAATACAAATTGCAGGATGCCAAAAGCTTTATTCAAAGCGTTGGGGAAAAGTTCCTTTTGTTTTTTTGGCCCTCGTAATCTAGTCGCATTTGAAAACAGGCACACTCTGGATTAAATGAGTTAAAATCCTAAACGGTCAGCTAATATTTCAGCAGAGAATTGGCAGATAGAAACGGGTTCAAACATGCCATAAAAATGAATAATACTGGCTGGGTCCCCTCTGCGCTCTTAAAAATCCTTCCCACATTTCTTTGAACCGTCTTTTTCAAGACCCCGTGTTGATTGTCCCATCACTCCTATGGGTAATGTGACCATCTTTTGTGGGTGTGGGTGTGCTCTGAGTTATTGTTGACTGCTGACAACTCCCAGGACAAGTCCCTGCAATTTTCTTGACAAGATTTCAGAAGTGGCTTGCCATTGCCTCTTTCTTAGGGCTGAGAGAGGCTGACCGGCCCAAGGTCAACCAACTGGCTTGGCCTGTTGTCCTCATCCGATTGTCTCCCAACCATCATCGACCTTAACATTAACCTTTAAGGTTGTTATTAGTTGAGTGTTTAATTTTTGCTGTTTTTTGTGCATTGGGCAGTATTAGAGTTCTTTTGGAACAACAGATGTTTCAAGCCAAAAAAGTTATGTTATTCTGCATCCCTGTGGAAAATCAGCTCCAAATTGCCTTCTGCTCCTGTTCTAATTCATTTTAGTTTAAACACCAATAAAGATAACTAAGTGGGGGAGAGGAGGACAGTAAAATTTCCCAAAGTCAACCAAATTGTCTTTTTAAAATTGTTTTCACTGAACGGATTTAGCAGTTGATCAATTCTGATGCCACTGATGTGTTGAAAATTCCTTGAGGTAATTCACTAAAGATGATTTGCCCAACGTAATGTGTGAACAAAAGTAACAACAAAATAGCTGCAGAAAATAAGTGCTTAACTCTTTTGTAAGTCAATAACAGGAAATCTCATTCAAATAAACTTAGTGTTGCCACAGAATTGACGGTAGAATTGGCCTTAATGCCGTTGTGCAACAGAAGGATTTGAAAAAACAGACGGTGTCATATTTTAGAATCCCTCACTTTTCCAGAAGAGGTAAATATCCTTGAGAACCATTTGTATAACTAATTAAGAAATACTAGTACCAAATAAGTTATGCACATCTTATACACCTCCCAAGGGGGAATCAGTGGAAATAGGATCTCCCCTTGACTTCTCTGTGATACTAAAGCTTAGGGCTGTATGTCAACAGGGGAACCTTTTCTTAACCCTTAGCATAAAAGTTATTTCCCATTAACCATCAGTAATTATTTGTCCATGCTGCACTGACATTGTAAGTAACGATCACTTATATGTCATTTCCCTAGTCTTTTTATTTCCTCTCACAAAAGAGGAAACAGATCACATTTTTTCAGATTTCTAAATAGAGCTAAAAAAAACAACTGAGAAGTGCTCATTTATTTCAATACTCATATAAATTATTTAAACACTTCATTCAGTTCTCATTTATTTCCCATTACAGTTACTATCTTGTGGTAGAGGTGTTATAGCACTTTGTAGATATGGAAAACAAGCTTATTATATATTTAGTAGCACATTTTGAAAGAGAAATATTTGGCACATTCAGCCTTAGCCCATGCAGATTTCAGGAATAATAAATGTTGCGAGCATTATTCATAACTTCTAATGTTTTTATGTTTCCTAATGCAGCATTCATTTCAAAAATCTCAATGTAGCACATGCTTTTGCACATATATGCTCAATAATTAAGTCAAAGCAACTGAAATAGTTTTTTTAAAAAAAGTGAAAAACATGCTGTTAAAATATAATTAGTATGTATCACATAAAAGTCTATAATTATATCGTCACTGAAGTTGGCCATAGTTACAGCGTTCTTTAGTGCATACTTAAAAGCCCAACAAATATAAAAAAGAAACTTGTATTAAAAGATAGAAACACACATTCAAAACTCATAGTAATCATAATTATATCATATGAAAATGATTCAGAATGGATTGTTGAACTTTTATTAAAAGAACAGAGGAACCCATCCAATCCTGTACAGTGTGTATACAGACACACACAAACACACACACACACACAGAGAGATTCTTTATTTGTTGACTCTTCTTTCCATTAACTCCCAAAGCGTCTTTTTGGCTGTGATCTTACAAACATTTATCTGGATGTAAACGTCATTAAATGCATTGGATTTATGCTCCTACATGTTTAATGCAGATTTTTGTAATATAAGCTATAGATTTTTACTTTTACTTTAATACTAGAAAATAACACAATTGTTTATTACATAGTTTATGCCATTATTCTATATATGGTTCAAGACAATGTGAAAATGGCATATGATTCAAACAATCACGTTAAATAAATGTAAGTCCAACTTCCCAAGATATTGATCAGACAACTGTTTTTAACTTTAGGTCCATCTTAATCTTCTATCTATAGATAAATATTGTAATTCTCATACAGAAAGTGTTGGATTTATGATGATTGTATTTTATGATTATGATTATCACTTGGTGCTTGTACTGTACGTACACTGAGAGCTTTTGCACCAGAGACAAATTCCTTGTGTGTGTCCAACCACACTTGGCCAATAAAGAAGAATTTGGAATTTTAAATCCACATCAGGTAAATAGATCACGTGTTGAACATTCCTACCAGCTATTACCACTTACACTATTTGAGACCAATCTAAACACTTTAAAATAGAAAAGTAATGTAATATTTTATATCATCTGGGAACGAAAAGGTGATAATGGGCTAACTGCTTAGTACTGTAATGGTTTGTTTGACTTGTAGAATAGAAATTCAGAGATGTTCTCATTGGATTGCTGATTCTTTCTCTTTTAAATATAGGTTTGTGCTGTCAAATTCCTAAGGGTGCTGCCTAAGTGGTGGTTGTGACAAACTGGAAAATACCGTAGTTTTCCACCTAATTTTTTTATTGACAAATCTTTGTTTGCTTGTTTCCTCTTCAGCCATTGGTAATCGAAATGCTAATACGCTTGCGAAATGCTTAAATGATTTGTAGTAATCACAGCTACAACAGTTGCCTATTTTTTGTTTTCTCATTTTCAGGATATTGGGTATTTTTGAATTCTTCCTTCACTTACTGTTAATTGTGTGTCGTGTCTCTAGTGTCTATTTGCATGTGGATTTCTTTTTCCACTTAATAGCGGCCATCTTTCCAAAACCCTCTGTGCATAGCAATTTATTCTGTGTTTCTTTGCAGGGTTTCTTTCTGACCGTGTCACCGGAATCCATAATGAAAGTCGCAACTCAAGCTTCTGCAAACAACAAGACCTTCAGTCTAAATCTTTCTGCACCATTCATTAGTCAGTTCTACAAGGGACAACTGATGGAGGTCATGCCTTATGTTGACATCCTGTTTGGGAATGAAACGGTGAGAGCTTCTGGAAGTTTCCTTGTTTTAATACTGTGCTGGCATGTAAAGTGATGAGGGTGGCAGATCTGGGCTGCAGAGTCTGGGCAACCACTAGGTGTCAGCAGAGAGAGAAAGAAAACAGGCCTTTTGCTGCCAGCTACAGGTGGTCCTTGAGATTACGACCATAATGGAGCCATATTAGTCATCAGTCCTTAAATAGTTGCTGTTGTTCAGTCGCTAACTCCTGCTTGACTTTTCGCAACCCCATGGATCTCAGCACACAATGTGTGTAATAATCCCTTCTTTATTTTGTATTTCAACTTGAGGGTAGCACACGGAGGAATTTTGGGAGCAGGAACCAAGCTCTCGGGTGTTTGTTGTGCACCCTCTTGTGCGCCCTACAAACCAGAAGTGATATGGGGAAGCTAGTTTTACGGAGCTGTGTTTTCCTTTCAAATAGCCAAAGCTGCCCAACAATAAAAAAAATAGCTAGAAATTAAGGCACCAGGGTAGAAAGTGGAAGACGGCGAGTTCACCTCCTGCCTTAGCCATGAAATCCAGCAGGCTGACTCTGAGCCACTCACACGCCCTCTCAACCCATCCCACCTCACAAGGCTGCTGTTGTGGGGAAAATAGGAGGTGGAGGAAGGTGTGCTAGGTATGTTTACCGCCTTGGGTTATTTGTAAAAATAATAAAGTTGGCAGACAGACAGACAGAATAACTGTTTCTGGAAATCTCTTTAGAAACCCATGGGTGTTGTTATTAAAATTTAACATTTTGGGTTAATATGTTGATGATTCATTGCAACTGTGACAAACCATGAGTTACTTGTGGAAATAGCAAAGGTGGGATATGAATAAAATAAACTGAGTTTGTATGTTTGCAAATTAGATAAATGTTTCTCTTTATCTCATGGGTATTTATTAACTTGGCTTCACACAAGTAACTTCAGCAGGCGATGCTGTTGGTAGAGGCAATTCGTGCTTCTAACCGGTTCTTGCCGTCCTACAGTCATTAGGTAGCAATCCGTGATTGGAGAACTTTATATTATTGTCATTTCTTTTAATTATCACTGAATTTAGTTTTCTAATAGCATCGTTGTGCAAATGATTCTTAGCTGTAATACCTTTTAAGTTTACTGTAATCACTGGATAATTAACTTGCCAGGATTTAAGCACACTCAGCTTTGCCTTAGGACATTTAACGCTCAAATAAGGTCAATTATCTCCTGATGATAAGTGCTTGGTCACAAGTCCCTGCTTAATTCATCCCAGAACTGCTCACCTTAAATAAGTAAATGTTTGTTGCATAATTTAAGTTCTGCTACTTTATCACAGCTCTTTATGTTGTCTAAGGATGCAGACTCTGAATGGGACCCAAAGGCCGGGCGAGTACAATGCTACTACCGGTAACTGGGAACAGAAAAAAGGATGAGCTTCAGCAGATGAGCCAGTTTGCATAGTTGTCTGCCTTTCAAGAAATAAAGCACCCACAGAGAGGGTCTCCTCAGGGTGCCGTCGGCCAGACAATGTTGGCTGGCGACCCCCAGGGGGAGAGCCTTCTCTGTGGGAGCTCCAACGCTTTGGAATGAGCTCCCCCCCCGAACTCCGTACGATGACGGATTTACGTACCTTCCGTCGAGAACTGAAAACATACTTTTTTCGACAGGCCGGCCTGGGATAGGAGCTCCGGTACCAACAAGGTTATAATTGTTTTAGGGGATTGAGCTTTTTAAGATAATGTATTGGGTTTTAAAAGGATTTAGGGCCTAAATGTTTAATCTATTCTTAATCATTTTACTTTTTGTATATTGATGTTTTTTAATAATTGGGCTGTACACGCCCCGAGTCCTTTGGGAGAGGGGCGGTATAGAAATCGCATAAATAAACACATAAACAAACACATAAATAAATAAATAAATAAATAAATAAATAAATAAATAAATAAATAAATAAATAAATAAATAAATAACAGAAGCTTGGAGGTCTGACAGTGTTTCCCCTTCCTTTTTATATCAGAGACAGTCAAGGCAGGATAACCTTGAGTTTCTTCCTCACCTCTTCCTATCGTAGCTGGTGCTTTATAACGCTTGCCGTATAGTTCTTCCGAGGCTGCCTGTGTGGTGGACCAGCCTTTGCGGTTGCCTGCTGTGGCACCAGGACAGTATTCAGATGTGGGGATAACGTGGGCAGCTTCACTGCTGAACAGATCTTCCAGCCTCACTCTCCTTCTTCCCGCCTTGTCTTCAGCAAGCTGCAAAGCTAAGCTTTAATGCGATAAAATGCTTTTAAAATATAGCTCTGGTCTGAAGCCCCCATTGGTAAAAATCCTCTTATTGGAAACTCACTAAATCAGGCGCCCTCAACCTTGGCAACTTTAAGACTTGTGGACTTCAATTCTCAGAATTCCTCAGCCAGCCATATTTTAAAAGAATAGAATAGAACAGAATAGAACAGAACAGAACAGAACAGAACAGAACAGAACAGAACAGAATAGAATAGAATAGAATAGAATAGAATAATAAAGTTGGAAGGGACCCTTAAGATCTTCTAGTCCAGCCCCTTGCTCAGGCAGGAAACCCTATACCATTTCAGACAAATGGTTGTCCAATCTCTTCTTAAAGACTTCCAGTGTTGGAGCATTCACAACTTCTGGAGGCACGTTGTTCCACTGGTTAATTGTTCTCACTGTCAGGAAATTTCTCCTTAGTTGCAGGTTGCTCCTCTCCTTGATGAGTTTCCATCCGTTGCTTCTTGTCCTGCCTTCAGGCGCTTTGGAGAATAGTTTGACCCCCTCTTCTTTGTGGCAACCCCTGAGATATTGAAGTACTGCTATCATGTCACCTCTCGTCCTTCTCTTCATTAAACTAGACATACCCAATTCCAGCAGCTGTTCCTTATATGTTTTAGCCTCCAGTCCTCTGATCATCTTTGTTGCTCTTCTCTACACTCTACATTTACATCCTTCCTTGTTTGTTTTAATCATGTTTACATACAGCAGGATTATAAACCACAGAGTCCATCAACAGTGCTAGGAGGGAAGAAGGAAGAAAGGGCCCCAGTTTAAATATTGACCAATTTCCAAAATGATTTCAGTATTCAAAATGTTAGATGCCACAGAATGTGCACCATAAGTTAGGGGAGACATTTGAATTCTCTAAAAAAAAGTCAAAGGAAAACAATGTGAGAACAGAATCAGAATACTCTTAACGCCTGCTCTACATCACTACCACTCTTAATAATTTGCATAATTATCAAGGCATTTAAATTTGCTCTAAATACAAGCGATAAAGAATGTGCAACAGCATTCTGCCTTGGGTTGGGAACACAACATTAGTTAATTAGTGAGGGTGTTTTTCCTAGAGACAGAAATTTGGAACTTTTGCCTCAGCCATTTACAACTTATTTTTCTTGGAAATAGTGAAGTATTTGAAATAATGGGGAACGGGGCCTCTGACTTCCTTTTCTGCTGAGGATTGCAACATCTTCCATATACTCTGAAAATACTTCATTTTGGCCTTCGAGAGTGTATAAATAAAACCTACTGGCAGGATTTACGTTATCTTTGTACCTAAGCCAATTTGTAAAATGGTTGTAAAGCTAGATCATGTAATTTGAAAGACTCCTTCAACATTAATTGGAAATATGATATGGAGCTGATCAGCATTTCCTTCTTATCCAAACAGAAATCTGAAGGTATTTCTAGCATTTGAATAGTTTTTCTAAGGATGGTAATTGGCAGAGCAATGGAAATCAGTGTGTATTTTTGAGAGTTACCTTTGTTTTGATATTCTTCTTCCTTCAGCAAAACAGTTATTTCAGAATGAACATAGCTGTTTTACAATGGTGTATAATGAATACAATAAGCATTTCTCTGGCTGAAGAGCTACCACTTCATAAGTCTCCAAAAGGGATAATGATAGAAAATCCTCTATAATCATAGCAGGGGAACCCTTTCTTACGATATCTTGTGGATCTTAGTGCAACAGTGCATTTCACACAAAAAATCACAAATATAATTTTCTAAACCTCGAGAGGAAGTTACATATTTTAGTTTTTTAACTTATTTTTTCTCATCTTCCATTGGAGATTTGAGTCTATTACAATGTAGAAACAGTGGTTAATATTGGAGGGTTTCCGTTGGGGAGAGATTTCTTGAGAGAAGAAAGATGAGCTGAATATTCAGAGTCCTCCATTAATGTGTTGATCCACGTGACTGCCATTTCTCCACCGTCTTTGAGATACCACAAAAAATGCCTTTCTGATCATGGTGGATTATGGGCCTTTCCAAGAGATAGACACGGAGGGGGGGAGGAGCCTTTAACCAACCATAATGTCATTCTGGGTGATTTCTCCCAGTGACTTCTACTTCAGAAATTAGCCATACTTGTAGAATTCTGTAGCCACAGGCTGTTATGTCACAAGAGTTCTCGGTTGGATCAATATGAAATACATTCGCGATGTTAAGGGGGACCATAAATTGAAGTACCCTTCAAACATTAGTTTGTTGTTTTAACATGTTACATCCCATGAAGCCACACAGTTAGAAATCTGGAATTGTAATCAAGTGAGGGTGAATATCTTGCATCCTGCATGTTGGATCCTTACGGTCACAACACAAAAGATTGACCATTTGTTCTCTATCCAGTTACTGTATGAGCCCTTGGCAAATTTACCTTCTAATGACGGCTGTTCCCCAGCTGTTCTTATACTATCTGGGGATTGGCTAGAGACCTACCCATTTTGTAAAAGTCTTTTATCCCTACCCCATGTAGGATGGATACATCAATAACTGACCTTGTGTGAGGTCCATAAATAACTTTTTCAGGAAATAGTTCTTGTTTAATAAGAGACAGAACTGGATAGGACGGAATGTATCCATATCTGAGAATTCATGGATTCGAGCTATCCAAATTAAGCCATTTCATAGAGTCATGGTCTACCTCAGCGGTTTTCAACCTTTTCTGGGGCTCGACCCCGGCCCGCCCCGTGCATGCGCGGCGCGACGGCCCGCATCGCAAAGGGGAAAAAATGGCCGACCAAAAAAAATGGCCGACCAAAAAAAATGGCGGACTGCGGTGTTTGGCGACCCCCGTGAAATGGTCGTTCGACCCCAAATGGGGTCGCGACCCACAGGTTGAGAACCACTGGTCTACCTCCTTAGTTCCCCCATCTAAAAAGGGGTTATATTGTGCCATTTAAGAAGCAGTAGCTGTGGTATTTAATATTTTAACCTGGTACATTCTTACACCTATGCATAGTAGAACAGAGGTCCCCAACCTTTTGGGCACCAGGGACCGGTTACATGGAGGGAGGTTTTTTCGTGGACCGGAGGGGGCGTGATTTTGTGTGCTGCCTGCATCCTGTGGATGGGGCTTTCCTTGTTTGTGCGGACCTGTTGCTGGCATGCTGCGGCCCAGTACTGGTCCACAGACCGGGGGTTTGGGGACCCCTGTAGTAGAAGATTCATTTTTCACAGTACCTTCACAAGATCCTACAAATTTGTTTGGAATAAATTCCCTGGATAAAAAGCAGCTCCTTAAACTGGCAGGTTACACCCACCGTGGGGAGGGTCAGGGAGGCAGAGTTTCTGCACCCCTAATCTACATGAAGTCTCTAGTAAATGTTATACCTGGGCAGGTATGCGGAAGCCTCATTGGTATGTTGAGAGAAAATACTAAAATGTCTAAATGTGAAGAGAAATAATAGGCCTTAATGTAATATACAGTCAATATTTTCTATCTGTGTTTTACTGCTTTTAACAACAGTTATGATAGATTGATGTTCCTATTGACATTTCATGTTTGTTCTCTTTATTTGTAATGAAAGATTCCATTCTGGAATCAGATTACAGCGTGCATTCAGGATGTAATTCTACATTATAAATTTGAAAACGATCTTATTGCAACCATATGCTTCCATGATTGATGGAAAGCTGTCTAAAACACACAGATTGCCATCCATCAAAAATTAAATGTACTATAAAAGGAAAGGAGAAACAATGAAACGAAATGGTAATAAAGTTCTTTTGAAATGAGTCCTCTTCAATCCAGTGAATGTTAATTCTAATTTTATTATTCATTATAAAGTTTTCTTGCTTTTAAAATTCTTAATTACTTTTAATTGTTAGCATTGTGCTATTTTATTTTTAATTCTTATTAAATAATTATTTTATTCAGATGTATTATTTAAAAACCAAAATTTTCCTTTTTAAAGAGATCCCTATTGCTAGGGACATTTGAGGTTGATAGTAACCTTTAGAGGCAGTTCAGATTGTCCAGTTTAGAGGGGAAAATGCAGTTTTTGTAATGGGTTTAACCGTTTAATTAATTCCATCAATCATGAGATTTCAGAACAGCTGAGTTATATGACTATCCCAGCTACTGTATATCCCAGCTGTGACAATTGATCTTTTTGAAGTTCCAGCAGAAACTATACTGATGTTAAAAATTTGAGCCAAAAATTATTTATTTGATGCGCTTGGATTTATAATTTATAGTTCTTACATTGACATCTGGATGTTTGTAATCCAGGCTAACAGAAAGGGGTCGATAACAAATAATAAAATGTATTTCTCTGGAATGAAAAAAAGTTGTTGATCCTAGTATTTTTCATGGCTCCAGTAACATTTAGCAGTTTTTAAAGTTTATACTCTACCTTTCTTCTTGTCAGTATATATTATTTTCCATTTTATTACAAATAAATAATATTCTTTTTGAGACGGAGAGTAGCGGGGACTGGGTCCGGCTGATTCCTTTGTCTGTGAAAGCCAAAAGTTTTGTGGATGGTTTCCTCAGCACTGCCAAGGGAGATATTTATTTTTAAGGCTTCTGGGTTTGTCCATATTCTGCATTATTTTTTATTTATACTCAACGCACAGCTGTATTTGGCTTGTCTGTTGGCAAAAGGGTTCAACCGGCAAACATAAAAACGTCTTGTTGTCTCTTTGGTATGTTACGAAATGGAGGCATCTCATTTTCTCTTTCTAAGATCTAATATCATTGGCCAAGTTAGGAAGAAAATATAAATTGTGTCATAATTTAATATACTTTCCTTCCCCCAAAATATGAGAGAACCCAGAAATATTTGAACTGTTTTCTATATGTTAGCAATTATTTTGAATCCCTGAAGTGCTGGAATACTTTACTCATTCGGAATAGAGCATCAGTGTTGATGGGACTCCAGCACTCCATGTTAAATATTTTATTAAATGAAGCTAATTATATTTTTTAAAAAAGCTTTTGCAGCTAACAATTTAGTGGCATGATTTCTAGAGGAAGAAATGAAATCGTGCCAATGAATGTACAGATGTACATGCCTAAAACATGCATCTTTTTAGCTTGAACATGTTCACCTGCTGAACATATTCTGGCATTTTGAAGCCAGCTGCAAGTTTTTGCCACATCCTGGATGATTTTGCGCTGCATCTTGGCCTGCCCCGTAGAAGGCCCCCGTTGTCAACAGGCAGAATCTTTGTTGTGGTTCTTATGTAATCTTAAAATCAAGAGAGAAGCTCTCTGAACATCTTCCAATTCCACTTGTTTAATGCTTTTCTCATCTGTGTAGATAAAGGAGAGCACATTGTCCTTCCATGGTCTCTTTGCCATCCAGTTGAGAGAAACCATAAAAAATTTCCCTGAAATTACTAGCTAACTCTGTTTATTATTTGAAAGCTGTTTGCACACCTTAAAACAACGGTTCTCAACCATTTTCAGGCCGAGACCCCACCTGCGCCGCCCATGCGCGGCGCGACTCCGACGTGCGACGCGCATGCGCAGCGGGGCGGGCCAAATCACACATGCGCGGCGCGACGGCCCGAACCGCACATGCGCGGTGCGATGGCCCGAACCACACATGTGCGGCACGGCGGGCCGAATCGCGCATGCGCGGCGCGCGCACAACAGCCGAGGGAAAATGGGGGGAAAAATGGCGGACTGCCGTGTTTGGCGACCCCCGTGAAATGGTCATTCAACCCCAAATGGGGTCGCGACCCACAGGTTGAAAAGCGCTGCCTTAAAACAATAGGTAGTATATATGATTAAGACATTCTGATGTGAGCTGTTTCTTAAATTCTCTCTTACACACATATACACATGCACACATACACTTCTCTAAACTCTTCTTCCAATAAAATCATTTTTTTCCCAATTGTGTGAATGTAGCTGAAAAGCAAAAGATCTCCACCATCGGTAAAGTGAGCTATTAAAGTGAGCTATGGGTAAAGTGAGCTATTTCCTGGCCTTATCACATCACAGCTATCTATCTATCTATCTATCTATCTATCTATCTATCTATCTATCTATCTATCTATCTATCTATCTATCTATCTATCTATCTATCTATCTATCTATCTATCTATCGTCTAGCTACCGTAGTTAGCTAGCTGTGATGTGATAAGGCCAGGAAAACTGAAATGTGTAATAGCTCACTTTACCAATGGTGGAGATCTTTTGCTTTTCAGCTACATTCACACAATTGGGAAAAAAATGATTTTATTGGAAGAAGAAGAATTTAGAGAAGTGTGTGTGTGCATGTGTGCATGTGTATATGTGTGTAAGAGAGAATTTAAGAAACAGCTCACATCAGAATGTCTTAATCATTTTTCTCCTGCGTACAATTTGAAGTGTCTTGGCGACGTTTCGACGAATGGGACTTTGTCAAAACGTCGCAGGAAGTTTTTCAGACAGAGCGGTCTGATTGATTACACCTTGACATTTTTTTTATTTTTTTTTTAAATTATTTTATTAAAACCATCAACACCAAACATAAGATCATATCAAAAAGCAATTATCATATAACCTGCAATACAACTCTAAGGATCACTGCTATACTGCAGTTTTACTTTTTACAATCTCTTTTGCCTTGCAGCCCCCCAACTAGGGGCGTTAAGCAGGCTCAAGTCGCAACTGCGAAACATTTACAAATCCAAATTTCTTTTTCTGACAAAGAGTTAAAAGAATTAAATTGGGAGACTAAGATGGCCATTTCGAGCCATCTTATATATATAGATTTCTATTGAGTATCTGTAATCTCTACCAATAATTTAGTTGCACAGTGTGCTTTTGACTGCAGATGGAACCCAAAGAAAATAGCTAGAAGCTGAGCATATTGCCAAGAAATATTTCCTTTTTGTAACCGAGAATGAAGTGCATGTGTTTTAAAACCCTATCAGAAATCTCAAAATATGAAACTGGATCCATGTGCTGTAATTTCTGAGATCGGGCCATTTCAGCTTCCCCAGGGAAGCGGCTGAGTAATATTGGTGTAATAAGGGCACTTTCAGTGTTGGAATAATAAAAGCATTGTTAAATTGTCTAAATCCCACCGTAAGGAAATGAGAAAGGATTGGTTTAAAAAAAAAGAGGAATTTTCCAAAATAGAGCAAGTGGGAGGAAAACCCGATGGCATTAATGCATGTAAAACAACGAAATCTTCGTAAAATAGGCCTCCCATCCAACAACTAACCAGACCTGACTCTGCTTAGCTTCCCACTCTAGGTACTGCCTTCTACCAAATTAGGAGGGATCAATGCTTTCCTCATTAAAATTCTTTCCAAGGTCTTGCAACATAGCATCTTCAATGGCTTTAATTAATATTAATTAATCTTAATCCATTAAAGTATTGGACCATTTAATCTGTCAGACCGTGCATGGATTAGAATTTGTTTAAAAAGCAGAGTAACTGGTCCAAGGTCTGAAAAAAACAATCAGTCCAAAAGAGAATCCCTCCCCTATTTTTCAAGAACGTTTATTCTAAGTAGACCAATTCAGGAACTGGACCAGCATTATAGGAGACACCTGTGTCTTCTCGTATGCTTGGATTTGAGCTACCTCTCTCTATTAGATCACATTTATGTAAGCGAGCTGTTACTGTGCAACATGTTATTTTGGTGCTGCATTGGTGTAAAAAAATCTGCTTTATTTAGAATTGAGCACTTTGTTTAAATCTTCTCCCACAAGGACAGTCCTGGTATTAAAAGATCTTATCTAGGAAATCAATTAAAAATGAGATCTATCGTTTTTTGCATGACTAGACAAATCCTAAATTACTTTTGCAGCACCTATTAATCTCATAGCCGTTATAAATCTTCCCAAAGAGTCTTGTATGTAAGTAATTAGAAGTGCCACGCCTCTTCTAGCCACATAACAAAAGCCCAGATAAAGAGTTTCTAAACCGCTTTTAATGGTTTTCATGGTGTGTTAACTTGAAAGTGATACCAGGGGTAATACACCCTCAATTAGGTTGCTCAGCCTGTGTCTCTTAGTAACACTCCCTAGTCTATTAACATTAAAAGAGAGTACATAATCTTGATAATTGTATAAATTCTCCTGTGATGCTGAACAGGACTGGGGGGAAAAAACATTTTGGGCTACTTAACATATTTTTCTGTTTATCTATTAGTCTTTTCCCCAGCATTTTTGTCTTTAATGTGTTTTTTTCCCCCCTGAGTGTAAGGTAAAGACCAGCCCCATCCAAGTACAGTAATTCTTCCAGGAGGAGCAGTGGAAATTAATGAGTGCTGGATTTTAATCCTGTATGGATTCAGAGCACCAAACGCCAGCACTCCAGTTGATGGTGGCAAAGCAGAACATGAAGTTCACGAACTTATCCACCAGACCCTCCTGGAAAAGGCATTAAAGCTTCCACTTTATTATAGTTCAGATACTGGACAAGGCAAATGTTAGCCCTGTAACCATGAACTAGGCAGCATCGGTCTCCAAAGGGCCTTGTGAAATGACACCCCATGACAAGTTTTAAGAAGGCTTCATATATAGTACAAGCCTCATCTGGTTTAGAAATATATCAGTCATGCAGGAAACGGCTAAATCCAGAACCTTTGTCTGTTAACTGGAGGAGATTTCAGGCCTGAGATCCTTTTGCCAAGGACATTATGCCAGGAAAGCTGGAAATATTTGATTTGGCGAAGCCTTATAATTTCCAGGTATGGTTACGATATTATGGCGATGGTTTAAATATGGTAGGTTGAATCCGTCAGGGTAACCATTTCCAGTTGTGTGCCAATTTTCTTGTGTCAGTTATTCTATCTTGAAGCAATGTACGGTCAAAATTTCACCAAGATGCAGGTAGTCAGTTTCTGAGATCAAGATGGAGTAAAGAATGAGACACATTTGAGCCAAATTGTAAATCAGATGCATTGCTTGGCTAATCTAGGGTTCCAAAGATGAGCTTGGAACATAAACAAGGATAATACAGATTTGAAACAAGCAAAGCAGAGTTTTGTGAAGCTGGAATAATGAAAGCAAGCATCTTCATTCCAGCTCTTTGATGAATTGAGGATGGGATTGAATTGTCCACTTTCCAATCTCTACAGTTGAGAAGTTGGAGAAGGTGCAGTATTGAGTCAGAAGACGTTGGTTTGAAAAATACTCAGCTATGTTTTGAATTGAGGCAGGTGCTGCTTATCTGGGATCTAAAGAGACCTGGCAGCTTCCTGCATATCCTTTTTGGTGTAGTGGCATTTCTAGAGTTGCCATCACTGCGTTGATTCATCCTCTGACAGCTTCATGCATGATAACAGCATATTCTCCTTTCTCCAGGCATCACCATTCCAGCACTTACTGGGTACTTTACGTTTAGGGAAATTAGACAGATACTTCTATTCCGCACTTAGCTGAATTTTTTTTATTAAATGATGCTCGGTTTAATTACAAATTCATGCTTCAGTCCAGAAATTATGCCAGATAGAATAAGAATGAGGAAATAGTAGTCAAAAATCAATACTCACTTCAAAGGACATGTGTGTTTCGTGGCAGTACGTAAGATATTTGGAAAGTTATCCAAGGTCCAGAACTGCATAATATTGTCCTGCCTTAGGACCAAAAGCCACCAGGGTGATTTAGGCCCAGTCCCTCTCTCTCTCTCAGCCCAGCCCATCTTACAGTGTTGATGTTGTGGGGAAAACAGGAAAAGGAAAGTGCATTAGATATGTTTGAAACCCTATAAAGCAGCGGTTCTCAACCTGTGGGTCGCGACCCCATTTGGGGTCGAACGACCATTTCATGGGGGTCGCCAAACACGGCAGTCTGCCATTTTCCCCCCCTTTTCCCCCCATTTCCCCTCGGCCGTCGCGCACGCGCTGCGCATGCGCAATTCGGCACGCTGCGCATGCGTGGTTCGGGCCATCGCGCACGCACCATGCATGCGCGATTCAGTCCATCGCGCCATGCATGCGCGGTTCGGGCCATCGTGCATGCACCGCGTGTGCGCAATTCGGACCGTCACGCCGCGCATGTGTAATTCGGCCCGTCGCGCCGCGCATGGGTGGCGCAGATTGGGGTCACGCCGCGCATGGGCGGCGCAGGTGGGGTCTTGGCCTGAAAAAGGTTGAGAACCGCTGCTATAAAGTAATAAAGTAACTGAGGAGATGGAGATGGAGAGAAGCATGTGAGCAGGGGGGCTAGTGCGTGATTCCAGGCTGGCTGGGACCAACAGGAGACAGGGCAATTTGCCTCAAGTTGGTCTTACTTACCTCAGAAAGCCTCCCATTTGTCATATCTGTCAAACCATGATTGACTCAAAACATTTGGATAGAGTTTCCACAGTAAAGAGATTTGTCCAGGGTTCAAATAAATATATCTTGACATTATGGTTTATTCTGGCCTTTTCTGCTGTTTAAAAACATAGTCTCCAATAAATCATTATGTTTCACTGTTCCAGTGATGCTCCTAAAATTCAGTCATCTAAAATTGAGATTAAGACATCAAAATGTCATTCTCCAATTAATGGCTGGGTGTATTTTATTTAAATAACGTAATCAGCGGTTTAACATGAAATCTGGGACAAATAGATACTGAGATGTCTCAGGGGAAACATCAGATCAATTTTTGAAATCTACTGTGATGAGTTTGATCAAGAATAAATATTAAAATCATCTTTAGATTCATGGCATGAAAGACATAGAACTTTAGGGAAACTTGATTCCAAAATCCTGTTTAATGCTGATATGGTTTGTTACACAGCAGCCTTGTTTGGAGCAGACCTACTTAAGAGGCCGTATTCTCTAGCAAAGATTTCTATCCCATCCATTGATGGTGAGCTTTGGCCATCATCCGCTGCAGCTTTTCATGATCTTTGTTGCTAGAAGGAAGATTTCATGATATTGTTGCACAAGAAAGACTTTGATTTTTACCCTAGAAACAGTGACTGGAAGACTTCCAAGAACCCTGTTATTCTATGTTCTAGATCAGGGTCTCCAAACTTGGCAAGTTTTAAGATTTATAGACTTCAATTCCCAGAATTCCTCAGCCAGATATTCCCCATGTTGGCTGAAGTATTCTGGGAGTTGAAGTCCGCAAGTCTTAAAGTTGTCACGTTTGGAGATCCTTCTTCTGGGGGCAAACAACTTAACAATCTGCCCTCATACCAGCTCTCCCCTTAATTTGATAGGTCATCGGTTGTCTCCAGGGAAGTTGCTGAATCTGTTGCTCCTGCCATTCCTGTTGGGTGTTTAGCTGCCCAGTGAGAGCACTTTCCCTGTATGGCTTTATCCGTAGCTCTGTCGACCGTGGGCCTCTTTCTCTTGAGCTGGGACGCTTTGTCCTGGATCACAGCTACAAATATTTGGACATGAAAGGTCATCTTCCTTGATTTGTGCTGTCATCACACAGTCATTCGCCCATCGTTGTTGCTGTCAGCCAAACACATACAATACTGATGATACAAGATCAGATTGTGACTCTAAAATGCATCAGGTAGAGTTGATTTGAGCCACAGTTGCAACTTTGGGTTGCATCTAGCGCAAATTCCCAGGTTGTAGCTGCAGTTGCTGGAATGCATCATTGCCGTGATGAACGTGCTTAATTGTCCATCCTGATGTTGCCCATGAAGGGGAAAACCCTGCATTTTATTTCCATCGTGTGTGAAAGGTCCTTGCTGTCACACCCAGGGGTCTTTTCAATGCAAGGAGCTGGAGGATTTGCATGGGACCAGACTAAGATAATTCTGTAAAAAGGAACTGCCTGAAGCAGCTTCCAAATATGCTATTTCTTTATTATCTGGCACTCTATAATTAACCACTGCTTTTTATTGTTGTTGTTATTTCAGGAAGCTGCCTCTTTTGCTCGAGAGCAAGGCTTTGGGGTGAGTGAGCCTACATTACACACTAAACAGATTCTAAAAGGGTTTTTTTTCTTGCTGATAATGAAGTTCTTGGGGACAGTGATTGATGTGCTATTATCCTCTCCAAGCTTCACTGCGGTTGCCATAGAAACTTGGCAGTCGTCATGGTTTCTTTGTTCTGCCAGCTCAGTGTTATGACGCACTCGGCTAAGTCTGCACCCAACATCGCCTACAGATGTTATTTATTGAATTTTGAAAAGCCTCTTGGGAAGCTGAGAGGCTGGGCGCAGCTTCAAGCTGCCTCTGCAGATACAGAACCTGCCAGCCGGTTCTGCTAAAAAGGCAGCTCATTAGCTGAATTACACTCCCTCAGGGCCCTCCGGGCCAAGCCAGGCAACATTCAGAATCAGAATATGTCCTCTGGAATAACCTGGACCGTGCTGAACACCGATGGTCCCGATACAAACGCCTTGCAGGGGCGTCGCGTGTGGAATTGTTAACAGCTGATTAGCGGGCGCCCCGCAGCCCCCTTGGCGAAGTGGGCTCTCCTTTTGTTCACCTACCCAGGGGGTTGTTTTCCATCCAGGCCGGCCTCTTAACACAGGGACATCCAGAGAAGCTCCTTCTTTGGTTCAGCCCATCAGCTGCCTCCTTGTGGAAGGGTCTCCCTTTCCAGAGATAAGGGTGGGTGCTACACCCAAACAATTTGATCCAAGGAATTAGTGATTATAGGACGCAAAGGCAACCGCCCCAAACACAACGATGTAACAACAAATTTCCTTTAGTTCTTCATGGTCTGGTGTAGGTTCACAACACTCTTGTTTAGAATCCCTTGCTTGACTCCCTTCCAAAGGGAGGACAGCCAGGGCTCTGCGTGGATCAGCAGCTGTGAGGGCCAGTGGTCTCTGCCTTCCCTTTGCGCTGGTTCAAGTACAAAGGAGAGAGGTGGGGAGGAACATCTGGAAAGTTTGTGTGTCCCCAATTTAGATTGCTTCAAGATAACACATCAAGCTTCTCTGTACTGTAAGTGTTTAAACTGTAGACTTTGTTGCTTCATGCCTGTTCTGAATTGTGATGGATACTTTTATCAAACCAAGGCTGCGGGCAAAACTTTATTTTGTGCACTTGGATTTGGTATAACTTAGCTTAGCATCAACATAATTTAATCAAAGAAAAGCGCGGGTGGTTTATATTTTTATTTTTCCCTTGAGTTAGGAATGTAGAACATGTCTGATTTAGATTCCCACAGAATGGCAAAATCACGCTAACCTTTCCATTAGCAGTTTTTAAAATAATTTCTAACATAATTTTTGCTTAACATCCTAATTCTGTCTCGTTTGGTTTTGACCCATCCAGAAGGCCATTTATACTTTTTCTTCTTCATCAAGTTATCTGCAAAGTGGATTAACAAAAATTAAAGATTAAATTAATTGATTTAATTCCAATTAATTAAAAATTTACCACCATTGACTGAATTAGAGTACAAATTGAAAAAAAACTAAGATGGAATAAGGCTTTTTAAGTAACTTATGTGGCAACAGTATTAGACGCTGTAAAAATTCAGTTCAGGTGATGTTTTAATGGTTGCCCTAAAACCTTAGAAACTCTGAATTAAATGATACATATTCTTTATAAGATAAGAGCTGTTTTTCTTAGCCTAGAGCCTAAGTGTTTCATATTTAAGTAGAAGTCCCCATCCTGGAAGTATTTTTTGGAGCAAAGCAAGTTCAGTATGAATCGTGAAGTTACCTTTCCTAATGTTCTTGAAAATTTTATAAAAGGTCCTGTAGCTAACTATTTTTCCACAATATGGAATTTTCTAAGTAAGAACTTGCTTTTAATATGCAAAAAAACCTCCTCGTTACTTTCAAAAATGTAATTTCCTGCAAAATGTCATTCTGTATGAGATGTTGAGCCAAAAAAAATACAGATTTTTAAATTAAAAGGAATAACAAAATCAGAGACTAATAAGATGCTGAAGAATTACATAAGCCGCTTAAGGTTAGTTTTGTCATCTATAAAAAAGAGAAAGAGCGGGATAGACAACTTAGGCCCCGTCCCTACAGAGTCCCCTGTGGCTCTGACACTAGAGGGGCCTAAAAGCTCGGGACGGATAATAAGTGTTGCTGCAGAAAGGGGGTTGAGTCATCATATTTGGAGGTCTCTTCAAATTCTTCCCACATGAAGGAAGGGAAATGGGAGGAGGACAAACCTCAAAAGAACCTTCCTTTGACTTGGTTTGGGCAGATTTTGATCTTGTTGGTATGGGCCAGGCTCTTTCCGCTCTCATTCTTTCCTGTTTCCCAGGATTGAGTAATCTTCTGTGAGACTCCTCCGCTTAATGGCTTGCTCATACCCAAGACCAGGTCACCTCTTGGAAATCTGCTAAAGATGGCTAAGGGGACACCTTTGCCCCAGCAGTCTAGACATCAAGCTATCCGTTTCTCACTGCTACCAGCCAGGTGACTTAAATAAAAAAATAACTGCCCAACAGTCAGTTTTTCTCCTCATCCCATTCTTAGGTGATCATCTGGATCGTGGAGAAACTAATTTGTCCTTAACAAAGTGGCTGGTTAAGCTGTGGTTTCATTCTGACATCAATACTCCACATTTGTGTTCAAGTAAAAATAATCCTTCTGCAATCTGTTGAAAAGTTCATGGTCTGTCTTTGAGAACTCATGCTGCTGCTTTCAAGATCTTTTTTTTTTTTATTCCTTTCCCTTTTGCTCTTCCAAGACGGAGGACATTGAAGAGATAGCCCGAAAGACTCAGGGGCTGAAAAAAGCCAATCCGAAAAGGCAACGGGTGGTGGTGTTTACCCAAGGAAAGGATGAAACTGTCATGGCCACAGGTACATGCTTTTTAACCATGTAAATTTAATTCTGATGTTTTAAGCTTTGCAATCCTTAAGAGGGTGGTCTTAAGAATATCGCGTTAAATTTTCTTCTCGTGCTTCCAAAGAGATTTAACAAATAAGAGTCAAATAAAGCCAAAAAAAAAACCTGTTTAAGAGAATGTACTAAGTGAGTAATCATGGTGAATTTGGTAAAAAGAACACAGCCGTAGGCAGAACCAGTTGTTTATAATAAGAAAATCATTGTGCACGTATCTCCCAGGGACTGTGATAATATGAGAAGGATTGGGCTGCTTTTATAGGGTTTTCCTATCTGAGCATCTGTCCGTTTGGACTCGTGTTTAGGAGAAGTATGGCTTTACTTTATACTCACCCAAGATATTATTTGGAAATATTCCATGATTGTATATACAATGTGTATAAAAGTCACTTTTCCATTTGAATATAAATGTGTTTTACATTTTGATAGTGGAAAATGTTCAATTTTATCAATTTTTTTACGTTAGCAACCACACTCTAGAGATCTTACACATAATTATTTAACTGGGGTAAGATCTGAACATAATTTTAGACATTGATATGATTCTAAAATGTTAAAGATACCTTTTCTAGTTCATCTGATGCCTATGAATTATGCACTGTGCTTGAAAAGGTTTAAATTATTTACTTTCATTTAGATTTTCTCTTGAGTTGTTTCTACTTGATTATCTGTATCAAAGCTCACCAAGTAACAGATGCTGTAAGGATTAAATCCATGTAAGTAGTAATGGAGAATACAAAATTTGATATACTGTGAAGTGAATTTCCAGCTGGTTTTTTTTAAAGCAGGAAATTCAACTTTTGGTTTTTCCCACTTGAGAACTTTTGGTCCTTAGAGAAAAAAGTGAAAAAGGAGCTTGTGTAGGAATGAAGTGATCTATGATATGCCATTTTAATCATTAAAATATGACTTTTCCTGCCGTTGAACACATTGTCTACATTTCTTGATTTAAATAGGGTTTTTGCATGGGGCGGGGGAAGCTATCATGCATTTTTGTCTAAAGCAACATATTTAATTCAGTTCTCTACTGCCTCCTCCATGGCTTTGAACTTAAGCTAAAGTCTCTTTTGGAACAGATTGTCAAGCAGCAGGTCTGGAAATGCTTTGGAAAGAACTCTGCTAATATCAGCAGAGCCAGCATGAGTTTGAGACAGACTGTATCTCTCCCTCCCTCCCTCTCTCTCTCTCTTTCCTTCCTTCCTTCTTCCTTCCTTCCCCTTTCTTTTCCTTCCTTCCTTCCTTCCTTCCTTCCTTCCTTTCTTTCTTTCTTGCTTTCTTTCTTTTTCTTCCTTCCTTCTTTCCTTACCTTCTTTCCTTTCCTTCTTTCCTTTTCCTCCTTCCTTCCTTCCTTCCTTCCTTCCTTCCTTCCTTTCGACTAATTAGCAGGCCAAAGACATGCTGTCATTGTATTGTACCTTGACCTCAGTAAAGCATTTGGCAAGGTCTCTCATGAGGTCAAGAATGGAAAAGGTTGGCTAGATGGTCCTGTGAATTTGCAGTTGGTTGAACTTGTTTACCAAAATATGCCTATGAATGATTTTGTATCATCCTGGAGGGAAGGAGTGTATGAAGCCATCTTTAGGAATGGAATGGAAGATGCCATTCAGAAGGAATGGTGGAAAGGCTAAGGAAAATGATCTTAATAGAAATAGGCAAGAACCATCACCCAGATGAAGAAGGCTGAAACATTTTTCAACAACTGGATGACATGAGTCTTTGGAGTCTAAAAATGGGCTACAGCACAACCGGATTTGTAAGTTTTGTTATTATAGCCAACGGGATGTCCTTGGTGCTCTCTGAGCTTAGTAGTTTTCTTTCAGATGTCTCATTACCAAACTAGGTAACGTCTTCCGAGCACTTTGAAGGAGCTTGAGTCTGAACATCAACATCCTTCCTTCCACGGCAGAAATGCCGCCTCCTTCTAGTACGAGATATTTGATAAGACGTTTCTTTTGTTCCTTGCCCAAGGTAGACTGCTTGGACAGCTGGAGGGGAGGATTTCCCAGTAACCACACTTGCACGAGACTGTTTGTGACTCCCTGATACGCTGAGTAGTGAAATCGGCTAAGTTGTATTCAAAGCCACTTGCGCACAGGTGTGAGTTGTTTTTAGAGATCGGCAGAAGGTTGAGATCTTAGCTGCCACATTTCCTGTTCACAGATATCGTTGCCACCTACACAGGTGAACTTTGGCTCAGTGCTCAGGGTCTTTCTCGGAACGAGGCAGCGCTGGAGGACTAGGTAGCTGGGGAGTTAGCTAAACGGGCTGGCTTTTACTCTGCCAACAACTCCGTAATCCTCTCTCGGGATTCACAAGTGTCCGGTTGAAGGTTATGCTCAGATGCTTGGCGGGAACCTTTCAACCCACTAATCGGCCAAAGAGCCTCCGCCACTTGGACAGGGGAGCCTTTCTTTGAAGCAGAAAGGCTGTAAAGAGGACTGGCCAGCCTGGGCACCCTCAGCTCCCTTGCCCAGGAAGGAGAATCAGTTTGGAGTGGGATGAAGGTGCTGCTGGCCTATAAACAGAAGGCGGTGAGTTCTAGTCCCGCTTTAGGTGTGAAAGCCAGCTGGGTGACTTTGGGCCAATCTCCTCCCATAATGCCCTTTTCTTCCTTTTTTTTCTGACAAGAGTTTGGTATCTGGAGAGAAAGCTTCGATCTCAGCTCTTAAATATAAAGAATCTAGCCATTTAGGAGCTTGGAATTTGATTTCATATTCATACAGAAAGAAAACAGCTCCTGATGCGGAAGAGACCATAAACAGGAAAGTATTGAGAGAACCCTCATGTGGGTAATTATGATTCACAATTGTTGGGAGGCGTATTGTTTTATCTAGCCAAGATGATATATTTCCCAGGAGTCTTGGGGTTATCTGAGCTCATCACCTCTAATCCACCCTTCCCAGGAGCCCAGGAACACCTACCGTAGATGTCAGCCTGATTCATATTAATTTGCCTCATCGGTTTCCAAATAGATGCCCGGTGCTCATCTTGCTGCTGAATATTAAGAAGCTTTGAGCAAGAAGGAGCAAGGAAAAGTGTCCCCTCGCAGCTTTGTGATTATGCCAGAGATTTTTAATTTCAGGAACGTGCATTAAGACAAGGGCATTTAAATAATCTGAGCTAGAATTAAAGCAGAGTTTCTTGAGAAACTCAAGGTAAAGGTGCCTAGGGAACAGGGTGGGGAACTAGGGCCCTTTTATGTCTTGTGGACTTCAACTCCCACAATACCTGAGCAGCCATGCTGGCTCAGGAATTCTAGGTGTTGAAGTCCACAAGTCATAAAGGGGCCGAAGTTCCCCACCTCTGTTATAGAACATCTGGCTAACTTGAAAAAAGTATAGGTGTCAAGGAACAAATCAATTACATCTAAGAAACTTGAAAAGTCATGGAAGATAGGCCCAGTGGCAGAGTTCTGGAGATTGGTAAATGCTATTTGAAAAAGAGGACCCAAGTAATTTGCAGATGGGTTAATGAGGTGCCAGCGGTGGACTAAACTTTGGAGCATGTTGGTTTATGAACATTTTAAAAAAAAGGCATTGCTTAGAGGAAACTTCCCCACAATTTCCTTTATCGTATCACCTTCCATTGAGATCCATTGGCCAAGGTATATGTAGTGGTCTACTACATCTACTTCTGCTCTTCATGACCATGCCGGAACCTTAAATAAGGTGGCTGTGCAAGCAGGTATGTTAGAACTTGTGAACTGCAGCAGTCCACAATCCTGGTAAACTTGTCCATTGGTGCGTGCCCAGAGTGACAAAATCGATTCAGTCAGATCAAGTGAAGGAACTTGTAGAAGAAGAGACCTTTTCGTACTCTCCTTAACCTGCTGGGGTCCCAGCCACCCACCTACCAACCGATTAAAGAATTCCAGAAGAACCTGGTCGTACCGGGGGAGACAGTGCTCTCCTCCATAATATGGCGGCGTGGGCAAGGTAGGGGAACAGGACTTAAGGTGTAGGATTAATTCTGGGAAAACAGGTTCTAGTTCATTCTCATCCGTGGAAACTCGAAGAGCGATTTCATCCTTTTACTAGGTGATCCTGCCCATCCCAGCTCAACCTTTGTTTCTTATGTTTTGGGCTGCTGGGAATTGCAGCTCACCAGCTTCTAGGGATGCAGATCTTAACCGCCAGGCTGCTTTTTGGTTTCCCAAAGAGACCCTGTTGTATTTGTGTTAAGAGGTTTTGCACCGGCCGCCAGTTTGTTTCTGGGTAAAATGCCAGCAGCTGTTAACTATAAACTCCAATATGGCTTTATGTCTGTGGAGGCTCTCGGCCTTCCAGGTCGCAGTTATCCCGAAGATGCTTTTTTTCAGGAGGCAACTGGACTTCCTTCTTTTTCTTTGAAGACCTTTCGCTTCCCATCCAAGAAGCTTCTTCAGTTCTGCCTGAAGTCCAGTTGCCTCGTGAAAAAGCACCTTTGGGATTCAGTCTAGCTTTGCTCCAAGCACTTAAGAAATTGTTCCTCCCACAACCCACTTCTGCTCACTGAAATTGTTTGACAGGTTTGCCAGCAGCTGCTCTAAGCAACGTACAGCAACAGTCAAAAATTCTATGTAGTTGACAGATTAAAATCTATTTATCAGATCAACTCAGACCTTTATTACAGTCCTAAGGTCAGAGAGCACAACAATAAAATGCATTAACCTGTAAATATTAGTAGCTAAACTTAAAAAAAAGACATAAAATACAATAAAATTATAATAATTTTTATTATAATTGTCATACAGATAATAGTGGCAACTGCAAAAAATCTATTTAAAAATTTATGTTTTAAAATAGTTTTTAGTAGTTGATTTTAATACTTTTTAATTATTTTTAGTTTTGATTTTAAGTTTAATGGTCAGTTGCCCAAGGCTCTGAAATTGTTGGAAAAATTTTAATAAACCCTCAAGATTTAAACACATAGCTCAGAGGTCTTCAGACTTGGCCCTTTTAAGACCCTTGACATAGCCGGATGTTAAAATTATGCCTACGTAGCATCATTTGAGCATGATTTTCAATGGATTCTATGCTATTTTGCTTTCATGCACGGTGAAGCTCCTAACCTAACTGTCAAATCTTAGAGGTCTTTGTGTGATAAGGAAATTATTTGAGGACTGTTTGCACTTTTGATTCCATGTGTAAATTAAATTAAGGGATGCGCTGATTTATATGCTTAGTAAATTCAAGATAGGAGAGCTAATGCCACAAGGTCAGTTGCATAAGCAAACATAAATGTTAAGTGACTTTGAGTCCAGGAAAGCTGTTCAGTACATAAGCTTAGCTGAATCTTTGTGCTGTATTATTATTCATGGTAGCCAAATAAATGTCAATAATAAAAGAGAATTAAAGATTTTCATTTCCCAGCGGTAATTCTTCTAAGACTGCTTGATCTTTCATTTCATTTATAATTCATTTCTGTATCAGGATACAGCTATTCACCAGGCAGTGTATGACATGAAGTCGTTTAATAATGATTAAGAATGTAAAAATGTATGGCCCATGGGTAGTTGTCAGAAGACGTACCGGAGCATTATTGCATTTGCCAAGTTCTTATAGATCCTTCCACTCTTGAATATCAAGCATCCTTCTCTTTACACACCATTTATTATAAAATATTTAATGAAAAAGAGATGTATGTGTCTGAATTTGCCGTGTGGTGCTATGACTGAAACCTCTTACAGAAACTCCGTGGCCTGGGTTGGGAGAAGCGCTTGGCTTCTGAAAGACAACAGCACAACCCATAAGACGGGATTCTTCCAGGAACCGAGTCACATGCCAAGGGAACAGAAACTGCCCGGGGGCCACGTAGACACCAAAACCAGGAGGTCTTCCTGGACTTGATGACCAGGACGGTTTCTGAGTTGCTAAGTGAGAAAAGGGGACCCAAATCCCATCCCAGAAGAGGTGGACAGAGTAGTGCTTCAAACTTTCCTGCAGTGGTGCAGGAGAAGCACCAAGTAGTACTGCCTTTAGTGGTCAGAGAACGTATACATCCTGAACGTGGAGGCTGGAAGGGGTGCTAAGTTTAATCCGTTATTCTTTATTGGCCAAGTGTGGCTGGACACACAAGGAATTTGTCTCTGGTGCATAAGCTCTCAGTGTACATACAAGCAATAAGTGATAAATCATGATCATAATCAACTTAAAAATACATTCATCATAGCCCAGTCGAGTCGAGGACGTCGTCGGAGGCGGTTGCTAGTCCATCTTTGTCCATTGACACCTTCATTTAAAATAATAAAAAAACCGAGAACAGACGATCCTACCATGAGCGGTTGTCGTGTATTCATCGGAAGGTTGAATCCAGCCACCAGAGAGAAGGATGTAGAGAGATTCTTTAAGGAATATGGACGCATCAGAGACATTGATTTGAAGAGAGGTTTTGGATTTGTGGAGTTTGAAGATCCCAGAGATGCTGATGATGCGGTCTATGAATTGGATGGAAAAGAGCTCTGCAGCGAAAGAGTTACAATTGAACATGCTAGAGCCCGCTCTAGAGGTGGAAGAGACAGAGGGCGTTATTCTGATCGTTTTAGCAGCCGCCGTCCACGAAATGACAGAAGAAATGCACCACCTGTAAGAACAGAAAATCGTCTCATTGTAGAAAATTTGTCTTCTTGAGTCAGCTGGCAGGATCTCAAAGACTTCATGAGACAAGCTGGGGAAGTAACATTTGCAGATGCACACAGGCCCAAACTAAATGAAGGGGTGGTTGAGTTTGCCCCTTATAGTGATCTAAAGAATGCCATTGAAAAACTTTCTGGCAAGGAAATCAATGGCAGGAAAATCAAACTAATTGAGGGCAGCAAAAGACACAGTAGGTCCAAAAGCAGGTCTCGCTCCCGTAGCAGGAGCTCTTCAAGATCCCATAGCCGCTCTCGGTCCCTTACACCAGATCCAGGAGCAGGAGCCGTAGCAAATCACGATCAGTTAGTCGATCTCCTGCCCCTGAAAAGAGCCAGAAACGGGCTTCCTCCAGTAGATCAAAGTCTCCTGCTTCTGTGGATCGCCAGAGATCACGCTCAAGGTCAAGATCTGTAGATAGTGGCAACTGAATTGCGCAAGTTGCCTTGGAACTTTTAAATCATACTTGCTAATAGTTGTGGTAAGTATGTGACTTTTGGGAAAGGGACTGAACCAGGGGGAGGAGAGGGTTGTAACAACTTTGTAAATGTGGACCATCAGAAAGTACTGAACTAATTGTATTCTCTTTTTGATAATCTTTTTCCTTGCTCACTTCATTAAATCAGAAGTGCATAGCTTTATGTATGTTGCTAGAGTTCTTTGAAGAAACTAATTTTTTGTATTTAAAAAAAATCGAATTCTGAACATTTTCTCCGTATACTCCAGTAATTAAAATTTGGGATGTTAAATGTTTTAAATTGGTTAATTGAGCTTTACACCAGCTGTAAATAAAGCTTTATTTCAGTTTTTGGGAATAATTCCCAAGTATTTGTTTGCTGCCGTGGCCATATTTCCAAACATACTGGTCAAAACTCACAATAAAACTATTTAAAAAAAATACATTCATCATAAATCATAAAATAGAACACATTCATCATAAATCACTTAGTGATAGTCATAGGATACTAGTTAAGCAAACAACATGCATCATACTAGGATATAAATAAAACAAAATAAAATGTAAGTAACAAAGTTATAGTCATAAGAAGCTGAGGAGATGGGTAGTAGGAAAGTTGGGGAGAATAATAGTAATAAAACTTTACTAAGTAGTTCGACAGTGTTGTGGGAATTGGTTGTTTAACAGAGTGACGTCATGGGGAAAAATACTGCCTTGTGTCTAGTTGTTCTGGCGTGCAATGCCCCGTAGCATCATCTTGAGGGAAGAAGCTCAAACGGTTTATGTCCAGGATGTGAGGGGTGTGTAGATATTTTCACAGCCCTCTTTCTGGCTCCTGCCACATACAGCTCCTCATGAGAGGCAGGTGGGTAGCAGTTGTGTTTTTCTGCAGTCCTAACTATCAGTTGAAGCCTGTGTCTGCCTTGGTTGGTTGCAGTGCCAAACCAGACAGTTACAGAGCGCTAAAGAGACCCAGCAGAGTGTGGAACAAGAGGGAAGGAGGTCGGGAGAACAGGACAGAAGCGGACAAAGAAGAGGGAAGGCCATGTTAGACGACACAAGCAAACCATGGTTGGTCAAGCCAAATCAGCCTAGGTTACTTTTCAGGTTCTTAAGCCTCATTAGCCATAGCGCACACACACTTGCCTGGGCATCTGTGCAGGACTCAGAAGACTTAAAATAGCCACCACTGCACAGTGGAAGCTCTGACGTGTTTTGTGTTACATGTGTGATGGGGGTGGAGCTTTCATAATTAAATGATCACAGCCACCATCTTATCTTTTCACACACACACACCCTTTTCCTGGACATTCTTGCCCTTTTTCATAATATTTTGTGAATAAAGGGGAGGGGGTTTATGCCCCAAAGAGCAGAAAAGGAGCAAGGCCAACATTATGCGCTCTTAACCCTTTGTGGTTCCCTCTGGCCTGTTTCATAATCTTACTCGATCCTATGAAAGATAAGAATTCAGGGACAATTTGGAGGGGTCTCAAAGCTTTTAAAGGCCCTTGCAAACTTCTGTTGGCTGTTTCTGAATGTAGACTTTGTGTCAAGCCACTAAATTGATTTCTTCATCTGTTTCTTCCACACAAATGTTTAATAAGATTTGAAAAATAATTTAATAGTCTGAGGTATTCTGCGATATTGCTTGGCCTTGAGATGCGTGATTATTATGCTCTGGCCATGATTAAATAGACCGCCCCCGCTATGGAGGCTTAGTGTAAAATAATTGTCTAGTTTCAAATTATTGTCTTCACGCATACATTCATAAAGATAGTTGTTTACTGCATTGGATTTAATCGGTGGTCATCCTATTAAACAAAGTGTCTCTTCGCTCAAGTCCTCATGAATTAAAAAAAAAATCAGTTAGCGTTTATCATGATAGATTTAGCATGTTCATTTGTGATAGCAAACTGCCAGAATCTTCTGGCTCCTAAAAAGTACAATATGTATTGGGCATACGATGTCACGAACGAATCATTTTGGGCTCAGTTGTCGTAAGTTGAGGACTGCCTGTATGGCAGTCATGCTGTCATGTCACCCCTCATCCTTCTTGTCATTAAGTTAGACAGGCCCCAGTCCCTGCGACCGTCCCCTAGCTGGAATCCATCGCATAAGGCTACTGGCTGGGTTAAAAACGATGGCCAGGCTTTCCTGAAGACCGGTGGTCCTCAACGACCAACCGCTTAGCGACTATTTGAAGTTACGATGAACCCACCCCCAAGTACTCACAGCGCAGTTCAAAAGTTCTGGGGGCCCCGGGGGTGGAGTGGGAGGCCAGGTCATGTGACCCCCTCTGGAGAGGACTCGGCGGTTGGCTCTGCACTTACAGCCCTTTGCAGCCACCTGTGGTCACACGACTGGGACTTGGGACGTTTTGTAAACCCCCCATAGAGAACAGTTGGTTCATCTGACAACTCCAGCATTCGCTTAATGGCCATGGATTCAAGTAGCGATTGCAATGATTCACTTAACAACCAAAACAAAAAAGGTCATAAAGTTGACTCTGTCGTTTGATGACTTGCTTTACAACCATCATGGCTTTCAACTATAATGGGCAGGTTCCACTGTGGTCATAAGCTGAGGTGCACCCGTGGGCTCCTTCAAGCCCAACGGGGCTTTCTTTGGGAAGACTCCCAAGTTGGCCATGTTGCATTAGCCCAAAACTGGAACCGGCTTGTTTCGTTTTGAACCTGGAGCACTCAAAACTGCCATTTCATGGCCGAAATGGGGCACATGGAGAAGGGGTGCTCTAAAAGTCACATTTTGCTCCAGCTGTGATTTCATCTCAAACCAAGCTCCCCACATGTGCATATTTTGTTTCAAACTCAGAATCCTCAAAGGACCTCTGTTTTCTGTGTCTCCATTCACACGCTGGCGCGGAATCGAACTGCCTTTACTCCAGTCCGGGAGACTTCGGGTGGAGAGCAAGAAAACACAGCCGTGTCTGTTGAGCTGAAACAGATGTTAGACATCTTTGCATTAATTTTATCTGAAACTAGACTCTGGCCCGTGATTTGTAAACTGGCAGTTATTTGATTTAAAAGCCAGAGCGAATTGTTTGTGGGAAAGCATATTCTATATACCTCATGCCAGCACTTGCCTGCTCAGTCCTCACAGGTCCAAAGGAAAATATAACGGATGTTAGAAACTATTCTCAGAAGAGGTAACAGAATTCAATACATATCAATAAAAGCAAAAATGCAATAAATTAATTATTCCATGCTCTTCCTACCACCTGCACAAATGTGACAGTACTATATAGTATTTGTGTGGCAATGGAGGAAGAATTCTGCAGGCAATCAGTTATCAAACAACGGCAAATGTAAAAGCTGTGCAAAATTGTGAGCACCCAACCCAGCTTGTGGTAGTCCCCTCTCTTTATTATCCTATCAATTGACTAAGCTCATCCCAGACAAAGTGAGGTTATGGGAAGCCACCTAGAGCATCATGCACCATTAAACATCAGGGCTGCCTACACAAACATCTGCAGCACCGAAGTTACTAGCCAAGGATGTAGCGGAAGAGGGATAAACTGCTTTCTTAATCATGTGTAAGAAAAGAATAGTATCCTAATGCACGTATTGTTTCTCAAGAGGAAGTCCATCAATAATTGTATAATTATGGTGTATTAGATTTGAGTATCTATTATAGACAATTGATTTTTGTTTGTATCTCCATCTGTGGGCACTTCAGTATTCTGCAAATTATTCAGCTCGCTCCTTTTTAATGCCTTTGTGAGGACAACTGGGAATGTTTGCTTGTCAATGACAATGACTTTTTCTTACAGTGTTAACTGAGGATTTTAATAAGCTCTGAATATGTCAAGATCTTAACAATTATGTTTGAGACATTTGCTAACACAAGATAGGAGTTATATTTAAACTTTAAAAACTTGAAAGTAAAATGTGCCCTAAATAAAGAATCCCTGTGCTTATTTGTGAATATATTATATACCTCTTGCTGCATATTTGGAAATGCAGATTATGTGAGGGAATGAGAGTAGCTAAATTACCTTATTATTGAGGACCAGCAACATGGTGCCCATGAGAAGCTTTAATGCCACTAGATGGCACTTATTGACCTTCAGATTTAAAGGGGGGAAATTGGCTGAATCTTTCAGCCATACCTCACAAGAATTCTGTGTTTTCTTATCAAACTTCACATAATTCTTTAAACCCTGTTGCAACCTACATGGTTTCCAGGCTCTGTGCTGGATATTACTTGCAGGACGAGTTTGGGCTTCCGCTTGTAACTCAAGATGGTAAACTCAACTCAGTGGGCATCTACTTTGTTACATACAGACATAGCCTCTCACTTACTATATACATAAATCTTCCCTATGCCCTATCTTGTATTCCTATCTCTCCTCTTTATAGAATCACATTTATTATATCTTTTATATCTTCTGTGTCAATGGCCCCCAACATTTTTGGCACCGGAATTCGTGGAAGACCATTTTTCCACAGACCGGGGGTGGAGGAGCACACAGCTCCCTCACGCGTGCAGTTTACGGTAGGGTTCGCACTCCTATGACGATCTCATGCCTGATGATCTGGGTGGGAGCTGGGGCGGTGATGCCAGCGCTGGGAAGCGGCTGCAAATACCAGATGAAGCTTTGCTTGCTCACTCGCCCACCGGTGCCCGCCTCTAGCTGTGCGGGCCGGTTCCTGGCAGCCCACGGGCCAGGCTGGGGACCCCTGTTCTAGGCCGCCTGCATGTACTTTTTCTCTTTGGATATTTTCATGTTGTTTCCTAATGTCTGTCTTGGGTCCCCTTCTGCTGATCAATGGCTGAAATAAAGATGGGTTTGATTTAATTTGATTCATGTGATTTTCACCCTAGTTAGGTTGATTTCTGGTTGGTTGGTTGGTTGATTAAATTGATAGCCATGAAACCCTGTGAGAGGGTCTCCTTCTGAAGACAAATTGCTGGCTATGTTCTTTTCTGTTAGATAAAACCAAGTTGGCTGACAAAAAAAATGAAACGAGGCACTTCACCATTCAAAATACAGAATAACTATCAGCACCAAGATAAAATGTCCATTGAAAGCAAGATGAAGCAGCAGTTAAATACTGAGGACCGGTGAAATACGTTTTTGGCGCACACAATTAAAAGGAAATTGAGCACCAGTCTAGGAAATGTTCCAAAATTCAGTTCCTAGTAATAAAAGATCCTCTGCCTTATTAATTAGCGACAAAAGGAGAATATTGTAACACTGGGCATGTTTTACTAGGTGAAAATGGTTTGAGGGGCTCGAGTGCCCAGGGCTTCTGAAGCAAATTGCTGAATAAAAAGTTAGCAGTGGCATTCAGCTGGGAGCAGAGGCTTCTGTTCTGAACAGCCAGCTTCAGGCAGCAGCCTGTGAAATAGCAAATGTAAGGTCTTGCCAGAGTCACACAAATTTCCTTTAGCTTGGAAATGTGCAGAACAATATAGAGGTGTTGTTCAGGTAGAAGGCAGTCTGTAGCCCCATCCTAGCTTTTAAGTTCTGACCTCTTCTCCCTAAAGATACCAATTTCTCCCAAATTCCGTTCCCCCCCCCCAGGCTGCTTAGAAAAACGGGTCCATACGTTGTGACCTAAGCAGTCGTGGGAGCCGATTAGTCTGGCAATCACGTTTGGTTGTGATTTATTCCACTGAATTTTATTTTTCTTGGCATGAATGGGGGTTTAGGACTGTACAGCTCTGCAGTCTCATTCAGTTCCAAGATCAGAGAATTTGCTTGGAGAGTGGTCAGTTTGTAGCTGAGGTTAATAGATTAATAGGGAGCAGTCTGCAAATCAGTAGAACGTTTCATTGGGCAAAATAAGGAATAAGAGGAGGTTAAGAAGACAAAGCCACAAGTGGAACAAATGGTCTTGTCATTCTCCAGTTCAGTTGCAAAGCTAAAAGTGAAATTATTCTCATCCAGAGAAAGAAATATATCTCCGATTGTTGTAAGATAGAATTCTTCCTCCTCTTAAAAAATGAAGTTCTGGGCAGAGAATCTGATCATATAATGGGAAACATTACATCAGGCATATTGCTGTAGCAGAATGATTCAATTAGAGTTAATTATTTTTAATTAAAGTAAAAATGCTTTAAAGTGGGCCTTACGTTCTAATTTATCCTGGGGCCTAAGCAAGTCAAAAGGTAATTTTATTTCAAGCCCCTGGTTCAGCGGTGGTTTTAGCAGAGGCCGGTTCCCAGGCTGATTGCTCTCCTGTTTCCCCATCCTCTGGCTTCTCTAGGGATTATCTTATCTCCTGCTCCATTCCTATCACTTTTTTTGCCCCTGTTAGATTTAGTAGCTGTCAGGAATAACCCATTTCATATGCCTGCCATTTCACTCCTGAGACTGTTCCCTCTGACGGCGGCCTTTCTGACGGCAGCGTATCTCGGTGAATCGTAGAGTCCCGTTTATCCATCCGCTTGGCTAAGAGATGGATCCCCCTTTCCTCACTGCATGTTTGACTTCCCTTCCAGACCTCCATGGAATAACAGCTTCACCCAACTATCTAGAGTAACCTGGCACTTCTGTCTGGATGTCCGTGTCACGCTCAGCTTTTAGACAGAGTCCTGTTCTCTTGGTTGCGACCCTTGTCCAATAGACAAGTTTCTTCTTCACCCAAAAGGTTCTTGGAGATGCCATTCACACAACCATCTGTCCTTTCAGAAAAATCCATTATTTTTGGAGTCAGTGGCTTCTGGTACATTGTCTAGATCAGGGGTCTTCAAACTTGGCCTTTTTATGACTTGTGGACTTCAACTCCCAGAATTCCTCAGTCAAGTCATAAAAGGGCCAAGTTTGAAGACCCCTGGTCTAGATTGTGGGTGTGCAAAATATCAGTGTAAGTCATATTAAGTCAGCTGCAAAGCAGTTATAAGAGGAAGAGTATGGTTACGTTGGTTTCAATTCCTTTCTCCTCTCTGAATGCACACAGGTGATGGAGGTGTACTTGCACATGTGAACCATTTTTATTAGGGGTTATTTTTCCCAAAATTTAATAATTTGCCATTTTCAGTCCGAAAAACATTCTAGGGCTGTGGCAAAGGGCTTTCCAGAATGTTCCTCTCTTTCCTTTTGTCCTTTAACTGCCTGAAATATTGTTTTTTGGGGGGGGAGATTTAAAACAAAGCATGAGCCCAGGAAAGCTTTCAAAGAAAAGTAATTAAAAATGACAAGTTGTGGCCTAAACCTGACAGTGTTCAGGAAATATGCAGGATGGATATTTTTTCATTTATGCCTTCTAGCATGTTTATTATTGTGTTCATAATGAGACATTCTTTATAGCTAGAGTTCTTTTTTTCCCCTTACTGTAAATGACAGTGGGCGTCTAAGCCCTGCTCTGTATTTTTATGAGTATTTTTATCCCCACGTCATGTATGCAAACATACGATTCAGAAGCTTTGGGTAGAAAATGCCTGTCACAACTGCGATTATAATAACTAACATCCTAATGAGTTGTGCTCCATATGTGGAAAATAATCTATAAACTAAACTGTTACATAATTTATATTAAAATGTGCATGCAATTATTTTGAAACGGGGTAAATCCTATACATTCCAATTACAGTGGCAATTAAGTGAAATTATGTGGATACTAATTAGATGATCCTAAAGGATCATAGACTTGTGTACTTAATTATCAGAGGAACAATCAACAACTCATTTAGGATGAATAAATTTATTTCACTTGGAGAGGCTGATACCGCTATAGTTTATCCTGCCATCATGTTTCTGAGGTAATTCCGTTGAGGGCGGTGTGATCTATCCTGTATTTTCATGAGTATAGTTAAGAACAGAATGTAACCTTTGGAGATTAGCATAAATTTCAAATCTCATTGTGCCTCAGAAAGATATTTTAAAAACCCATTATTCTTAATAAAACCCATTTAAGAAGACAGCAATGTAAGAAGCAGCCAAAACTAGAAACCTTTGAAGAATGTAAGTAAAGGACGCAGTTTCTAAAGTCTACGGGGAGCAATTGGTGAAGCCTGTTATTTATTTATTTCTTCATTCATTCCTAAATCATAAATAAAGAATTAAGGAGCGCAACTATTACAGGTCCACTGAGCATAAGTCTCGCTCACAGTTTGAGTTTGTGTTGGATTTTATCCTGAATGACTAATCATATTGAATGCACAGAACAGTTTTATCCTTGGGCCAGGGCCATCCATTTTGGGATAGTCCCTGACTTATGACCACGGTTGGGCCCAAAATTTCCAGTGCTGAGTTGTTAAAGTGAGCTTTGGCCCATTATGTGACTTTAGTTGCCACAGTTGTTAAGCAAATCACTGCAATTGTTCAGTTAGTAACACGATTGTTAAGTGGAAGTGCCCCCCAATTGACTTTGCTTGTCAGAAGGTCACAAAGGGGGATCACGTGACCTCGGGAGACTCCGACAGTCATAAATGTGAGTCAGTTGTCAAGCGTCTGAATTTTGATCATGTGACCATGGGGATGATGCAGTGGTTGTAAATGTGGAAAACGGTCATAAGTCACTTTTTAGTGCTGTCGTAACTTTGAACAATCACTAAATGAATGGTCATAATTCAAGGATTACCTGTATGGTCTGGCTGCCATGGGTGGATGGCGACACACCCACGCATGGCCTGCTATAAGCCTGTCGGGTGGTCCTCCTCTTGCTACTATACAATCTGTGTCCGTTCTTCCTAACCGTGCATTTGGGTATTTTGGGGTGACACCACCAACAGGTGATTTGCCAGGAGAAGACCACCATGTTTTGGGACAAGAACATGAGAAGTGTACCAAATCAGATTTCGTTTCATTTAATAGAATAGCAGAGTTGGAAGGGACCTTGGAGGTCTTCTAGTCCAACCCCCTACTCAAGCAGGAGAACCTACAGCAACGGGGTTTTATCCAAACATGTTCCTGAACTTGTAATTTCACAGGCAGAGAGATTCAAGCTGGCTTTATTACACACATTAGAAAACAACAAAGATTCTGCAGTTTTTGGTTCAAATCTCTATATGGCCCAGGTTCCAGTCCTGCCTGAGCATCTGAATGAGCTGAGAGTCAGTTTCCTCGTGGGAAGGGTGGTCAACATCTGGGCATGGTTACTGCAGGGCCCTCGATGTTTCCAGCCTGGGTCCGTCTAGCCCTCACAGACGCACTGCTTACCCAGTTTCCATAAACATTTTGATAACTGCTTCTTTGGTTGTTTCCTATTACATTAGCCTGGTTATTTATTTAAGATTTTAAAAATAAACACAGTTGTCATAAAGTTTTTTGGATCTCCTATAACAGTCGGTTTATTCTTTCATCTTATTATTGTAATTTATGCAGTATGGTTGTTGTCTGACATGCAGGCTTTTTAATTTTCATAATTTGCACATCAAAAAAGGTGTTAATGACATCACACCCTTTAAAAAACATCTCTGATCATGAAGAATGTGCACCTATTCTGTTCAAATATGCCGTTTTTAAATCCCTTGAAAGAATTGCTAGAAATTGAGCAGGATTGCAAAAAGGATGCAAGCAAAACTAGAAAATGTTCCCATTAAATCTATCATGCCAAAGAGAACCTACCATCCAGATTCTCCTTCTTTTTTTGTTTTAAGGAAAAAGGATATCATTTAGGGTTTTTTTTTTACAGTGCAAAGCCCCTCCTCCTCCTCACATTTCATTTGCACTCGTCAACTCCAGAGGCTTCTCCCCTTGCCTAAGGGACCTGTCGTTCTCCCAACATTGCTCTTCCCTAGCCACAAGCCACACTGGTTGAGATTTACAGAAACACCTGGAAGACTGGAGTTTTCCCATTCCTGCTCTTTTCAATGCTCAAGTTGCAATGGGTTGCAAATTAATTGTACTGTTTTGCTCAAGGTTGTCTCTTGGAAAGGCCCCAGAGAGGCCGTCAAAGCCAACTCTTGGCTGAGTCCACTTACAAAATGGAAGCATGTCTGCCTTGAGGCTGCTTGAAGGCGTCCATGGTTTTGCATTTGACAAGATGTTGCCATTCAGAACATGGTGAAATTATGTTGTAAAACATGTTTTTTTTATTTCCTTTCCTTTTAGAAAATGAAGTAAGAACTTTCCCAGTCTTAATTAGCGACCAAAGCGAGATAGTTGACACTAACGGAGCCGGAGATGCCTTTGTAGGCGGTACGTATCTTTCTCAAGTTATTCTGTCTGGAGATCTTCCTGTTCTCCCACCTTCCTCTCCTCACCGGCAACTTCATTAGACAAGGTGATGACAAGTGTTGGTGTTTTTTCCAGCATAGAGCATTAAGCTTGTTCTTTGCAAGCCTTCATTTGCATCCTAAGAGTCTGTTTTAATGGATTGTTAATTCTCTCAGGAAAAACGTGTTGCTACCTTTACAGATAATATGCTGTTAAGTAACATCTACATTGTTTTCACAAGATTAATTGGGCCTGTCAGAATGTTGCATAAACAAAACTGCCGCAAATATGCTCTGTAGAGTCCTCCAAATTCTACCCTGGCTTTAAAATCTTAGCACGTTGCTCTTCTTTTAGCAGGTTATAGTGAATATTGCAGAATATGAAAATAACTAACATTTGAACCTTAACTTTTTTTTCCTTAGTGCATCTGTTTGTGTAAACGCCCCTCCCCCAAATGATATGTGTTAAGAGTCAGAAATAGCAAAACATCTGCTCCGATTTATATCTGATCTCAATTTTTTTTAATATTGGGAAGGGATGAAGAATCCAACTCTCGGTCTCCATTGTTTAAAATACCTCAAAAAAATCAAAACCTTGTGTAGTTGCAAAGTTATCTTGTTGATGATAAATCTCTGCATCTTGCAACAACAGGCTGTTCCGCTTTGAAAATGGTCATGCTGAAGCCTTAAAGTTGTCCGCAACACTCTCCTTATTTTTCTCAAAATACGGGACTTGTTTTCATGGTATGACTAAGGTAGTTGTTGCCACATCAAAAGCGAATACAGGAGAGTCTTCACTTCTTGGCTCAGTCTGTTACAATCTTGGTTTACTTTGAGCCATCAATCTTGTACTATCAGGTCTGTATTGCAGAACTCTAGGCAACCCCTAGGTGGCAGCAACATGATTCAGAAAACACAAACCCTGGCTGCCCTCTGGTGGTTGTTTGGGCATTAGCCCAAATATGACAGAAACAGAATTCTCTTCCTTCTCCTCCTCCTCCTTCCTCTTCCTCCCGCTCCTCCTCCTCCTGACCGAAAAGACCATAGGACAGTTGGTTGAAGGTTATCCTAAAAGCCTTTATCTGTGTTATTGGATGAGGAGCTCAATCTGTTCTCTAAGCATTGTAGGAAGGGAAAGAGTTGATGAGAACCAGTTGGGGAGATGGAGTCGTAGACTCTCCGTTCTTCTCATGTTAGGCTTGTGCCTGTCTTGGGTGTTTGGGTCTTGGTCTGTACAGCATTAGCTATTATCTTTCAGGCTCTACTTTAAACCTTAGGAAATCTGGCAAAACCGCACCTAAGGAACTAATTTCTGAGTGGAACTGAGAAGCTCTCTTCCATAAGTCTAGGCATTTTTGATCCCTGAAGAGCATTATTGGTAGCGCTTACACTGAAACATGTGGTCCCTTCCTTTTAGTAGTAGTAGAAGTTGCAAATAGAAAAGGCTAATGCCAGAGGAGGCGTTGGGGTGGAATTCTAAATATGTTCTATTCTGAATGCATTTTCAGCTAAACTCTACCGGGATGTAAACAGTTGGACGCATCTTAATTTATGTAGCTTAGGGAGAGCTGACCTCTCCACGTCCAGCTTCAAGAGGACAATATTTACATAGTGTTAACAGATGGAAAGCAAAAATTTTACCTAAAGGGCCCTGTGTCGCAGAGAAAATCTACCTAGTTCTGTGTGCTTGTGTGTGAATGTACAAAATCTAACCGTAGAATAATAATAGAAATATTTTTTTCTCTCTCTCACCATCCAGTAGGTGATTTATTAGTAATTTTAGTGGCAGGTGGGGTGATGTAATTTGAGGAAAGCAAAATTTAGTTGGAGATACATTAAGAGGGATATAGCTACCGGTATAAGTGACTGCATCGCATTTGGTCCCTTGGTGCCGCATATCAGTTCTTCCAAATGTTACAATTTCTAAGGAGCTAGTAAATTTTAGGATTGATAAAATAACAGAATTGCAGAATGATAAAGCTGGAAGAAACCTTGGAGGTCTTCTAGCCCAGCCCCCTGCTCAAGCAGGAGATCCGCTAGACCTTTCCGGACCGGTGGCTGTCCAGTCTCTTCCTAAAAACCTCCAGTGATGGAGCACCCACCACATCTGGACGCAACTTCTGTTCCTCTGGTTGCTTGTCCTCATCGTTAGAAAGTTTCTCCTTACTTCTAGGATGCTTCTTTCCTTGATTAGTTTCCATCCATTGTGTTTTGAGGAACAGGTTGACCCCCTCTTCTTTGTGGCAGCCCCTCAAATACTGGAACACTGCTATCATGTCATGTCATGTAATATTCAGAAAATGACTGGCAGAACATTCCTCAAATGCCTCTACTTCTTCAAAAATTCATACAGTATGCACATAATTTTTGCCTTTATCCCAGCTCCATTTTGTTACTTTATTTATAACATCCATTCCAGCATATTCCCACCTGGAGTGCTCAGGAGGACTAGAAGCTACCATTTGGAGATTCAGGGGTATCTGGAGTCCATTTTTTCACAGAAAATATAGTCCTCTTCCAGTAGGTTGATCACCATCTCTTGAGGTTCTGCTGATCAATGGTTTCTCTGTCTGTTTGAACATAATTTCTATTTTTTTACCTTTGAATCCAAGCCATTATCATAATTGGATGTAATATTGCCAAGAAAATAAATCTAAGCCCCAAATTTTGGGCTCAGTTGGGATAGTAAGTCAAGGACTACCTTAGATGGAACGGATTTTGTTTCAACAATTTGATAAACTAGATGTTCTTCAATTGACAAGAAGATCTCCCCACCTGTTGGATAACCTCAACTTTATTTCAAGAAATCTAAATTTCACGACATCAAGCAGCAAATAAGGAAATGTACACATTGTTTTATTTTATATTGTCCAGATTTTGGCAGAGAGACAAAAATAGGAGCTATGCCGAGTGAGATACCTCTAGCTTTCCTCTTGAAGCCTGGGAGGCTGCCTGAAATAAAAACATGACAGTAAGATGATCATCATAATTAAAATACCTGTCACAGATTACTTCCCTCACCTCCTATCCTAATTTCCCCGTCCCCTGGGATAAATCTGGTTCTCTCCTTCACCATCTGACAGCTGTAAAATATGCGCCTCAGATGATTGCTAGGGTAACTTCATTGTTTAAAAAAAAAGATAGCCGATTTTCTGAAACTCCATTGCTTTATGAATTGTGTCTTGTGCAATCTTTATAAATGAAGCAGAATGAAAAATAAAGACCGTTGAGGTGAAGAATGTTTTAGCTCTTGCCTCTTTCCTTTCAGCTGAAGATAAGTGTAAAAAAGATTAGCTCAGCACGGCTGCCTGGTTTAACCCTTACGATCTCTTCTTCCAATTCGGTTCGAGAGGGGAAAAGAAAAGTCTCTTTTCAGCTCCTCAGCCTTCTGACTGACAGCTGCTCCGAGGAGGAGGAGGAAGAGATTTCTGACATGAATTCGGCAGATTTCCCTCTATTGTATTAGAAAAAAACTATTTTTGTATACTCTTAAAGTTTTTGATGTAATTATAATGGTGACTGTCAGCTTTTTGAATATTGCAGACATGTTTTCACATACTAAGTGGGACCCAGAAGCACAAAAATTTCTTTGTGTCTCCACACTCTGCCTGGAGAGCATTTAATAGCAGGTTGTACTGTAGTGCCCTTTGCTCTTTCGGTTCAAAATATTCTTCACCTTCTCCCATGTAAAAGAAAAAAATCACTATGTGAGGCAAAGATGACCTCGTTCCATTTCTTCTTCCTGATTCCCCAAATCTCACCATCTTTTCATGGCTCCTTCTCCATCTCCTTTCTGAGGCTCTAGTGGGGCGCTTCAGAAAATGACCCATGGCTCTTTTTCACACTTGACAACCGTTGCAGCGTCCCCCGTGGCCACGTGATCAAGGTTCAGAGGCTGGGCAACTGACTCGTATCTGTGACGGTCGCAGTGCCTCGGGGTCACGTGATCCCCCTTTGCGACCTTCTGACAAGACAAGCAAAGCCAATGGGGAGGCCGGGTTCACTCAACAATCCTAGTGACCCGGTGCCTCTGTAGCTGTCTCCTACGCTGCCAGTTTAAGCCAGGGCCCTCCAGACGGGGCAACTTTAAGGACTTTGTGAATTTTATCATCCAGAATTCCCCAGCCAGCCATGCTGGCTAGGGAATTCTGGGAGTTGAAGTCCACGAGTCTTAAGATTGCCATGTTTGGAGACCCCTGGCTTAAGATCAGACATACTCGGATGTGTCTGTTTTCCAGGGGATTTTCAAAAACGAACATTTCCACGGGGCCAAAATGCCATCAACCGTCTGTTGCCTTTTTTTTTTCCTTACGTGCCCCTGTGTTTTAAAATATATTATTCACAGCTGGAAGATGTTCTTGTAATCCTTTGATTTTATACTGTTTTATGATCACGCTTGTCCTCCTTCAGGAAGAAGAATGCTAGGGATAGATAGGCGAACTACAATGAATGTGCTGAACAGTTGTTGTGGTAGAATTGAATTTGATTATGAAATAAGTATTAGTGAGCACGTGGGGTGTTTGATAACGATACTGCACTCAGGGGTTTCTTTCACTCTCAGAGATGAAAAATATAGATAGAGAGTAAAAATTATTGACACTTCTTTCGCTGTTTGTTCCAGCTTCTGAGTCTCCTGCTGAGTGTTTTTATAACCGCTGCATCAATGGGTCTCTTTTCCCTTAGATTTAACGGAGCCAAATCAATTTCTACCACAGCTTCAAGTGGTTGTTACAGAACAAGCAACACATCCTAATCAAGCCGTGGATGGGTTCCCTCAAACTTCACATGGATTTTTACTCGGCTTGAGGAAAGCAGGTCTTCAGCCTAGCATCAAGGTAGATGAGCAGAGCGGCTCATAGCTAAGAAAGTGAGGACAAATAAAGGGAAACATTTCTTCACCCAGAGGGTCGTTGGTTTATGGAATTCACTTCCTGAAGGGGTCGTGACAGCTGTCAGCCTTGATAGCTTCAAGGCCTCTATGTTGGTTGAGGCAGGCAGGATTCCCTTGAGTCCCATTTGTTTGGGGGTCAAGGGAAAGGGAGGGTTTTGCCTTCTCTTTCTGCTCAAGATCCCCATGTACAATTGGTGGGCCACTGTGTGACACAGAATGCTGGACTCGATGGGCTTTGGCCTGATTCAGCATGGCTCTTCTTATATGTTCTTATGTTCTTATGTTCCTAAATGGGGAGGATTCAGTAAAGGCTGCAGGAAGATAAAGCAGGACGGCTGAAATCGAAGGCCTTGAAACAGGAGAGCTCTAAGAAAGAGCAAGGAGGAAAAAGTTGCATCTGGCAGTTTTTGTAGAAAATCTCTTCCCGTGAGGCTGATGCTTTTCCAGGGTGCTTTGCTGGGGCGCTCAGGTGAACCATGTCACAAGTTTTACGTATTTATGAAACAAATTGAGGCTCTCGGCGGCTTACAAAATTTTTAAGAATCCACTATGAAATAAAAGTTGCACTTGGCCAGGGCTTATCAACTAGACACCATTCCTGGATTCGCACAAAAATGGTTTACAAACCACAGTCGCACCCAAGTCAAAATTAAAACTGCATTTTAATTTAGCGTGGTTGGTGAAAGTGACCCCCTTGTTTCATCAGCTCAGCTCAGCATTAGAAAGCAGTCCAGATTAGGAGCTTGAAATATGAATCGCGAAAGCTGAGTAACTTTTAATGCCAAAGTCTGGCTTATTCGTGAAAGGCTCTCTGAATTAAACAGGCTTCCATCCCAGGTAACGGTGCTTTCATTTTTTAAAAAAAAATCAAATCTCTTGCAAATCTTGACTGCCATCTGCTACAGAGTTAAAATCCTAAGTGCCGTCTTCGGGTTCCTTCTTTTTAGCCTCTTCCTTGGTCGTGATTGTGAGTCATCCGTTGTGGCTCTGCTTTGCCCAAAGCAAACTGAAATTGACGAGCCTTTGCGCATCCCGTCAGCCAGGCGATGTTTCAGAAAGCAAGCAGGGTCTTATTGGCAAGGAGCCGGGCAGTGACTGAATACAGCAGCCGGCCCTCCGTAAATCACCCACTGCTGGCTGTGCTGAGCAGCTGCTGGGCTGAACATAAAAGGCCAGGGAGTGTATTAAAGGGTAGTGCAGTTCTTCCCTGTTTAAAATATTGTCCTGCTTAAAAGTCTTATTTTACGACTCGTATTTCCTGCACGCTAAGCTGGAGCTGCATGTCCTGGAGCAAAAAGGAGATTTCTTAGCTTCCAAGAAACAAATATATGGAAGCAAAACCAAAGGTGCAGGAACAAAATGTACTATTTTGGGAAAGGTTCTTTATTAAAAACAGACAAGACACCCACGGCTTTCTCTTCAGAAGAGCCTGGTTTATTTGTGGCTTTAAAAAAAAATTACTTCGCTATTTATGTAGGCTAAGAAGAAATTACTTTGCTATTCTTATTTTGACTTCTGAAGAACAGTCTTTTGACTGAAGTAACAACAGAGTTTTTAGCTCCAAAGTTTAGACAATGGTTAAGACTTATTTTAATTTTATTTAAACAGTAAAATGTTATAATTTAAAACATCTGAATATTTTTATTCAGTACAAAACACCGTTGCTTGTTTTAGCATATTTTTGGATGGATGTAGTATGTAGCTTCCAGACGGAAAAAAGGGAGAAATGCCACTTTCTCCCGATTGATTCCCAGTGACTGTTAAATCAATTTTGTTGTAATCAGGTAGGTCATAATTATAGCCTCACTGTTGATTAGGGGAGATAAGTAGGGATATGTCTAAGTAGATCTCAGCCTACTGTGACTGAGGTGGCCCCACCTGACCACTTTTGGGGCCTTTGGGGACAATAACAGGCAAGATTAACTGTAGATACGTTGAAGTCCCTGTGGGCTGATTCTGACATCAACCAGCCTTTCTTATTTTTAAACCTACCATATTCAAAGACTGCGAGGTAGACTTATCCAGGGCTGATTTTATTAATTGCTTTTTAAAAATAGGAGGAGACATTTACAGCTCTGTTTCTGCTATTCGTAGGCTGTATATGTGATTAGCCAGATCTAGTTGCTTCAAAGGTGTTGAATAGAACTACTTATGGATGTCCTATTCTACCGAAGCCTGTTCAGATCTCAATCCACATGGATATCTTGAAGCCACAGGATCATTTGGGACTCATAAGGGAAATAAACACAGTCTTCTTACTCTTCACAGCCAACTCTTATTTCTTCCACATTCCCCAAGCAATCCTACAATGACAGCTCTCTTCAGCTACACAGCAGCACACCATCAGAGCCACCAGGTATCTGGAGGGTGAGAAGCTGGGCCTGACCTATCAGTTATGGAGAGGGTTGCATTCTCTCTTAAGGATCAGTTTTATTCGGTGGAGATCCTCCTTGATCCAGTATTGCTCTTGGACAGCCACTTAAGATCTTTTTCTTAACACTTTTACCTATTCAGAGACTCCTTCCCTGGCTACTTCCAAGCTGGGCTTTTCACGTGCTATCTTTAAGATGGTCAGAAACGTCCAAGTCACCCGGCATGCATGGCGTCTCCTTGGGGCCTCACATTGCTCCATGTTGAAACAATTTCACAGGTCACCATCTGAATCCAATTTCATCTGTCCATGATGAAGCTCAGGATAGTCCAAGCAGTTGTCAGGATTAACCACTATAATGTTTAAGAACTTTGAAGGGAAAGAGGGCCATATGACAAGAATGATGAGTTGATGAAACTCCTCCTGAATAATAATAAGAACTTCCAAAACTGCTGAGGCTCTTCACTTTTATATTAAAGGGAAATTGCCCGATGTCCTTGTACATTTCTTCTGAAACTGACACTAATTACCGAAAACTCTGAATGTTCTTAACATGCATATCATGATCATACCTTGCTGCTTTGGCTTCATCAAACATTTCATCTCTGATAGTGAGACTCAAACTGATAATTACAAAATTAGAACTTGGGCATCTCCAGGCTAATGACCAAAGTTAGTTGATCAGACCAGTTGTCAAAATTCCAAGAACATAATCGTTGAAGTATGAGGAGAAAAATTACTTCTCTTAATTGTTCACAATTCTAAGAATGTAATTATAATATATGAGGAGCTATCATAGAACGGGGAAAGACTTTGGATGTGACCTAGTCAAGGGATTCATAACCTGTTTTAAGCTGAGGACCGTGCTTGATCTTAGGTTGTAAATTGAGGGTGGCATTAAAAAAAGGAGATGAAACCAAGGGGCTAAAATAAAGGGATATTTGATTCAGTATTTTAAAGATCTTATTAAATTAATGAAATGCAGCCTAATTCAGAGGTCTTCAAACTTGGCAACTTTAAGACTCCCGGAATTCCTCAGCCAGGCACGCGAGCCATGCCCTGGCGACTTCCCCTCCCTTGTCCTTCTCCCCCCCATCCTAGAGTGGGGGGTGTATCAGGTGTGCTCAGCCTTTCCTGTGTTTCCCCCCCCCTCCTTTTCGCCTTGTCCTTCAGGCTTCCTGTCTCAGTTGGTCTACGAGCGGCCATTGACGGAGTGCATCCGGGCTGGACACTACGCTGCCAGTGTGATCATCAAGCGTTCCGGTTGCACCTTCCCGGAGAAGCCCGACTTCAAATGATACTGACACGCTGTGGGATCCACAGGAGACGCTGCCTACTTCCTGTCCCGTCCCCCCACCCGGACCCTGCATTGGCCTTTCTGTACTTCTGTTTATTTGGACCCTGGACGCCTCTCTTGGATGCCCTTCTCCCACCATCATCAGAACGTCGGACTGACAGATCATCCAGGGTGCAGTTTCGGATGCCCTGTGCATCGCATCACACCACACACACACACACACACACACACACACACACTGGTTCTCAAGGGAATGCCAAAATCCTTCTGGTGTCCTGGCCAACGCTGCTCCCTTCGGCCAGAAAAGAATTCAGTTGGGAAGTAAGTAAAATAATGGTACGAGTCTAAGGTTGGGCCTTGATCCCTGGTGTGGTTTACTGACCTTCCCAGCTGAATCCTGGTTCTCTTGCAGTAATCGGAAGTGCAGTCATGGTTTCTGGGGTGACCCAAGATTGTTTGAGCTAGGGTAGGAAATGGGGGTTAGGCTCCTCAAATGAGAGGTAGGACTTTCATTCTTCATGCTAACTTGAATTTTGGTTTGGGAATTTTATTTTCCCAGAGCAGGAACTGGATGTTATTATAAGTAAAGCCCATAATAGATACAGGGCAGCTATGAAGCCGCATCTCAGAAAGTATAAATGTATTATGTGCAAACGGGAGTACAGAAAACTCATGCAGGCTGTTTCTTTGGGCCATGCCAAAATATTTTATTTCAACGCACAGTTTTAAGACAAGGTACGTCAAATAATGGAAACATCTTTATTTGTATTACAGTATTGAAGAAACACATTCTCCAAAGTAATTTACTATGTAATTTGATACTGATAAATAAAGGAATTGTGATACAGGCGTTTTCTGGGCTTTTAATGGTGTGACGGGGTTCTGTGGCAGTAAATAGGCTCTTATAAAAGCCAGTGGGAAGCATTATCTGCACTGCAATTCATCAGCGATGCTGATAAAAACACACAATTTAGAAAGGAAGAAAAATTATTTAATTAAGTAACCAAAACTTATAACCTTGCCGCTATTAATTTATTATTAGGAAGGGCATAAAAATATACTGATGCTATTGACCCAGTCATTAAAATCTAGTGGTTGTTCACAGGACATTGAAATAAAATGGGCTTCATTTGGAACCCAGCAGAATGTCAGAACTTTCCATTCCCAAGACAGAACCTCAGAGAAACTGGATATGGATCATTATTTTATGGCAAAAGCTTCCTATTGGCCATGCAGCTCCACGTAGAAAAAAGCTGGTTACTGGAAATTTATATTTCAGCATAAAATGTGAAGTAGCTTCTTGGATGAGAAGCGAAACATCTTCGAAGAAAAGCAAGAAAGTCCAGTCGCCTCGTGAAAGAGCCTCTTTGGGACATCCTGGTGGTTAATGGATTGAGATGTGTGTATGTGGCTCCCGACAGCCAAGCACTGGTGAGCCCGGCCCCTCCCCTCCCTTCCCCACCCCACCCCGTTCCATCTGCTCCCCTTTGTTCACCCAACGAGTTGAGTTCATCTCGCCTCTCTTGTGCCCTGGGTAAAAAATACCCTCAGGATTTCAGTTTTGAAATGGAAAAATAATACTTCCCGACAGATGTGTGTAGCAGTTCACTGTGTAGGGAGAGCAATTAAAGTAAGCCCTCTCACAAAAAAGCCAAAATAAAAGTTTGCTCTTGGTTATTCACATGTCACTGAACTGACATAAAGGATGAAGCATCCGTTGTGACCGATTTCTCTCAAGCCGAATGAAAAGAGATCAGAATAGCAATTGGGGGGAAGGGTGGTCCTTCCAGCCATGGACCCCAAGTGGAAGGACAGCTTCTCTGAACTCTGCAAATATTTCACCCCGCTCTTTCCCCAGGTCACTGGAGTGAGACAGTTAATAGCCGAACAATCGGCTTCCTTGCAGAGAAAATGAGTAGGAAAAACAAAGCCATCTATCACAAATATGCTCTGGCTGTGCACACAGGTTTTTCCCCAGGCTGGTGGGCGCTTGACCTGCACTGTCTTTCAGAACAACGCGAGTGTGTTGTGGTGTCCATTGTGCTATATTTTGCACACTTGAGAATTGTGATTGTCTGCCTGTGCCTCAGGAGATGTGAGTGGTAGGTGTACTTCCTGTGGCACTAAGTGGACATCACGTCTCTTGCAGTGCTACTTGTTAACTTTAAATATGGAGGGAGAAAGTGACTTCCTTATCTATGCCCTGGAAATGTACCAAACCACGTCATTAATGCACTTTGAAGTATTTATATGAAATGCATTTTTAAAGTGGGCAAAATTAGGTAAATTAAAAATATTTAATATATTATAGAAGATACTTTAAATGCATCGCATTAAGCAGGAATGAGAATCTTCGCCCACAGTTCTAATCCAATTGTGCAGAACAATCCAGTTTCTTTTTTTCTGGTTACACCCTGCATCGATTGCTGTCTTTTCATAGTGGATATTCCAACCTCCCAAAAGAAAGGTTGTCAGAGAAGATGGACATCAGTTGGACTCTTCCTCATCACGCTTCTTTGATAGGAAGATGCTCAGGTGCTGGCAATCGGAGCCCCAGGTGAAAGTTCAAGATTAGTACTTTATTGCGTTCTACCTATAATACAAGAATCTCCCCAGACTGCTTGCCTTCCCTTGGGAACAAAGAGATAAGGGTTTCATGGAACTTTTGTGTCAGGTGCAAGTCTCTTGCAGCTGTGCAAGGACTCCTCGTGACTAGCTCCCCACTTGATCCCTCTCCCTTGCCTGACTGAGAGTTTCCCAACAAAGACCTGGGCATCTCTTAACAGCTTTGAGTGTCCGGTGCTTTCCCCCCTCTTGGAAAAGCCACAGATAGACCTGAAGAAACTGCCTCGTGCATCCTCTGGTAGAGAAGGCCCAATGTTGGTCTGCCAACGCAGGCCTCACCTGCCGAGGGAGAGGCCTGCTGGACACCCTTCTCTGTGTAGGTGCCCTGAGGAATGCCACAAGCACAAACATTGGTTTCCTTCCCATCATTTAGCAGTTGTCTGTTACCTCAAGTCAGCATCTTTACTCTGAGGTAAAATATGTGCCGTTTTTCCATTATGGGCGCAGAATAGCCACAAGACTAGCAGAAAGTGCCAAGCTGGTACAGGTCAAGAATTACATTGTCTTCCTGCAAAGTTGAAACGGGGATTTGGGCTTATTGGACAGCAGTTGGTCTCCAGATGTTGGACTTCAGCTCTCGTAATCTTCCTTTACTGCTCATCCTATCTGGGGGGGGGAAGGGAACGTGGTCCAGTAACTACTGGGGGTTCAGTGAAGGGAACCAGTGGTTTAGAAAATAGGATTAAATAAAGCAATGACAGCTTAGTCCACCAGCGGCTAATAGTGATGACAACTATCTGTCTGCTCCAGATCCTGCACTGAGGAGTAATTAGTGGTGAGCAGCAACAGAAAATAGCTGTTGCCTTTTTATCTCCCTGGCTGGGGACTCTGGGACTAGAAAGATGGATTAAATGAACCTTAGCCGGTTCCTACAGGGATCTTCTTATCTTCTTTTATATGCATGAGTTTGTGGATTTTAATCCTGAAGTGTTGTCTTGGCAGAGGAAAGCTTTGAAGTAAATTTGGGTGGGGCCACGCTGGTTTTCAGCAAAGTTCAATCTTGGCCTTTTTCCTAATAAAATAATAAAATTATCTCTTTTTGCAAAGACTTTCTGAGGTTTATTAGTAAGAATTCCTGAAAGGTTTTCAGCAAAGAACCCAAATGGATTTCAGTGTCCACAAATTACTACTAAAGCCTTAATTTTATTAAAACAGGTTAGGAAATGCCCTCATTCATGGATGTGGCTGTCCATCTCCTTGGCAAAGCTTCTTCCAGTCCTTTGGTGCTATAGAACAAAAGCAGAAAGTGGACCAACCAGCTAAGTTCAGGAGATGCAGAGTTCAAGAAATGGGGTGAGATGTTGAAGTTGCTTCTGGTATTATCCAGAACTTCAGATATGAACATGGAAAGATGTCTGATGTCTGATCCTTCTGCTTTGCTTGGATGTCATCGTCCAAAAGTCTTCCATCAGGACTTCTCTATATTTTGATTCTGGAATGGAAGAACAGGGAAGGCAGCCTTACAGGATAAAGCTACAAAAATGATGGGAGCATACAAGATTTGGTTCAATTTTGAATGTAGAACCATAGGGCTTGAAGGCAACTTAGAGGTCTTCTAGTCCAACCCTCTGCTCAAGTCAGGAGACCTTATACTATCTTGGTCAAATGGTTGTCTAGTCTATTTTGGAAAACCTCCAGTGATGGAACGCCCACAACCCCAAGAGGCAAGCTATTCTGTTGATTAGTTGCTCCCGCTCTCAGAAAATTGCTCTCACTGTGAGGAAATTTTTCCTTACTTCTATGTTGGCTCTCTCTTGGAAAAGCTTCCGCCCATTACTTCTTGTAATGGGTGGATAATAAGCCAATCCCCTGTTCTTTGTGACAGCCCCTCAAATATTGGAAGACGGTTTCTGCATCTTCTGTTGATAGTGGAACGGAACTAGGAAGCAGGGTTTGCAGCCCTCAAATGATTTCAAGAAATTGTCTTAACAAAGGAGGGAATCAAGATATTGCAGATTGGATTAAGGCCGCTGCTTTGCCAGGAAAACATAACCGTAACACTTTAATTGGCCCCTTCAATGACGGAGAGGAAAGGCAACCTATAGTGAGTTGTGATGACTGGCAAAAGTCAAGAAAAAGACTCACTTGGATTTGTGGGGTGATTTGCTAGTAGGCGAGCATAACAAACCTTGAGAGCCTGCCCAAGCAGTTCTCCAGATCAACCAATACCTAGCAAAATTAAGATGGAATCTCTTTCTTACCTTCCTCTTCTCTCCTAAAGTAAGAAGCCTTTCCAGTTAACAGAGTAACAGAGTTGGAGGTTATGTTTGTCCTCTTTATCCTGTGTTCCTGGGTCTGGTGGACGCTTCATCACAGTAAGGCAGGACATCTCGCTTGAGTGTGGACTGCAGAAGGCCTGGGGGGGCTCAGGCCTCGTTTAGGAGAGCCTCCCCCTGTCCTGGGGATGAGTTTATGAGTATATCTTCAACATTAGGAAAGGTGCAGATTGGCAGCACTGGCAGGTTCTGAATCCTGTTCTAAAGGTGTCTGCAAACCAACTTTAACTGTTTTAGTCAGATAAGTGCTAGTCCTTGCTTAACCAGTAGCAAAGTGACTATGCCATTCTGTCTCTTTCCCATGTGAATTCCACTTAGCCACATTCTCATAGATAGGGATAGAGATAGATAGATACAGATGAGAGAGGATGAGAGGATGAGAGATGATGAGAGAGAGAGAGAGAGAGAGAGAGAGAGAGAGAGAGAGAGAGAGAGAGAGAGAGAGAGAGAGAGAGAGAGAGAGAGAGAGAGAGAGAGAGAGAGAGAGAGAGAGAGAGAGAGAGAGAGGAATGGTGGGGCCGATAGCACCAAGAGAATCAGATGCTTTACAGATATTCCTGGGTTAATGGGATTATGGTTTAACCTTGAAGAGGAAAAACAAAAGGTAAGACAGGCGTGCATACAAACAGAAGGATACGCCACAGTCATCTCTGCCCAAACATCCGGAAAGCCTGGTAGCCTCAGAGTTGCAGTCTCGTAGAGGTGCCACAATAACGCCTTCCACAACATTCTTTATTTGTGGTTTCCTTTTTTTTTTATTGAGACGTGCAGAAGCTCAGAAATGCTTACATTTCAATTCCTTGTGGACTTGCCTGTCAGTTACTAAACCTTTGATGTCTTTATCTGGAAACCTAGATTCAGGAATGGTTCATTCCAGACAGCTACTATCTTCTTTTGACCAGTCAAGATCTCTGCTCCTTATTTCTCTAACAATTGGCTAAGAAATTGATCCCGAATTCCCATTGTTCCCTGTGGTTTTTATCTGATTGTCTTGTGGTATTTGCTCTGCATTTGCAAAAGGAGAATTTTGGCTGTTTGAGGGAAGGACCAGCTGCCTTGCTACCATCCTTTTCAAGCCGTTTATTCCTTGATAAAACCGTAAAAAGGGAGCTAGAGTCACAAAGGTCAAGATGGCAGCCATACGTGTCCAGCTGAAGCCCCACCCCCTTTCCACATTTATGGCCCATAAAAAGTGGGCGGGAGTTTGATTGCCCAGTCCCGCCCACCCAGTGTAGGTTTTTGAGAACCTGGCCTGATGTCTCAGGATAAACCTTTGTTCTAAACCATCTTGGATCCATGTTATTTTAAGTTACTGATCTATTTTTTCCCTTGGTAAAAGAATAATTGTGAATTACTGTCTCAATTAAAAACACACTTGAGATTAATATTTAATAATTACTTTTCATAAAGTGATTGTTAAGCGATCAATAATTTATTTTGATTCATCTTTTAACAGTGTTTCATCTTACCTTACAAGAAAATTTTAAAGATTAAAAAAAGGATTACCTCATGAGCTTTATCCTAAACCAGGGGTAGGCAATCTTGGCTCTTTTATGACTCGTAGACTTCAATTCCCTTCTAATCTGACCCCCTGCTTGAGCAGGAGAATCTGTACTATTCCAGATAAATGGCTGTCCAGACTCTTCTTCAAAACCTCCAGTGATGGAGCAGGTGGCAACATCTGCCGGCAGAGCGTTCCCAAAAAGGGAGGGTTGTACTGCTGGGCTCAATCAAGCATCCTGCTACTTTTGGCCTACTGGAAGCAGAGGGATATGTAAGAAGGCAAGTGGATTTTGAAAACAACACCAATGGATTTTGAAACAGAAATAAGTGGAACTGAATCCCTGCAAGCCTCAAGCAGACAGACTCTGTCTGCCAGCTGATGTCCACACATTTGTTTCCTTCTCATTTTTCTTGCTTCAAAATGTCTACACTTCACCTTAAGGAAAAATGATTGTCATTCAGTTGATGGAACTGGTTGACTGCTGAATGGATGGTTTCTACATGAGATGGTGATGATGATGAGAGAGAGAGATGATAGATAGATAACAGATAGACAGAGAAACAGATAGATTTATAGATTTTAGTTAGATAGAGGGAGAGAGAGAATTTGCTACCCTTTGGGCAATACGAACTGACTTGTAGAATTGTGTTTGAAGTTCAGACTGAGAAACTTTATGCTACTGTCACTCCTTATGCACTTTGTGATAAATTTCTGCATGGATACTATGATGGACATTTTTATCTTTCAGGTTTGGTATCACTTTGTTAAGGTCAAGGATTTTATTCCACATTTCTTATATGCCACAGGTTTTCAGAACTTAGCATTGATGTTTGCCAGATTATGATTATGGAGCATATTGGGTAGCTTGCATGCTAACGATCCTTTTCTTTAGGGTGATGCTAGAATAAGTCTATGGAGAACATGGATTTCATTTTTTCATCCCAATGTTCTATGTTCATGGTTCAAAAACAATCTTTTCAATGTGGCTGCTGCACGTTTTCTTTCTTTCTTTCTTTCTTTCTTTCTTTCTTTCTTTCTTTCTTTCTTTCTTTCTTTCTTTCTTTCTTTCTTTCTTTCTTTCTTTCTTTCTTTTTGTTATGTTAGCTCAAAATTGGGCTTCGCTGTTAGTTATACCTCTGGCTTGTCCTGGCAAAGCCATATGCCACTTTTAACAATGCTTTTCTCCTCCTCCTCCTCCTCCTCCTCCTCCTCCTCCTCCTCCTCCTCCTCCTCCTCCTCCTCCTCCTCCTCCTTTATAGGCAAAAACAGACTCAAAGAAAGAAGGAGAGCATGGAGCCGTGTTTCTCAACTTGCCAGTTTTAAGCCTAGAAGAATTCAAGCCACAGAACACCCCAGTCAACCAGGCTGGCTCAGGAATTCGGGAAGCTGGGACCGACCTGCCTTAGTTGACCAGGTTGGGAAACTCTGGCACAAAGCAGAGCTGCCAGACTGGAAACATTAAAAGCTTCTCTTCCACAAAACCCATAAGAGGAATTTCAGCCTGTGCTCATTCAGTCTTATAAAAAATGCTAGCAGTAATTTATAAGAGCGAGGAGGAGGAAGAAGAACAGGTGAAGCACTCTGGATATGGAGATGTGCTTTTCTTTCTCCTTTTTGGGCGCTTGTGTCCCAACCCCTCGGCTCTCCTGCGAGGGAAAATAATTGAAACTCAAGAAAATCAAGTCACCGGGGCGGGGGGGGGGCAGGTGCTTTGGCGGCTACTTGAATAGTGGCATATCAACCTGCTCAGTGGGGACCGTTTCCTGCTTTAAAAGCCTGGAAGTTGCTCTCCTGGCTGGCGACCTTGGGACTCCCGTGTTTCTTGAACATGGTGGAGGTGGGTTCCCAGCCACTTGGATGAAGGATCCTGCAATCCTCTTGGATGCTACTCTTTCTTTCTTTGGAGTCCAAAGGGAGCGCCCCTTCTGGGCATCGGAAGGGAAATGGGCACCCCATGTTCGGGGAGGGTGGCAGTTCTCTGCTTTCTCCCTGGGTGGGCCAGGGTTAAAGGGTGCCTGGCACAGCCCAAGGGCGAGTCCGGCCCTGAACGGCCAGGAGAAGGGGAAGGGGGGGGGATTGGAGGCCAGGGAGACAGGAGGGCTCTCTTCCCCGTCACTTAATTAATGGAAAGCACTCCGTGCATCTGTCAGCAGCTCCACTGCAAGGCAATTTTTGTCATAAAAGGCCCCCATTCATCAGTTGCCAGGAGAGCTGTGGCCTATTCTTGAATTCACACAAAACTCAAAAGAAAAAACAACAAGCACAGCCCGGCTAATTGAGTAGCGTGTGGGATGCAGCTGGTGCTACTGTTGGAAGGGGTGAGGCTTCCTCTCTCACCCCCCCCTCCCCTTCCCTGAGATAATGCCCAACTTGGATTGGGGGGAGGGGAGGGGGTCAGCATCATTGTCCGGCTGGCTCAGCCTTTATCAAAAGGAAGATTAATCCCATCTTTATGAAGGAGGGAGACCATAAAAATGCCATTCACCAGCCTGGTAGCCCAAAGAAGTTCATGTAGCCTTAAAGCAGGGGTCTTCAAACTTGACCCTTTGATGACTTGTGGACTTCAACTCACGTTGCTGGCTGAGGAATTCTGAGAGTTGAAGTCCACAAGTCATCAAAGGACCAAGTTTGAAGACCCCCGCCTTAAAGGGTCTGGGGGCTCTGTTATGGGAACTCAGCCCCTGGCTAAGCATGTGTGTAGGGGGGGGGTAGATTGATGGACCAGCCACAATGTCTAGAGGGTGGCAATTCTCACTGGCAGGAAATTTCTCCTGACTTCTAGAAGGGATCTGTCTTTAATGATCTTCTAGTCCTGCTCTGGAGAATAAAGGCAGCTATCCTGTCACCCCTAATCCTTCTCCCCTTTAGGCTAGCCATGCCCAGAGCTCCCAACCCCTAATTGTAGAATTTAGCCTCCAGACCCCTAATCATCTTTTTGTGGCTCTTCTCTGCGCACCTTCTATGATCATGGCCGCTTTTATGTATCTTGGTGATCAGAATTGGATGAATTGGATACTGCTCTGGATGTTGGTCTGCATTTCTTCATGGGGTAATGGGAGGGGTCATCTTAAATTAGGATTTCTTCCCTCCCCCCAAAAAAAGTATGTTATCCCAAAGAAAGCAGAGCTGATGTTTCTGGCTCTACTTCCTTCCCTCCGTTCTGCGGAAGAAGCTTGCAATCAGATGCGCTCCGGAGGTTTTACACTCTTAGTCCCCTGTGAGTCCTGGCCAGATGTGCAGTCAGATGTTGGAGGTTGATCATCTGGAAGTGATATGAAGTTTGCCCACTCTGGCACTGGGCTAACTGAGAAGTCTGTTAGGTGTACCTATTCTGTGGCCAGCTTTAATCTGCTGATTATTGTGGCATGAGGTTGTCTCAACTGGAAGGTGGATTTAAGCAGCTGGACAGAAATGTTGTAAATTGACAGACTCAGCACTCTTCGTTCAGCAAAATTAATTTGCTTATGATTGCAGGGCGGGTTTTTTTGGTGTGTTTTTTTTTTTTAGGGAAGGCTCTATGATTAATTGAAAACTTGGAACTGACTCTTCCGCTTCGTTTCTGGGATTCTTGACCCTGCGACTCCTAACATCACACAATCCATGGCTTTTGGCCTTTAAGCCACGGCCTCTTCTAGATGCCCCTGCAGCCTCCCGGGCCCCCGAGAATTTCCCACCGGGCTCTTGCCAACCCTTTAGGCCATTCTTTTTGGTTGTCTGTCACAATGAATTGTGGTCACTTACAAAGGACCCTCCCTGCCACCGAGGCCCCTCTGGCTCCATGCAAAAAGAGCTTTGGAGTGATCTGTGGATGCATCTCCTGCTAACCCCCCCCTCCCTCCCTCCCTCTCTCTCTGTACCGGCCCCAAACCTCTTGTCCTCCTGCTTTTCCAGGAGAGAGAGAGAGAGAGAGAGAGAGAGAGAGAGAGAGAGAGAGAGAGAGAGAGAGAGAGAGAGAGAGAGAGAGAGAGAGAGAGAGAGAGAGGGAGAGGGAGAGAGAGAGAGAGAGAGAGAGAGAGAGAGAGAGAGAGAGAGAGCTCTCTGGAGCAACTTCTCTACTGTGGAGGTCAGATGGGACCCTACCCTGATGGCCTTACAGGAAGTCCTTGGCTTCTGACAGAGGGAGGCCTAGTTTTAAATGAGTCATGCCCAATTTCGTGACCATGATTGTTGAATGAATTACTGCAGTTGTTAAGTGAAGGACGTGGTCCTTAAATGAATCCGCCTTCCCCCGTTGACTTGGCTTGTGGAAAGCTGGCTGGGAAGGGCACCCAGGGGGGATCGCGTGACTCCGGGTTGCTGCAACCATTGTCAACGTTCTGTTACCAAGCAGCCAAATTTCCATCACCAGACCGTAGGGAGGCTGCAATGGTCATAAGTACGAGGACCGTTTGGAAGTCACTTTTTTGGTGCCATTGTAACTTGAACAGTCGCTAAACAGTAAGTTGAGGACAATCTGTACACAACGTGTTGAAAGCGGTCCTCTTCAGGGGGTTATTCGGATCTGCCTAATGGAGGTAATGGTTTTTATTAATAGTTTTAATTAGCGTTTATTGCTTTTAAGTCTTTGGCTTTGATTTTATGAGTGTTTTCTATGCTTTATTGTGCTCATTGTGAGGTGTTCAAAATGAGGGCCTTGCAGAACGAGTGGCATATAAATGCCTGTCCCTGGCAGGGCGGGCGCCTGCTCCAAAATGGCGGAGGGGAAGTTGGGGAGGGAGGAGAGGACCGTCCACAGGTGGACAGGAAAAGCTGCCAGGCCTCCCCCGAGGCTGCCTTTTTCCTCCCTGGCCTCTCTGGGCAAAGCCTTGGCCTCCACGGCTGCCTTCCTCAATTAAGGAAAAGCCAAAGTCTGGCTGATGATGGGTTTGGCCTCACCCTGGCCGAGCCTCCGTCCACCTCTGGAGCTCAGCCCACAGCAGGGCACAAGCAGGCGCCAGGGGCCTCTCCCCAAGGGCCCCCGAACCCTCAGAGTGGATGGGCACCTTTCCATTTGGCCACTGAGAGGACAGCTAGGGAGTCCCTGGCTTACCACAGTTCATTTAGTGACGGGTCAAAGTTACAATGGCACTGAGAAAATACTACTGCCGTGACAGCACAGCTGCAGTACAAAAAAAGTGGTCAATGCACGCCAAGTTTACTTCCAACCATGTTTCATCTCGGAAGAACTGAGATCAAACCTGGATGGAAAGAAACCCTGTGGGCATCGTCCGCTTTCCCTACTGCAGCCGGGCCCTCCTGGTGGCCCTCACTGTGTGTCTTACTGGGTGCACATATTCAAAGCAAGCTTTATTTGTTTCATTTATTTACAAAACATACATGGCCCCGTCTCACAGTGGCTCACAACAAGCCATTAAAAAACATGGTGAGAAACAGGTCCAGAAGTTGCTTCGGAATTTTGAAAAATTGCTGGTAATTCTTTCAAAGCAGCCAGGAAGACTCAGGGATTCATCTGTCTTTAAGGATGAATCTTTTAAATCATTGTTTATGTAAGCGGATCACAGCTTAAACTCAGGGCCCTTGTTTATTTTTTAATTAAAGGCTTTGGGGGAAGATTCACATTACAAACATCTCCTTCCTTGTCAAACATATAGTTAATGACACAAAACAGCAAGTCTCTAATCTTCCCCTCCCCTCCCGTGACCCCCACCCCTGCCTTGGCCGCTCAACTCCTTCCTTTAGGCCACTGACAGGTATTGACCTCTTTACCGCAATCGGTACTCCCGTGGCTTGATGAGCCTGTGGCGGAACAATAGAAGCAGAGACAACGGGGAATTAAAGAGGCTGGTGCACGCAGCAGAGTGTGGATAGCCAGGTGTGAACAGCACAAAGGGGGAGGGGGGGATGTTCTATGCATCTTCCATCCTATGAGGATTCTAAAAAGGGTCATTTGTCTTTTTAATGCAATAAAGCCTTTATGAGAACTACCCGTGTTTCCCCCCGAAAATAGGACCGGGTCTTATATTAATTTTGCTCCAAAAGACACATTAGGGCTTATTTTCTGGTTAGGGCTTATTTTGGGGAAAATACGCTACTAAATGCGTCCGACTGGCTGACAATCTTAACTGGGGCTTATTTTGGGGGCTGGGCTTATATTACGAGCATCCTGAAAAAAATCATGCTAGACTTATTTTCTAGTTGGGTATATTTTTCGGCGAAACACGGTAGTTTGCTATAGAGAAAGTAATAGACCAAGAAGAGATTGGACAGCCATTCGTCTGGGATGGCCTTGGGCAGTGGGGTGGACTAAGTCACTAGAAGACCTCCAGGGGGTCTTCTAGCCCTATGACTCTATGATTCCAATCCAGGAGGGCTTAAGGGCTTCATAGGCCCTTTCTGGTTACAAAGTCACTGGGTGACTTGGGCCAGTCACTTTCTCTCAGCCCTCGGAAGGAGGCAATGGCAAACCACTTCTGAAAAATCTTGCCAAGAAAAATGCAGGGATTCGATTAGGAAGTTTCCAAGAATACGACATGGCTGGATGGAAGAAAAAAAGTATATATATAGCTATATGTAGGCTCTCAGCTCCAAAGTTCTCCACAGAGAACTTCTACTGTAGAATAAGATACATAGTTGGCAAACTTTTAAAATGAGAGCTTCTGGCCTTCAAAAAGCTTGTGTCTTTATAGTCACTTGAGAAACTGAACAGAACTGGATCCATTTAAGTGTGTATTTTTCCGTAATATTTTGTTTCATACCAATGCTGTAACAGCTCGGTCTTAACAACATTTGGCAAAATTGTGTCTGGTGCTTCTATCAGATGGCCTCTGTTCGGATGGTAGAAATTCTGGTTGGGAATTCAGGTGGAAGCAAAAGTGCCATTTCTGGGATGAACCAGAGACTTGGCAGAGATTTAATGCGAAATCTATGGGGCCATCAGAAACATTTTGCAGTGTGATGGTTGCAATTATGATTTATTCCACTTGGGCCACAAATTCTCTATGTTTTGTTGCAGTTCTTTTCAGACTGGGGAAAAAAGCTTCCTCTCACAGTGAACATACTAGGGTTTAATTTTGAATATGGAACTTCAGAGCACAGAAACAGTCAGCAGAGGTGGGTGGGGAGTGTCACCGTCTCTGCTCCCCTCCTGATCAGAGGGATGAGGGTTCCTGGAGTGCTTTAAAAACCCTTGTTGGCCAAGGGAATGGAGAGAAATGTTATAAAAGCGGGAGATGACCCCCAAACCAGGATGGAGAGCTAATAGGAAGCAGACAACGCTGAACATCATCTTGATAGATGAGAATTGGTGCGCCCCAATCAAAACCAGCCCTGCCTGGCTGAGATGTCCTGTCAGCATGTTGATTGCCTCACTCACTGAGCACACAACTCAATGCTGCAACTTGACATGTCCGGCTGGCAGGCTTCCCTGGGAAAAGGCCGATTCCTCCCTCCCTCAATTTCGATTAGAGCTCTCCAGGCTTCGCAGCTGAAAGTTACGCCAAGCTCTGGACTGAAGCGTCTGGGCCTGGTGACCCCGAGTCAAAAGGGTTCCATTCAGGGGTTCACCTGGCTTGTTATGGGGAACAGCAGAAGGGCAGGGGGCAGAGGATCCCCTGACTCCTGCTTCTTCCTGAGGATCAGAATTAGATTTGCTTCATTCAAATCTGTTCAGGGTGCAGGCGCACATCACATGGGAGTCTTGGTTGCCCAAATCTGAGGGCTGGTTGACCCACAATGGCAGAACCTGGGCGATTGGGAAGCATCAGCATCAGCAACCCTCTCTGGGGAAGCTCTGGGGTCTCCCTCATGTCCCCCCCCCGTGAAGCCTGCCCAAATGAAATTCAGAAGGAAAGCTAAATTCTACACCCAGGCTCTACATTGTCATTTGTTCTACAAAGTTCTCCACTGAGCTCTTGTTTTCGTTAGCAGAAATAAAATAAAATGTACCCTCCGCAATACAATGCATGCCATCCAATAGTTAAGGAACGGATGGCCAACTTGGAGGCGTCATCTCCCTCTTGGTAAATATTAAAAAATATATTTCTCATATTTTAAAGAACATCTTTTCCAGAAAGAGAAGCACAAAGGCAATGGTTGTGAAGCAGTCCAGTTGCTACTGATGTGTCCAGTCAAAGGATATCAGTTGGCCTTGAACAAGAGAGGTAGAATGTGACCCATGCCGTGAGTTCGAGTCCTTTGAAGCACCAGCAATGCGTGGATGGGGCCTCCACTGGCTTCTGTGGCCTGATGATCCCGTCTCCTGATAGTCCACCCCAAGCTTGCCCTCTGGAGTTGCAGGAGCCCCATCGCTGGAGCTTTTCAAAAGAAGATTGGCCCGCCATTTTGTCCAGGATGGTACAGGTTGTCCTTGACGTATGACCATAATTGAGCACAATGGCCAAGCAAGGCAATCAATAAGTGAACTTTGCCAAATTTTACCATGTTTTTGCCACATTTGTTAAGTGAATCCCTGCAATTGCTCAGTGAATCACACAGTCATTTGAGTGTCAATGGCTTCCTCCATTGACTTTGCTTATTGGAAGTTTATTGGAAAGCAGCCAACGGTGTCCACGTATGACCCCCGGACAGGGCAACCGTCATAAATGCATGCCGGTTGCCAAGCATTGGGATTCTTGATCACGTGACCATGGGGATGCTGCAACAGCCATGTGAAAATTGGTCCTAAGTCCCTTGTACAGTGCTGTTGTAACTTCAAATGGTTATTAAGTTGAAGACTTCCTATAAGGTCTCCTGCCTTGGACAGTGGGCTGATTAGAAGACCCCCATGTCCCCTCTGGTGGTCCTATGATCTATATGTTCTTAATAAACTTTTGAGTCCTGGTGACTTCGTGGGTGAGTCCAACATTTCTTGACAACAGTGACCGGACGCTGCCTTCTTCTGGAATGATTTCACCCTTCCAAGTTTCCTCGCTTAGTATGAAGGTTTTGGATTTCATAGACGGGCCGAATTCAAGTACTAACCAGGTCCAATTTGTTTTTCAAGATCAGCCAAAGTATGCTAGGTCCACAACCTGCTGTGAACAATTAATTGCTATTAATAAAAATGATTTTTTTGTGGGATTGATGCTCAGGTCCAGCAAAATTTAGGCTGTCATGATCATCATCAAAAACATCATCATTAAAACTAAACGTGAAAGGCGTGCGGTGTTATTAATCAGCAGTGGCAAAAGGGCCTCATCAGAAGTTCCAAGATCTCCAAACAGAAAGAAAGAAAATATGTCCACCCAACTCTCGTCCATCTCCTTCCCCACAACCCCCAAACCAGAACTGCCGTTTCTGTGCTGATCAGATCAGCAGGGAAAGAGAGATCCTGATCGGAATTGCTGAAGGCCAGGAAAGAGGATTTAATCTCACTTTTCCCAGCAGGACTCTTACGGGCAAAATTGATGTTTTCATGAAGGCAAATAAAATTGGCTGTTTCTGTAGCTGCCATACAAGTTTGACATTTTCTTGATCTCTTCCCCTTTCCCGGAGGCCTTCTCTCTACAGACCGCTCTAAGGTTATCAGGGATCTTTTCAAGTGGATTACTGCCGGGTTGGGGTGGGGAACACAGGGACTGATCTGAAGAGGCAGGATGGGAAGGAAACTCTACCTTGATTCCATTCAGTGGTTCTGATCAAGGCTGCTCCGGGATCTTCTTCCTTGCATGCGACAGTCCCAGTACAATTGCAGTTTCTTAAACCAGGGCTCTCCAAACGTGGCAATTTTAGGTCTTGTGGACTTCAACTCCCAGAATTCCCTGGCTGGGGAATTCTGGGAGTTGAAGTCCACAAGCCTTAAAGTTGCTAAGTTTGGAGAGCCCTGGTTTAAGAAGGTGCTATTGCACTGGGACTGTTGGAAAGCCCATCCTAAAGGATAGTTTGGTGAGCTGTCAAAAGCAGGATCCTGTGGTGGAAAAGAGTTGCAAAGTGAATAATCCCAACAGTTTGTTCCCAAAATAAGAGAGTTGGAAGGGGCCTTGGAGGTCGTCTAGTCCAACCCCCTGCTCAAGCAGGAGACCCTGTACTATTCCAGACAAATGGCTGTCCAGTCTCTTCTTGAGAACCTCCAGTGATGGAGCACCCACAACTTCTAAAGGCAACTTCTGTTCCACCGGTTGATTGTCCTCACTGTTAGGAAGTTTCTCCTCAGTTCTAGGCTGGATCTCTCCTTGACAAGTTTCTTGTGTAGCATCCTTGTAGGATTTCTGAAGGCCTTGGTTCTCCAGCAATAGAGGAAGCCAACTCTGAGGTCCCACAGGGACTGTCACTAGATGCAAGATCCTTTGGAGGAGGGGAAGCAAAGGAGCTTTTCCTTCCGCGGCCCCCTAGAGAGGGCCAGCCTAGAGTCCCATTATTTCCAGAGGGCATCTCCTGGGATGTGGAATCCCACCACGAATACGCAGGTGGCTTTCTAGAAGTGGAAGGCTTCTAAAGAATTAGTGGCTGATGACATTAGAAAAATCTATCCTAAAGAGGTCAGGAACTATGGTTACAGAAGTCGGGGGGGGGGGCTGCGAAAGAGAGACTTTCAGAGGTAGCCATTCACTGCACAAATGTCTTTTGATGATCCCTTCATCCTTTGGCAGAAATTACATTGTTTGTTTGCACATCATCATTATTATTATTTTAATGGCTGGGGCAATACCAGGAGAGCCCAGAGCAGCGGTTTCATCAACCTAGGCCAGGGATAGGCAACCTTGGCTTTTATGATTCGTGGACTTCAACTCCCAGAATTCCTGAGTCAGCTATGCTGACTCCGGAATTCTGGGAGTTGAAGTCCGTGAGTCACAAAAGAGCCAAGGTTGCCTACCCCTGGCCTAGGCCACTTTATGATGGGTGGACTTCCAACTCCCAGAATTCCCCAGCCAGCGAATTCTGGGAGTTGAAGTCCACCCATCACAAAGCGGCCCAGGTTGAGAAGAAACCCCTCGCCAAGAAATCAGGAGGGACCGGCAAACACCGGGAGAAGCCACCAAGGGGAAGCCCGCTTCCCGGGGTTGCGTCCGCTGAACTTGCGAGTCACACCGCGGAGCCAGCAACGAATCGACTCCTTCCCCCAACAGCGGTGCAAGGGGAAAAAAAAAAAAAGGCTTTTCTTCTGGCGCGGAAAGCCTTCATTGCGCAACAACGGCGCCCCTAAAAAAGTTTGAGAAGAGCCCCCCTCACCCCGAGCCAAGCGGTCCGTGCGGGACTTTGAGCCCCGGCGGCGTCCTCGAGCGTCCCCCCCCGCACGGGGGCTTCCAGGTTGCCCCGCGAGAAGGGAAGGGCCGCGCTTGGGCTGCGCGGGGCGAATCCACGCGGAGGAGGAGACGGGCTTCTTCACCCCCCCCCCGGTTTTTTTTGTGTTTTTTTTTTTTGCAGAGTAGCCCGAACGCGCCCGCTCGCCCCCCGCGGCTCTGCTGGTCTTGGGAAGGCAGCCTCGGGAGGGAGGGAGCTTCCCCGGGAACCTCAGCCGGGCATCCTCCGGACGCCTGGGCACCCGCTCCGCCGCCCCCTTCCCTGCTCCTCCGGCTTCTGCTCGCCCGTGCCAGGGAGCGCCCGGCCAGCCCCACACCAGCGCCGCCGCCGCCGCCGCGCCCGCGACCCGGACCGCCCGCCCGGAGCTCCCGCCCGCCGCCCGCCCGCCCGCGCCTTGAACCCGGCTGGTGGGCTCGCCGGAGCAGCCCCCTCGCCGCCGCCGCCGCCGCCCCCTCTCCCTCTGCCCCCCCGAGCCGCTCCGTCTCCCGCTTGCCAATCGCAGATCCAAAAGGAGCCGGAGCGGGGAGGGACCTCGCCTGGCAGCGCCCAGGCAGATTAACCCGGCAATTAGCTCCCCCGACCGACGCCCGGCTCGCAGCTCCGCTCCGGGCGCCAGGCGGCCCCACAGGTTTGCGGGGGCGACGCGGGGCTGGGGAGGCGCGGCGGGCGGGCGGGCGGGGGAGCCGACCGGGGCTCAGCGCCGCCGCGGGCCGGAGAGAGACCCCCGCCCAGCCCGGGGCTCCTGCGGCCGCCACCCACGCGGGGGCAGGGGGCTCCTTTCCGCGCGGGGACGCCTCGGCGCCCTCCCATTGTGTGGGTGGCTGCGTGTGCGCGCCTCTCGGCGGGTGCGTGGAGCCGCGGGCAGCGAGGGCGCCGCGATCGCCCGGTCGGGACGGCGGCGGCGGGGCTGCTGCAAGAGCCGCTATGGGGACCCGCCGCCGCCGCCGCCGCCCGGGCGGCGGGGGGGCGGGCAAGGCGCTGCCAGGCTGGCGGGGCTCCGGGCGCCGCGGCCGGCAGGCAGGGAGGGAGGGAGGCAGCCGGGCACTGGCCGCGCTCGTCTTTCCCGGAGCGGCCGCCCTGCGGCAGCCCGGGCCAGTCTGGGGGTCGCGGCGGGCGCGGGTCGGGCCGGGGTCCGCGATGCCCCGCAAAGCCCCCCGCGCCACTCCGGCTTTCCTCCGCCCGGGGGACTCGGGCGGGGCTGCAGGCGGAACGGGGCCGGGGGTGTCCCGTGCACGTGTGGCCGGCCCGGCGGGCGTTGCGTGTCGGGGCTTGCAGGAGGGGGGGCGTCGCCTGCGCCCTGGGGCGGCTTTCCCCTGCAGGCGCACGTGCAGCGGCCTCCGGGCGCGCCCGGGAGAGGCTGGCCCGGCCGGGGCAGGACAGCGCTGCCCTGCCCTGCCCTGCCCTGCCCTCCGGCCGCCCGCAAAGGGGCCGAGCCGGCCCGGGAGACGCTCCTCGCTGATCTCGCCCGACCGGACGGGGTGGGCAGAGCGCCCCGGCACGTGGCATGAAACTCAGAGACTTCGGGGCCGCTTATTAGTGTGTGTCTCGCGCCCGCCTCTGCGCTCGTGAACAAACTTCCTCGGCGGGAGGGCGAGGAAAGGGGGGAGAGAGAGAAAGGGTGGGGGATAGTGCTCGATTGACACTTCGGAAGCCTATCCGGAGGCGAGGCTCGTCCCTTTACCTTCTATTGTTGTCCAGATGTAATCGCCGACCAATGAGGGTCGAAGACGGTGACGCTGGGCTGTCACGGCTTTGCCAGGAGAGGGTGGGGAGGAATGTAATTGACGTCTCCCGCCCTCCTATAGTCTGGCCCTGGTATGCGTGTGGAAGAACGGAGTGGTTGGCGGCGAGGCGACGGACGGGTCGCTTGGCCTATCGCTGTGGCTTGCCTAATTGGGAGGCGGGATGAAAGCGTCTGGATTGGGCTTTCGTCCAATGTCGCGTCCAAAGAGGAAGAAAGAAAATGGCGGCGTTGGCTGCCGAGGTGGGCTGGGTCGCGTACTACCTGGCGCCCCTGCTGCTGCTGCTGCTGCTGCTGTCTGAGGGGAATGAGCCGCGAGCGCCTCCCGCAGTTGAAGCCTTTTGGCGGGAGCCCGCGCTCAGCGCTTGCTCCGGGGAGCGTGGCTCTCCTGTCATCTGCGGTGCCGGGTGTGGCGGTGCATCTTGGCAGTTACTTTGGTGGACTTCAACTCCCAGAATTCCCTAGGCAGCTTGGCTAGCTGGAGAATTCTGGGAGTTGATGTCCACCCGTCTTAAAGCTGTCAAGGTTGCTTCAGAGGTCTCTGAGGGAGTCTGGGTTTACTGTAATTTTAATCTTTTTAAAAAAGAGATTGGACAACCGTTTCTCTGAAATGGTCTAGGCCTGGGTTTCCTGCCTAAGCAGGAGGTGGGACTAGAAGACCTCCCAGGTCCCTTCCGTGTTATTCTATTCTATTCTATTGTAAAAGCCAAAAATTGGAAGAGCCCTCCTGGCTGCAATATAAGTGGATTACCATTGACTTCTTCCACAATTTTATTTTATTTTTATTTATTTATTTGCAACCTCCTAGGCCAGGCTGTATATGAATTGGCATTTCATGGCGACCTCCTAGCTGAAAGCTTGCCTGGTCTGTGCCAGCTTAGCTTTTCGAGGTGGGCAAAATGCTGAGTCGCTCTTCCTCAAAAGAAGCTGACTCCTGTTATCCCCTCCAGGTCTTTTCTTGGCCCGCCATACGGAAGAAGTTTGTTTCTATGGACTCCTGGTGGTCTCCTGCCCAAGGTCTAAATCTTTCCTGTTTAGACTTTCTAGCGTAAACAAAGTTTGCCTTGGTGTAATGGCTGGATTAATAAAAATCCAAAATAGAAGGTTTGAGCCTCTGGTCTTCTGGCTCCAAGGAGGTGTCTCCTCTCAACTTGGAGCGCTTGAACCATCTGCAAAATGAATGCAAAGTGGGCGATCAGATGTCCTCTGAAAAAAAGGTCAAAAATTAAAAACAAGATAGTCTTCAAGTTGAGGCCCACTCTTGAGTTCATGAATATGTTCCCCTCTTTCTAGCTTATTTTCTCATCCATTAAATGTGAGCAGAAAATATTGGGATCCTTCCACCGACATCTCTGCCTCCCTAGAGAGTCTTCTGGAACTGAGCTGCAACTTAGGATCGTGGAGCACTTACAGATAGTTCTCATTTGGTGACTGCTTCATATGGTGACCGTTCACAGTGATGAAATAGGAATTTTGTGAGCAATCCTTGCCTTTATGACGTTCACAGGTCTGTAAAGCAAGGGAAAGCTGGAGTAAATTTAAGCACAGTTTCTTAGCGACTGCTTTGCTTAATGACTAAGCTGCTACTCCCATTTTTGTTTGCTAAGTGAGAACTATCTGTATTTTGTTGGAGCTGAAAGCTTCCCCCAGCCTTTCAGTACATTGCTGAGGACTGTGATAACTATAGGATAAGTTTTTTGTGGCTTTAAGAGTTCTCCTTAATATTGTTTTCAATCCAGTCAATTGTGATTTATTCATAGACCAGACTTAAGCACACGGTGGTTTACTCATCATCAGAATGACAGAATAACAGAATAAGCTAAGCCCATCTCATATTTATTTATTAATCAAATTTATATCACTGACTTATTTCACGAGAAGCGAATCTGCTCAGTGTATAAGAATACAACAATATTGTGAAAGCCACAGCTTTGTGGCTTGTTTTTAGCATGTTCTGTGATTTAGCATAATGCATCAGTTCTGCTGATGTGGTTTAGGCGACAACTTGAGATTAAGCAAACGGTTTATATGTGACTCTAGCCCAGTGAGATCGAAGAGTCCAGGATCGGGTGCTGGAAGTGTGAATTAATGTTGTAGTCGCCTGATGATGAAATGGGCGGTAAATAAATTTAATTGGGAAACTTTTCACTGGAAGTGGTATACAAGTTCTACTAAAGTGTCAAAATACTTGCAATTTATTAGTTGAAGCTATTGCTACTGTATGTACAGCAGATCATTGGCAAAGGTTTTTCCTCTTCTTTGAGATGTAAAGAAATACTTTGGGATAGTTTGGGGGCAAGGTTCAAACAACACACCACTGATCTAATAAGAATCTGCTTTATGTGTCCTTTTATTACGTGCATAAGGAAGTGGAATGCAAAATTTTAAAAAATGTTTTAAAATTGGAGTGTATTATTTTAAACAAAAACTATTACTACAGTGGATATAGGTGCAAATAATGGTTATGATTTTCCCTACAGTCATATGAAATAATCGATGCCAGTGAAAGATGTGTGGGAGTGGATGGTGCAATATCTAATGCAGTCCTTATTCTTATGAAGTCATGCCAAGAAGAGAGAAAGTGGATAGGAAGAACTTCTTACTGTACCCTCGGAAAAGTAATTATTTCTTTTCACGGCACATATTAAATTACAGAACGTTCCACTATAAGTTGCATGATTTATAGAGCATTAAAAGGTGATTTAATAAATTAATGGAGGACATAATCGTATTATCCACATGATCTCCAGAAGAGAAATGCTACACCCCTCAATTTGTCTTGCTGGAGAATCCTGGTGGGAGCAGGACGTGGCTCCCAAGTCCCCTGAACAGGCGTAGGCCCTGGGGAACAGAGTGCCCGACTCTACGAAGCCTTTTTGCCTGATGGAGTCGGGCTTTTTTTTTTGTCCTCTTAGAGAAGGATGTTCCTTTCTTCCTGCTCCAACTTTTCACCAGCCACCTCAGAAGATTTCTTCAACAAAGATTTGAGTCACACTTGGCAGCCTAAGGAAGCTTCTCGTGAGAAGGATTCAGTCAGGTGTCCATACTGAAATGCAGCTTATCTTTTGGAGTAGTGGTAGTCCTCAACTTACAACCATTTGTTTAATGACTGTTCAAAGTTACAACGGTGCTGAAAAAAGTTGCAGCATCCCCCTGGTTCACGTGATCAAAATTCACCTGTTTGACCTCTCTCTCTCTCTCTCTCTCTCTCTCTCTCTCTCTCTCTCTCTCTCTCTCTCTCTCTCTCTCTCTCTCTCTCTCTCTCTCTCTCTCTCTCTCTCTCTCTCTCTCTCTCTCTCTCTCTCTCTCTCTCTCCATTTGAAGCAATACTATGACATAAGTGATGAAGACTTGAGTAATTGTATTAATCATTCACAATCTTTAGGCAAGGAGATTTTGCTTTTGAGGGAGCTGGTGACATGGAGAAGTCTAGTATGTTCCAGCCTCATGACGTCTTCATGCCCAGTAAGACTGGATAGGCAGAGTGCTTAGAACATGGTGGGAATCAATAAATTACAAGATTTGGGGATGTTGAGAAAGTGGTACTTTTATGTATCCAATTATTGTATGCCTTGTTTCAACTTGGGGTTTGAAAGGTGGCAGACATAACATTGGCTGATATTCTGTCTTCTGAAAAACTCGAACTGTCATCTAATATGAATTTTGGAGTTTAATTCTAAGAAGCACATAAACTTTCCCCCCAAGTCCAACCGGTGCTTCTAAACGTTAGTTAATAACTAAGGCATTGGTCAGTAGAGGTGTAGCTTTTTAAATAAAGTGGTATATATTTACATTCCTAAATGATGAGGATGAAATTAACTTGCTTTCTAAAAATCTTATTTAGAATTTATGAAGACCGGGGAAGATTTGTACTGGCCAGGGAGAAAAGCCATCCGGGTGTAGAGATGGGTTCCATCTGGCGTAAGAAAATGACTCCATTTCCCTGCTACGTTGGCCGGTGAAGGGTTTGCTTAGAAGATCATGCCTGATAGTCCTCACAGTCTTTGTGTCTAAGGGACGGCTTCTTGAGATGGTGATTCCGGAAGGTAAAACTCGTTGCGTTGTGAATACGTAGGAGACGGATCGCTGACAGGAAGAGAAAGGAACTCTATGGGTAACTCTTGTGGGTGGAAGGTTATTGGTCAGCCATGGTAAAACTTGCGAATCCACTTTACACAGAGTGGATTCTGGAAGCCATCCACAAAGTCAAAAGGCAGAAGCAGAGGCCCTCGGAAGAGAGGATCTGCCATGCCGTTTGCGGATCGCACGGCTTGGATAAGAAGACCGTTTCCGAGCAGTTGGAGCTGAGCGTCCAGGATGGCTCTGTTCTCAAAGTTACCAACAAAGGCCTTGCATCCTATAAGGACCCAGATAACCCCGGGCGCTTTTCATCTCTTAAGCTGGATGAGATTCCCAAACCCTCCAAAGGATCTAAGGGAGCCTGTGGCGAGCTTCGAAACGTGGATTGGAATAAACTTCTGCGGAGAGCCATTGAAGGGCTTCAAGATCCAAATGGATCTTCCCTCAGAAACATAGAGAAGTACCTGAGAAGTCAACATGACCTGGCAGGGATCTTCAACAACCCCGTCTTTCAGCGGAGATTACGCCTGGGGGCCAAGCGGGCGGTCAATAGTGGGAGATTATTGAAAGAAGGACCTCAGTACAGGCTGAGCCAAGGTAGCTTGGAAAGCTCATTTCCTGCCTCCCTGCCGCCCGTCAGCCTCCTGCCTCACGAAAGGGACCAGGTAAGCCTGCCAGATTGAATCAAAGCAGCTGTTAGTGCGCTTTTTGTTGGAGTGCTTGTTTTGTTTTCTTCTTCAGTGCTTAGCTGCAGAGAGGAAATTTTAAATACGATGTTTAAGGAGTTTTTCAAGTGTCTAGTGTGGTTCCAAGATGTATTAAAATCTCATGTTCTTGGATAGCTTAAAAATATTTTAATGCTTATTCTCCTTTTCCAAAATAAAACAGGTGGATTTGAGGATTCCCCATCCAACCTAATGAAACCGAAAGAGAGTCGCTGCTGAGGAGCCTATAAGTGCAAAAAGAATTGGCTGATTATGTGGCGCCATTTCTGCTTGCACAGTTCAGATACGGTGGACTGAGCGAGCGACGGGGCCTCAGATTCAGGCCGGGAAGACCTGTTCTTTTTTTAAAAAAAAAATAATAATAATATGTATTTTAAATTGGGACGACTGGTATTAAGAAATCTAAGAATAAATAATAAATTTTTCTCTTTGGAAATGTTGATATATGATCAGTTGGTCTACCTATTCTAGATCAACTCTTTCTGTTTTCTGCAGTATGAAGCTTGTTTCCAGCTGTGGACTTTAATGGGATTCTGAATCTCTTTATTATCAGTCAAATTTGCTGTTTTTGGTTGCTGTGGATAAGGATGCGCTGGAGCAAAGCAGCGGTGCATGGAGACGTGCTTAATGGAAATTATTATTGGGCCTCTCCGTGGTGTTTTGTGTGGGTTGCCAGTTGTTGCCACTGATGGAATGGAGGTTTTCTTATTCCGTTTCTTGGCAGGATATGTGACTTTCCTCCATTCCCCTCAAATTGACTGCTCAATCCAGCAGGGCTCCCTGACTCATTAACTGAAACCTGCCCTCGCCCTGTGACTGCCTCCCTCCTGCAGGGTGTATTTCCCCCCCCCCCCCCCCGTCTAACCCTTCGGCATCCTTGCCTGACATGGTGTAGTTCACAACCGAAGCCAAAATACCGGTCATCCCCAAATTTGGGGTTTTCTGCCACAAACATGGACTGTGAGCACCACGTTTAGTTATTCATGCTAGGGGTCCAGTCACAAGGTTTTTAATTTGTTCAGTAAGTGTAATTTTACATAGTTTGATTATTTTAAATACGTTCCCAAATGCAGATTAATAGTGAGCAGATAGGATGAAAATGGATGGTGTTCATCCCCAGCCTGCTGTGCCAGCGGACTTCCGAAAACGGAACAGGGAGTGTTAGGGATATAAGAATATTTATTCATTTATTGAAGTAGTAATGCTTAAATTAATAAAAAGAGAGAGGGAGAAAGTCAATGTTGTGTTCACACTTCTGATGCTGACTGCTTGGGAACTTTATCTGAGAGTGAAATTTCATGGCTCAAAATCCTTCTGGCTTAGCTGCCTGCTTCTCTCCCCGAGATCAAACGATCGTCCTGGCTCCTTTGATCTTCTGAACGTCTGCAAAAGCTTGGGCCAAACCAGCATTTGGATTTATTGGTTAGTCATGAGAGTTTGTGTGCATTGACTGGTGGTGCCCGCAAATTCTGAATGAGATCTGGGATCGCTTTGCCTTCTGAAGTGCTCCTTATAAGGTCCTGAACGTACTTTAGAAGATTCCTTAATATCACAGCTTATTTAAACTACTATTTGAACATGAGAGCCATCTCCACTTCTTTGAATAATTTTACAGCATGTATTACAAAAAAGGAAGGATTTAGGATTTTCTATCACTTGTGTTATTACACTACAGGTGCTAGCATTTGTTGTAGAAATAAGTTATGATACAGAAATGTTGTAGTAGTAACTTACATTCCACTGTTTATATGGCGTATCAGACAGCATCCAAAGTGCTTCCTCTCTTCATATTTTCTCACAGTAACAACAGTTCTGGTCTGACCCAAAATTACCGAGTGGTTTATGGGACTGAAGGGAAAGGAAGACCTGGAGGTCTCCAGCGTTAGTCTAGCATCTTCTACACACCATCCTGGACTTCTTTTGAATAATAGCTGGTTAATTTTTCAAGGATATTTCTGTTTTTTTTTCTTTATCCCATTCATCCATTTTGTTTATTGTCTTCCATTTCCTTCAACTGGTCCAAGCGTAATGTTTTTTATTATTCTTTAACCTTTTGTCTCACCTGCCCAAACTGAGACGAGCTCTTGCATATGCAAGGGAGCAGCTGGTGTTTATATGATGCAGGACGATGGATCCATTGCTTCTCGGTGTGCAGTTTTCACAACTGGGCACGACCACTGGAAAAGCAACGGCTTTGGCAATGTTGGTCTTCATTGACGTGGAAAGGTCTGAATTATCCTTCACAATCTGTGTTGCCCCTGCCTCCCTCTTCAGGATGGATACCCTCTTTCCTTCTCCAGCACTCTGCCTACCTGTATCGACTCTCCTACCTGAACGTCTTTGCCATCACCTGTACATTCACTAACATGTATGGATATTGCGGCCGTCATGTTGCTGGACAATAGAAAACAATTGGTGCCATAGTTGCACTCCCTAACTACAATACTATACAAATAATCTTAAAATACAATTAAAAACCAAAGGTCTGGAAGAAAGACAATTCTTGAAAAACAGTGAAAAACATTCTAACCCAAACCCTGGGGAAAGATCTACACCAGAGGCCCCAACCTTTGGGGCACCAGGGACCGATTCCATGGAGAGAGGTTTTTCCGCGGACCGGAGGGGTGCGTGGTTTTGTGTGCTGCCTGCATCCCGCGGATGGGGCTTTGCTTGTTTGTGTGGACCAGTTGTTGGCATGCCACGGATCAGTATTGGTCCACGGCCCGGGGGTTGGAGACCCCTGATCTACACTGTCAGGGTCTTTTGAATCCAGCCCACCCAGCTGACAGACTTTTGGAAGGGTGGGGCCGGTCTTATTTGTTCCATAAATTTTTCATTCAGAGAATCAGTATCCTGGTTTCATATTTATTAACTTCAGTTTTTCTTTTCAATGGGATTCATCCATTATCTCTCTTCTCCCATCTCTTGTTCTTATTTTTAAAAGTATTAATTATGTCTTTTATGCCAGTAACTTAAACTTCTATTTTTCTCCTCCTTTTTTTCTTTTTTTGGTCTCTTTGTTCTTGATCTTGGGTATCTTATGTAAAATGAAGTTAATCTTTTAAAGCTTGGCAGCTTATTCATCCTCCCTTATTTTCATTCTGAGCTCAGTTTGATGCTTTATCAGAATCACAATTGCTGATAGGTCTCTAAGCATGGAAAACCATGTGTGCTTTTGAAGCCTTTAAAGAACTTCATGTTGAATTTATGTGGGATTTTAAGAAGCTAGCAAGTGGGGAAAAATTGCATGCCCAGCCAGTGGGGAAAAATTGCATGACCATCCATGTGGCTGTGCCTGTTCTAATCCACTCTGAGCTGATAAAGGATTTTGTGGAACTAAAGTTTAAAATAGCACTCTCTAGGCTCTTCTGATAAAAAATAGTTGCAAATTAAAAAATGTAAAACCAGTTAAACACAACTTATAAATCATTAATTATAATTAATTGTCACTTTTCTGTGAACATAAAGGTCTACATTAAAATGAAATTCTGCTACCCAGAAGATAGATAAATATAGATAAATATTCAAAAAAGAATATGTTTATGTATATGTATGTATGTATATATCTCCATATATATTTTAATCGCAGTCCATTTTGAATACATAGCAGAAAAAAAGTCTTGAAATAAGAGTTAATAAGGTTGATACTATATGGTACATAGCTGTTACAGAATAGTTGTTCTGCTTCAGATATCATGAAGCCCCCTCCCAGAAGGTAACAAAGAAAACTGGTCATGGAGAGGATGCGTAGCGTCCCAGGTGATACTCCGAATCCTGGTCCAGCATCTCTTGCATGCCGTGTCCTGGATAGAAGGAAGTGAACTCCCAATAATCTTTTTCTGCTGTCCTCACCACTCTCTGCATAGCCTTCGTGTCCAAAACAGTAATACTTTCAAACCAGACAGTAATACAATATGACAGGATGCTCCCGATAGTCCGTCTGTAGAAAGTGGTGAGGACAGGGGAAGGAAGATGTGCTCTTCTCATATGATGCAGAAAATGCAGGCGCTGCTGTGCCCGCTTCACCAGTGTCTCACGGTTGAGCGACCAAGCTAGTCTGCTCCTTAGCAGTATCCCCTGAAACTTGATGCTGCTAATCACCTCCACAGGGGAATCAGGAATAGACAGAGGTGTGTGGTTGTGCTTGCTTTTTCTGAGATTGACAATGATCTCTTTCGTTTTTCCTACATTTAGAACCTGGCTGTTTTTATTACACCAGTCCTTCTAACCCTCTACCTCCTCCCTGTAAGCACCCTCATTGTCATCCTGGATAAGGCCCACTATTTTGTATCATCCACATACTTCACAATATGGTAGGTAGCAAACATTGCACAACAATCATGGGTCAATAGGGACCCATGTGGACTTAGGACACAGCCCTGAGGAGAACCTGTGCTCATGAAAATGATGTTAGAAATACTAGTCCCACAAACTGGGGCTCTTTTTTCTTCTACTTCTTCTTCTTCTTCTTCTTCTTCTTCTTCTTCTTCTTCTTCTTCTTCTTCTTCTTCTTCTTCTTCTTCTTCTTCTTCTTCTTCTTCTTCTTCTTCTTCTCCTCCTCCTCCTCCTCCTCCTCCTCCTCCTCCTCCTCCTCCTCCTCCTCCTCCTCCTCCTCCTCCTCCTCCGTATCTTAAAATGTACCTTTCCTCCCCACCTAGCATCCAGTCTTGGTCTTTTGTCCTTTTTCCTTCCTACATGACAGATCTGTGGCCTAACATGATTTGCTTCTTCTGAACATAATTTTATAATGTTCTGTTTTTTGTTTGTTTTTATTTTAAAAAAGATGGATACATTGTCAAACATTCATTGTTCTGTGCTATAAAGGAGCCATAATTTTGATTCATGTTTTAAAACATAAAGTGTGTGTGTCTGTGTTCAATTAGGCTAATTTAATTCCTGCAAGAATGTACTGAGAAAATCTCTTGTATCAGTTAGTTATGGCAATTAGTTGTCACTGGCAGATACGCAGAATTGATGCATCTGTTCATATAGATGGTTATCACAAGGGCTAAATGTATTAATTTCTGGTCCTGGAATGTAAGTGGTGCTTTTCATCCAAAGCTATTGCTCTAAGATTTCTACCACTCAGTATGTTGCTCTCAGTAATTTTGTCGCTCAGATCCAATTATCGAGCAGTGCTTTCAAAATCAAGCTTGTCTTGGCTGCAGGGCGAAACATGTTAAGGTTTATCAAGACTCACTTATACTCAATGATGTAGATTATGTAGATTGTTTCAGAACTGATCACTGTGATTCTAGAGTTCTTGGTGTCTTATTTATTTTAAAGAATAACGGAATGGAGTGGATTGCTTTGAGAAGCAAGATTATTCTCTCATTAGCTGAATAGAATGACAACATTTCATTATTCTGTGATATCACTGAATATCTCTGCAGAGCTTTACTTATTCGGGGTCTGCATAATATAGAAAGATAAATGCCTAAAAAACAATCAGAAGAAAGTGAAGGGTGGGCATTCTCCTATTTATTATAAAAACTTCTCACTTCTTTCCCTGGTGGAAATCCCTGATATTTGTGAAAAGACATACACCAGGTAAACAAATAACCCTACATGTGAATGAATGTAGACAACAAGGACCTCATTTTAAATCTGGGGTGGGGGGAAATAATCTCTAGGTTCAGAATTGGAAATGTCTTTCAGAAATTGATTCTGATGGGAGTAAGAAGTAATAAGTTCAAAAGCTGATAGCATTGTCCAGAATAAAGTTTGGTTGATGGTTTCACGTGCCTAATTTTACCCAGCACAACCTAGACTCGAGACTGTTTATGGCAATATTCCACTAAAGAAATTCTGGTGCCATAAGCACCTATTGGCACCAGGTCTTCTGATGTTCTTTTTGTTGTAGCTTCATCTGTTATTAGCTTTGATAGGCCTGTACGTAATACTGTATTAATCAATCAATCAGAATAGAACTGGAAGGAACGTTGAAGGTCTTCTAGTCCAGCCCCCTGCTCAAGCAGGAGACCCTATACCATTTCAGACATGTGGCTGTCCGGTCTCTTCTTAAAAACCTCCAGTGATGGAACACCCACAGCTTCTGAAGGCAATTTCGGTTCCTCTGATTAATTATCCTCACTGTGAGGAAGTTTCTCCTTGGTTCCAGGTTGCTTTTCTCCTTGATTAGTTTCGATCTGTTGTTTCTTGTCCTGCATTCAGGTACTTTGGAGAATAAGCTGACGCCCCCTCTTCTTTGTGGCAGCCCCTCAAATACTAGAATATGCCTATCATGTCACCCCTAGTCCTTCCTTTCTCTAGACTGGCCATACCCAAGTCCTGCAACCGTTCTTCACATATTTTTGCCTCCAGGCCTTTAATCATCTTAGTTGCTCTTCTTTGCACTTTTCCCCAAACTCTCAACAACTTTTTTGTAATGCAGTGACCAAAACCACATGGAGAGGAATATTTACATAATTACACATAATTCCATGGAGAGGAAATTAGTTCCAGAATGTCCAGAATGAATGGATGGATGGATGGATGAATAAATGAATGAATGAATGAATGAATGAATGAATTAAATGTAGTATTGCTGGTTCCACTTTTCTCTCCTACCAGAGCTTCAGCCCTTTGCAGATAAAAAGACCGGCTGTTACATATCTGACAATGATTGAATTAATTATTGGAAGATGCATAAAATCCTAACAGCTAAATAGGCAGTTGTTTGGAGAATACGCTTCATTGAAGAAGACAGGTAGATGTAAATGTGATTTTGAGTGGGAAATTGATGAGTGTAAGACCAGCAGAGCCCTGAACAGTTTAGGAAAAATGGTATAGAAATGAATTAGTATAATATTGATGTTGTTCCAATTTGAATGGAGAACGGTGCAGGAGTAATGTTGCTCCTGTAGTATACAGGAACAATGCCAAACATGTATTGGAGAATTGTACAGATAACATTTGTAATGTCAGAGAAAGTAGAAAAATCACACATAAAGGATTGTACTTAAGATACTTGTTTGTTTTGGAATAAACTTCCAGATGGGCTTAAACAGGAAAGACAGTGCTAAAATCTACCTTAGAATTTTTCTCTATTTCTTGCAATGTCCAAGCCAGTGATATGACACATTCTTATATTCATTGTCTTAATTATATTTCTTTTAAGTATATTATTTATTAGACCTCTTTTATGATGACTTTTAGTTGATGATTTAAATAAATAGTTGGGTTATGTGTATTCTAATTCAATGCCCCTTCAAAGCTGTAGAGGAACATTTTCTCCCCCTGTGGACCTGGCTGGTAGAAAGGAATTTGTACTTAGGAACCCCCTGATTTATCTTCCGTGGATGAGGATGATTTGACAGCCAACCTGTTGTTATTGAACTTTCAAGGAACTTCTGTGCAGTTGGGTAACACAAATTAATAATTCAAGTACTATGTCTGAAGGGCTTCTGGTTTGCTCGCAGTTATATACTACACATTTGTGTATGATATTTCATAATGTCATAAACACAGTGGATATTCAGTGCTTTAATTAAGAAATAACTAACAAGCAAGACGTCTCTGTGAGTGTGTGGGGACATGGCTGTTCCTAATAGACTCCCATTTAGGTCTTAATGAGGTTTGATCCTGCTTAGTTTATGATCAATCAATAATCTGATTGCATGCTGACATATACGGTACCTGGACTTTATACTCCCAGATTGGTTTACTATTTTTATTATTTTTATTTTATCTTTGTTGCTTTGATTATGAGTGCTAATAACATATTAAGAATAAACCTAAGTAGCTTTGTGCAAATACGATCATTATTATTTATACTACGGTACACTGCAGTTGTATAGTTTGCCTTCTTCATTAATGCAGTGAGAGAGTCATTAAAATGCCTGCTGTTCAAATATTTGATCAAACTTCAATTAAAAACTATGTATTTCAAGTTAAAGGAGAAAACTCTACAGATTTGTAATTGAACATGACAGCTGTTCAGTTTAATTACGAGTGGATAATATTTTTTGGGAACAATTGCTATCAAGTGAGCCACCTAAAGAGATGAGTTGAATGATGAAAAAGGCTGATATCAAAAGTAATTGGTTATTTTCATTTAAAGTTCCATTCTTTTTGCTTAGATTAAATAAGGTTGATTATTTCACGAGCTAATAAAGAAAAGAAGTACGCAGGTCTAGCTGCGCTGTTTAGATGTCATGACAGATGCTTCTGAAAGCATTGCTATTCCTATAACCTCTGAAAGATGCGGAGAGTTTATTAATGAGCTGCTTCAAGTGATGTACAATAACTTTGGTCGGATGAAAACAGATGTGAATGGCTCTGTTTAAATATTAAGCGGGCTCTGGGCCTCTGTTGGCTTGTTTTAAGGTGACCCAACAGTATTATATTTAAAAATACCTCAATTAAATGCTGAGTGCTTGACCTTGTTTAAATAGTTGTAATTGATTATGGCTGAAGTATCGGTGGAAGTACTGTTGGTAACAACTCTCTGTCTGACTGAGGCATGTTCGTTGACCTGGACAAGGAAGTTACGCACCCTTTTATAAACGCACAATCCAAGTAACAGGGCAAAATAAAAAACAGTTTAAGAAGAGTTGGATAAGCAAGATAAAAATGGTAAGATAGGCAAATGCTAAATTAGGAATATTCTCAATTAACACTTTAGATTAAAAAACAAACAAACCCCACTGTAGTCTGTGAGAGGATGCTGTGTATAAGACCATAGAACGTAAGGAACCTTGGAGATCATCTAGACCAGGAGTCCTCAACCTTGGCAACTGTAAGGCTTGTGGACTTCAACTCCCAGAATTCCTCAGCCAGCCACAGCCAGGGAGCCCAAAGTTTCTGCTGCTAAGCGAGACACTCATTAAGTGAGTTTTGACCCATTTTACAACTTTTCTTGCCACATTTGTTAAGTGAATCACTGCAGTTGATAAGTTAGTAGCCCGGTTGTTGAGCGAACCCAGCTTCCCCACTGGCTTTGCCTGTCAGAAAGTCGCCAAAGGGGATCACGTGACCCCGGGACGCTGCGACCTTAAAAAAGACGAGTCAGTTGCCAAGCGTCTGAATTTTGATCACGTGACCCTGGGGGGGGGAAGATGCTGCAGCGGTCGTGTGAAAAACGGTCATTCTTCAATTTTTGCTATTTTTTTTTTTAAAAATGAGAAATTTATAATGGCTGATCTTTGGAAATGCTTAAACATTTGTTGTTTTTGAGTTTTCTAAACCCACCCTTCTTGTGAGGGCAGCGTCCCCCAAAATAAGAGGATTCCATATATAAAATTTTAGATCCTACGTGAGTATTTGAAAGAAAGGGACTCCTTCCTTTAGAGGCTAGGAGTTCTGTATATAAAAAAAAACTGAACTGAAAAATTAAATGTATCGGCACAATTTGAATGTAGATTGCATACAATTCAAGCTTTTGCAAAGCCTAAATGTTTAAAATTCTTCCTGTTCCCAAACGCAGCTTGGAACTAATTTTAAGAATATGTGTCAACTCCAATGATTATAATAAGGTTTATTCCCAGGTAACTGTATGCTGAATTGTGAATTATGCACCCTCCAGTATTAACACCTGTAGCTATCCTAGTGAGTCTGGGAAGGATGTAAGTTAAGTGTTTTGTCTGTATCTCTTGATAACTATGAAGGTTTCCTAGACGTTGGTTTTCTCTTTTAGCTACGGAGGACTGGAGCTGCTGCTTCATGCATCTAAGATACTTCCCTTTCATAGGCTGGAAATACTTAATTCCTGTTTCCTAACACCTATGAGGTTTAGATCACTTTGGCAGAACCGGTAGCTAATTTTGTGTTGCCCAGGCCTGGAACGGACTTCCGGAGGCGGCATCACACAGAGAACCGGTTGTTCCCATATTTGAATCCCACCACTGGTCTAGATGATACAAAGAATAATTGTAAATTTGGGCCAAATTTATTCCTAGTTGTTAGGAACGAATAACGTCCTGGAAACAAGAATTAAAGTATTTGAATTTACAAAATTATAAAAGAGTAAATGTTTATTTCTGCCAGTAAAGAAGGAATCTAATCCACTGAGGTCAAGAAAATAGAAAGCAATTCTTTGGAAGAGAACTAACTAATTAACCTGACCATTCTTTCCGTAGCCCCGGGCTGATCCCATCCCCATATGTAGCTTCTGTCTGGGGACAAAAGAGTCCAACCGTGAGAAAAAGCCAGAGGAACTCCTCTCCTGCGCTGACTGCGGTAGCAGCGGTAAGTCACTCCGGTCGGCCGAACGACAAGGCATATATTTATATTTGCAAATTGAGGGTCCTGCCAAGATGCTCTGATGGATGGAAGGAGAACTTCATTCCCAGGAGGGCGTAAGTTAGAAAGCTTTCTCCCACGAGTGTAATGCTCTCTGAGGTTCTTTCCACCCAAAGGTTGCATTTTGGAATGTCTGCTGTCCGTTTTGGTCTTTTAAAATAATAATAAAAATAAAAAATAAAAAAGTTGAGTATGTCATCTACCTGAGACAAGCAGTGGAGTAAGCTGGGTGGGTTTCATCAGATGCACAAGAGCGTTGTTTTGAGAGAGAAATATTCTATGTTCACAGCCCTTACTGGAGCTGCAATGGAAAGAAAAGAGAGAGAAAAAGGGAAATAGTAGAAGAAGGAAACTGAAAGGAAGTTGCTTGGGATAGTGACAAAAATCCAACAGGGTCGTTAGACACGACCCAGACATTTTTATGCCCAGTAGACAGGTAACCCAGATCGTGTAATAAGAAACTTTTGTCTTTGTGCTAGGTCGGATAAAGTCCATTTTGGCTAAATCCACTGATTCTTAACCCGTTACCTTGAAATCTCAGACAGAGCACCTTGGGAAAGTGAACTATTTTTCCATTGGTTATGGGATACATTTTACTCATAGTGGATCACGCAACGAAGTCTGCATGCCTTTGGGAATCTGATATGCTGGTAGAAATGACCAATTTTATTTTGCGTATATTTTCTTATAGGACTTTGATTTGTCAAAGTTCATGTGCTTCGTGGACAAACTTTTGTAAAAGATACTTTATCTTTTTACGGCTGCATCTGTTTTATGAGGGATGCAGGCCTATAAAATGTAAGAAAAGCTATGCTGGATGAGATCAAAGGCCCATGTAGTCCAGGAGAGAAACCCAGGCAGGATACAGATGTGACAGCTCAACCCTACATCTGGCATCCAGTAGTTCACTTGCATTATACGGCTAAGTCTCTGGCAGCAGAGCAGATGTCCCTGTTTTTTAAGGCCTTAACTATCTAAAAAGGAAAAGTTTGTGAAGAGAAGCCATGCCTTGGGTTTTCTGGGCCTTGATTAAGGCAGGGGGGTTAAACTTTTTTCAGGTCGAAAGTCTATGGTAGCATCCCAGGCACTGCAGTCTGAGAAATGAAGATTTTAATTTAGAAGTAATCAAGTAAATTGTATCTACTGTAGTTAATAGGATTTACCCCCACCCCCATGTCCAGTTGTTTTCTTCTTCTTGTTGTTGTTGCACTGAACATTTCAATCTGGGGATGGGACTGCCAGGCAAGATGGGGTGATGTAGTCGTTATCCCTTTATTTCCCTAGAGCAGGGCTGAGCAGCTACCTATGCCCACTTTACCACCTGTGGACTTTAACTGAGCCAAGTTGGCTCAGGATTTCTGGGAGTTGAAGTCCGTAGCTGCCATCCCCCCTCCCCCCCCCACACACAGCAGGTGCTCCTGGCTTTCTAGTTTCGAAAATAGAAGTTTCTGCTATTTGTGGAAGAGGTGCTTCTTTTCATTCCCTGCAGATAATGGCTTTTTACTACTGATACTTGATGTAATAATCAGTGAAATATCTTTCCTCATAACAATTCACAGTCACTGGTCAGGGAGATCAACATTGAGAATTCCAGTGCTTAAATAAATAAACTTTCAGATACATTATAGATAAAATAAATTTAATTGGTTAGTTAAATGTCATTGAACATAACATTTTGAGACTGGCAATGGAATTGCTAAATGGCTAAATCTTGAATAAAGGAGTTCTTAATAAAATGCAAAAAAATATATCCTAACTTATGAGAACTTCCTGGACTAGTGTTTCTATTGCAACAGAACGCTTAAAATGAAGGTTGTACTCTTTGGTTCTTTAATAGGGCACCCATCCTGTCTTAAGTTTTGTTTGGAGTTAACAACAAACGTGAAGGCCTTAAGATGGCAGTGCATCGAGTGCAAGACCTGTAGCGCCTGCAGGATCCAAGGGAAAAATGCCGTAAGTAAAATTTTATATCCCGTTCCCACAAGGCCCATTTGGCTCCTAGGGGACTCATGCATAATTACTAGTATGTTCTGCTCATTAGAATGTCTACTAATTGTATTTCAGATATTTATATATCACCTTCCCTATAACTATGATCAGGACTGCCCCCAGTATTAATTTATAATAAAATTGTTAACTATCATGACATATTTATCCAAATATTTAATGTACCAGAGATAAATTCCTTGTGTGTCCAATCATACTCGGCCAACAAAGAATATCCTATTCTACATTCTATTCTACAATATTTACACGAAAAGAGTGACAGGAATGAGACCTAGCCGGGTAGCCCAGCTGATAATTTAATAAGAGCCTTGGGTCATGAAAGTGCCAAGGTTCCTTTATTTATTCCCTCCCCCCCCTTTCTCTCTTTCAGGATAACATGCTTTTCTGTGACTCTTGTGACAGAGGTTTCCACATGGAGTGCTGTGACCCGCCACTTTCTCGAATGCCAAAAGGTGAGCTTGGCCAAATCTGTGTGCCTCGGGGTTTCGTTCATTTCGGCTGTTGCTAAGTGGTTCCAAGAGATACTTATGTGGAATCCAATGTGTGCTGATGATTGAGCACTCTGGACATTTGAAACCACTTTCCCCTTGCTTCATTTTACTAATTGCATTCATAACGCTTTTAAGATTTAGGCAACCCATGGAACCCTCCTTTTTAAGGGTCTTGGTTAATGTTTCGATGATATGCTAAATAGCGCTCAGTGAGACATAAATGAGGCTAGCCCTGTTTAGCTTTGCTGTATGATTCTTTCTTCCTTATTCTGCTTGGAATACAATCTGGAAACTTTTGCTTCATGTCTGCTTCTGGAATTATGAGGAATCTTCAATATGGTTAATTAAGGAAATTGCACCACCTAGAACTGAACCGTTAAACATAAGCTTGATTAATGATAGTTGAAGGATTAGCTAGTATGGCTTCCCTGGTGGGTCTCTTTGCCACAGTTTTGTAGGGATGAGGCTATTCTCTACCTTCGTGTTTTATAAAATTAATGGTACTTGGGATTTTAAGATTGCAAAGGAATATTTTCCATTTTTCAAAAGAAGAAAAATGTGTTATAATTTGCTCGCTCTACCTTTAAACTTAACATGATAATCAGTAGTCTATTCAGCCTTTTACTGCTGATAAGGTGGGTTATATTTTGATTTCATGCTGTTTGTTTCAGCACTGAAAATGACTTTTCTTTATGTCAAAGTCTCCTGTGCTGCTCCTTTCTAATACTTTCAGCTGGATAATTAATCAAAAGCTTAAAATAAAAATAGCTTTTGAAAATGAACAGCTTATCTTGCCAAGGAGGATTTATTACACATATACACATCTGACTAAAAGATTTCTCTATAACGCACAGACCATGAGTGGTACGTATCATCTCTATATGAGCTCTTCAACTAGGGCTGTTACCTTACGCCATGGTTTCATACTGTACGTTAAATGAATTTATTTGGGGTTTTTTTCTCATTCACAAGAACTAACCTTATTTGTGGTGCTGTTTTATTCTGCATTCTGTCCAGTTCTAGAAACTTAGATTGAAATGGGCGGCTATAAAAATAAAACAAACAAAAACAGATAAAAGCCATTAATAACGTATTGTCCCACGGCCCACACGCTGGGCTCCGTATTCAACTACAGGGTTCACTTATCACTCGTGTCTGTCTAAAGTACAGGCAGACCTCGAGCCCAACATTTCTGCTGCTAAACAAGACAGTGGTTAAGTGAACTTGGCCCCATTTTACGATTCTCCCTTGCCACAGCGGTTACATCAGTTGTTCTGTCAGTAACCCGGTTGTTAAGTGAACCCGCCTCCCCCCGTTGACTTTGCTGAATGGAAGGTGGCAAAAGGGGATCACGTGACCCCCGGGACACTGCGACCGTCCTAAGTACGAGACGGTTGCCAAGCGTCTGAACTTTGACCTCGTGACCAGGGGGAGGCTGCGGGGGTTGCAAGTGTGAAAAACGGTCACAAGTCACTTTTTCCAGTGCCATCGTAACTTTGAACGGTCACTGAATGAACTGTTGCAAGACGAGGACTTCCCGTACTGTCAACCGCTGTCTTCCCCTACTATTTCCTCCCGTAAAACAGACTTTGGTCCTCAGCTTTTTTGTTGCTGAAAAAAAAATCTAGTTACTGTAGAGTGTTGATAGCTGCCAAGATGTCTTTGCGCACCGAGCTGGAAATGCATGGATAACACATTGACCTGCAGGGTGTGAATACGTGAACTAGAACGTCGCTGTCGTAGGTTGTGTCAAGACGGCGGCCTGTCATTTGGGTTTTACCTGATGCAAGAGGAACCGTCTATTCTCTCTCCTCGGTCCGTTGACTGGGGAGCCTGTCCCGAGGATGGAGGGGCAGCAGCAGAATTAACGGGCTCCCTTTCATGTTGAATTCAGGCATGTGGGTTTGCCAAGTCTGCAGGCCAAAGAAAAAGGGGAGGAAGTTGCTTCATGAGCGCGCTTCCCAGATACGGCGACGCTACACAAAGCCTATTGGACGACCAAAAAGCAAATTAAAGCAACAAATGTTGTAAGTATTCTGTCTTGTTTTTCTTTCTATTAAGGAGATCCCTTCCTTATGATCTTTTCAAAATGAGATTATTAATAATTTTCCCCATTCCACTGTAAGCTGTTTGATGGATCGACTAGACTAGACGAGAAGAGAAGAGAATGCAGATTAGAACAGAACAGAATATAGAATGGAATGGAAACACAAACAGAATATACTACAGAATAGAATAGAATAGAATATAGAATAGAATTAGAATGAATAGAATAGAATAGAATAGAATATAGAATAGAATAGAATATAGAATAGAATACAGAATAGAATAGAATATAGAATAGAATGGAAATATAGAATAGAACAGAACAGAACAGAGCAGGAATAATAACTTTATTGTCACTTTAAATGTATGCTAATCAGCATACTTTAAAATGAGATTTCGTTGCATACATCTCTCAAAGGGTAACCACCTCCAATATACACTGCATAAACATAACAAAAAATAAATTATGCATACACCCACATACACACACACGTATGTGGCCCAGAAAAACAACACAGTCTAGTTCGGATGTATACATAAATCTGGCGAGAAAAAAGCATCTTGTGAATTTACCAGACCGATGGCATAGGGAGCAAAGTTGTTAGAGATGATATTCCTCCTCCTCCTCCTGTTAAATCTCATAGTATTTCTTTGTATTTATTTTTTGCTTGTTTTTTTATGGATAGAGAAGTATAGACCTATGAGATCAAAATCAAGTTATTTTAAAAACTGCCTTGGAATTTGTTTTATTTGATGTATGTATTGTTTGGCAGAACAGCTTCCTTCGTGACTCAAGCAGCTGATCTGGTCCCCCACCCCAAATTCTTGTTTTCTAGAGCAAGGGGAAATGGGGACAGCATGCCCCAATGCAAAGAGCATAGTAGGGTCTTACCCAGGGGTCCTCAAACTTGGCCCTTTGATGACTTGTGGACTTCAACTCCCAGAATTCCTCAGCCAGGGGAGTTGAAGTTCACAAGTCACCAAAGGGTCAAGTTTGAAGACCCCTGGTTCTTCCCTGTGGGGTAATTGCTCTTCATCCTAAAGAAGTAGGCAAGTCTGTGTTTGTGCTTAGAATGTGGGCGTTATATTGCCACAGTCACAACTGAGGACACCAGAAAATTAGTTCTCATTATAGTGTTAAAGGGGACAAGAATTAGCAGATGAGACAGAAATACCTTGTGAGTGTTAACCTTCTTTAAGTTATATATATATATATATATATATATATATATATATATATATATATATATATATATATATATATATATATATATATATATATATATATGTGTGTGTGTGTGTGTCAAGTGGTTATTTTTTAGATTGCACCCTGTAAACCCAAATATGGGAGGAAGAAATCATTCTTTCCTTTGCTTGTTTCAGCTCAACCCAGAGCCATCTGCAAGCACAAATATATATATGTTGTTTAAAATTGTTGACAAAGAAATAAGGGAATTTCTGATATAGCTATTTCGAGTTTCTTAACTCTCTTCAGTCAGAACTCACCCTTCTGGGATTCGAACCTGGGCAGTCTGCATGCTAAGCAGATGCTTTAACCTGTTGAGCCACAAGTTCTCTCCTGCTTTGTCAGTAGTCAGGGAGTAAGGATACTCCCTGACTACTGACAAAGCAGGAGAGAACTTGTGGCTCAACAGGTTAAAGCATCTGCTTAGCATGCAGACTGCCCAGGTTCGAATCCCAGAAGGGTGAGTTCTGACTGAAGAGAGTTAAGAAACTCGAAATAGCTATATCAGAAATTCCCTTATTTCTTTGTCAACAATTTTAAACATATATATATATATATATATATATATATATATATATATATATATATATATATATATATATATATATATATATATATATATATATATATATATATATATATATATATATATATATATATATATATATATATATATATATATATATATGTTTGTGTGTGTGTGTGTGTATATATATGTATATATATGTAGGTCTTTGGTTCTTCGGGTTTTCTCCCACATAGAATTTGATGTGGGAGAAAACCCGAAGAACCAAAGACCTACATACAAACACCCGCGAAAACCTCAGAAAACAACCAAAGACCTACATATACATATGTGTGTATTTGTTTTCTGAGGTTTTCGCGGGTGTTTGTATGTAGGTCTCTGGTAATTCGGGTTTTCACCACCACACATCCACGCAAAAAGCAAACCCAAACCCACACCGATGATGAGGCACAACCACAAACCAGAAGCCAGACCACAGCTGCATCATTAGCCACTTTAAACCCCTCCAATCCATACATGAAGCAAACTGACACCCACCATGAAGATGAGGCACGACCACGAATGCGAAGCCAAACAGCTATGCAGCTCACCATCTCTAATCCCCCTGCAACTCAGACTAGCCTGAGCACAACAAAGCCCCCACCCAAACAGAACACTCCCCCAGTCAATCAGAGCACAGCCAAGCCCCTAACCAATCAGAACACACCTCCACCCAATCAGAACACAGCCAAGCTCCCAGCCAATCAGTTCAAACCCCCACTGGCAGTTAAAAGGAAGAAACAGCTACAATCACACATTGCTCCTAGAAGCACGAAGCCGAAAGCACCAGCCTGAAGATGACAAATGGGACTTCGTCGAAACGTTGCCAAGACACTTCAAATTTTACGCGGGAGAAAACCCGAATTACCAGAGACCTATATCTAATGCACATTTTATTCAAGTACTATATGTACATTATATTTTTCTCATAATTAATACAACTATCTTTTTAAAAAACCCTACTCTATTCCTGTTTAAATGAGTTCCACATTTCAATACCTGTGCCTATGCAAAGTTTATGTCTGTAGACAATTGGCTTGTAAATGACAAGCACAGCCTGATTTTTAATCTATTTAACTTTCTGCTGCTTTGGCATCGGTCTTTAGGAAGGGCGTGGAGAATCCATTCCGGTTGTCAAAATCCATGTACTGCTTTCTCCTAACACTTAATAAGTATAGGACATTGCAGAAACATGTGTTTTATAAAAGCATGATCCTTTGGAATTGTAGCTATTTATTGTGACCATGACACACCATACTATGTTTTTATCTTTGTTGTATTTTTTTTACTTCTTTCATTAAAACACTTTTAATATAATTTTTTTCTTTTCTTTTTGACAGTATATCTGTCTCCATCATTATCTTTGTGATTTGCTTTTCTTTCTCTTTTTTATTATTACTAAGAAGACAAATCATAAAAAAACTATGCACCAGACTAGGAGACGGTGAGTTCTAGTTTTGCCTTAGGTATGAAAGCTGGCTGAGTGATTTTGGGCCAATCACCAGGAGAAGGTGAGTTCTAGTCCCGCCTTAAACATGAGAGCCTGGGGTGACTTTGGGTCAGTCCCCCTCTCGCTCAGCCCAACCAACCTAACAGAGCTGGTATTGTTGGGAAAAGACGAGTAAGGAGTATTAGGTATGTCCACTGTCTTGAGTTATTTATAAAATAATAAAGACAGAATTTAAAAAAAAAAATCTAAAAAAGAGAGAAATCAATCACAACTGTAGCTTCATAGCTAATGCCAGGCCTTGACATATTCAGATTGCTATGTGGAAAGATAGAAGAGTAACCCCATTGCCCATGTCAGTAGCTAATAAACTTAGCAGTCCGTGAGAAAGAAGACTCAACTATGGTCCAAATGGAAGGATGCCACCTTCTTTGGGCCAAATGGCTTCCTTGGGTTGTGACCTTTCTCTTCACGTTACGACTGTTAATGTCACCTGTCATTCTTCCATTAAGTGGCCGGGGGGAGGGGGGATATGCCTTCTATAGAATATTTAATATTCAGCGAGATGTACGAAGGGATTAAATGGATTTGAAGTAATTACAAAATTTTCTGTTGATTTTCAGTTGGATAACTCTTCCTATCTGTGGATATTCTCACATGTAAAATGAACGAGAAAGTGAAATATCCTCCTTTTAATCACTGACACCATTGAGATGGGTCTGACATTTACTTAAAAAGTGATTTCTTTAACCTTTCAGCGCTTCCTTAAGCAAACTGCGTGTTCTTTCTCACTAAATCTCAGTGCTGCTCACTCATCGGCTTCCCCTCTTTCTGTTTTCCTTTGTTGTTAATTTTATTTATGCCTCTGTAACTTTTTGCTAGGCTTGCACACTTTTTGCAGTTAAAGAAAAATAAATTACTGTGTTTGCATTTCGATCTTAATGGTGTATAGAATGACATTCTTCTTTAGAAACTAATTTACTTTAAGTAGAGTTTTATGGCTGATATAAAAGTGGTATTTTTGTAAGTAATCATCTCCATGTATTATATGAGAGCATGCTACATTTGGGGTATCGCCTTCCTCTATATTGTCTGAATGTTGTTTTCATAGTTGTTGCCTTAATAGAATAAATTGACTTGCAACTTATCTGTTGTGACCCTCTGGATGCGTATTGTGGTTGTAACTATGCTCCGGAGGCAGGAATTTTATTTACCAGATGCAACCTCACAGACAGTCAATGAAAGCATCCTTATTAGTAGGGTTAAACTGTCCTAATTGTATATTATGCTGGGTAAAATGTATTAACTGTATATTGGATTAGGTCTGTAAATTGCTACCGTGGTTATCAAATCAGTGTGGCGCCTCAGGGAGGCCGCTGCGTTCCTGCAGGGTTTTTAAATTCAGAATTGGGCAATACACTGTGACCTTCTTCAGAAAGAACATGGTTTACTGGAACCGATTGACTTCTTGTCATGTCGGTTTGACATTTGGGAGGGATTTATTAGAGAACAGCATTCTGTCACTCTGCGAAGAAAAAACTGACTTCTGGCTATCTAAGGTTTCGTGGGACTGGCTGAAAATCAACGTGCTCAGCTTTTTTTCTTAAGCTGCTATAGGCAGGTGTTAGGACTTGGACATTTTAATCACTTTTTTATTGTTTCTTAATTAGTTTTCTTGCCATGAAATGACTCCATGTGGGGGGTTCGGTTGATGTGAAAGTGTAGTCTGAATTTAATGTAATTTAACCACGATTAATGCCTGTTCTGAGAAAGGTTTTCTGTTTTTAAGAAGCAGCAGAAAATATGGGAAGAGAAGGGATCCTTTTTGTGAGTGATTCCCCAGTTTACGCTTGTTAAAAGGACATTACCTGTGTGTGGATCTACAGCACCTTTAATATACAGAATGCTTCACAAATCGTTTCATTTTCCTTTTTAATTCAAAAACTTAGATGTCACTACCAATATTTCCTTCAAGATTGGTGTTTATTACACGTTATCAAAACGAACAAAAATACAGCAGTTTTAAAAATAAAATTAGCTTCGTCTACAATACTATGAAGGTTCCAGGTCTGAAACGGAATGAGAACGATCTTAATAAGCTTTTGGCAGCACATTTATTGAAACACATTATGTAAATGAAGTACATCAGTGTTTCTCATAAGATGGATGGACTGGGGAAAGGTGGCTGGGGAATTCTGGGAGTTGAAGTCCATCCATCTTAAAGTTGCCCAGGTTGAGAAACACTGAAGTACATGATTTAGTCTACATGCAGGTGGCCCCTGTAGAAGGATTATTGTACAAGTACTCCTTGATTTGCGACCACAATTGTTGCTGTTGCTAAGCAAGACAGTTGCTAAGTGAGTTTTGCAAGCGAATCACTGCAGTTGTTAAGTTGGCAACACCGTCGTCATAAGGGAATCTGGCTTTCCTCGTTGAAGGTCGCAAAAGGGGATTGCGTGACCTCATAAACCCATGCCCCATTTTGACCAGGTGACCCTGGGGACGCTGCAGCGGTCACAAGGGTAAAACCCAGTCACAAGTCACTTTTTTCAGCGCTGTTGTCACTTCAAAGGGGTCACTGAATGGAGGGTTGTGCTCTGGCAGGGCAAGCCGCTCCCCGTAAGGGGGTCTGCCGGGAACCCCCCAAAGGATTGAGCTTCTAGCCTGGGCCTGTATGTTTGTTGCCGTGAGGGGAGCAGGGGCGCCTGGGGGCGTGGCTTCTCTGCTCTGACGCTTCTCCTTTCCCTCCATCTTTCCTCGCCAGGTCTGCTCCCAGTGCCGAAGGATCCAAGAGCGCATTCCCAGGAAGGGGGTCACCTGGTAGGGGTCAAAAGACTAAAGTCTGTACCACACCTTCATCTGCTCATGCTGCACCTGTGAAGGATTCAAGCAGCAGATTGGCTGTTCCAGACCTCACCTGGCCTGGTGCCACCGCCACCAAACTCACCTCCACCATCACCTCCACCTACATACCTGCCGCTCCACTTAAAGTAAACAAGAAAACCCAGGGGCTCATTGACGGCCTCACTAAGTTTTTCACACCATCACCCGATGGTCGCAGATCACGAGGTGAAATAATTGACTTTTCAAAGCATTATCGTCCAAGGAAAGTGGCCTCCCAGAAACCCTCCTGTACTTCTCATGTGTTGGCTACAGGTACCACACAAAAGCTAAAACCTTCTTCACTTCCACCCCCCCCAGCCGCCCCCCTCTCTGGTCAGTGCCCCACTTCACAAAAGTCCAGCACGTCCATCTCTTCCGGTTCTCCCCAGAGCTCCTCCGGGCAGTCCAGCGGCCGTCCTATTTGCAGCCGGCTTTCGGATGGACCGCCTCCCATTTATGCTGCTTGGGGACAGTCGCGCCCAGAGGGGCAGCCCCGTTACGCCCCTCCCCAGCGTTGGCATCGTGAAGCAGGCCTCTCCCCCGTGCCCGAGCCCAGCCCTGCTCTCTGTGGGAAGGAAGAGGTCGGCCATAGGTTGGTTCCTCCTCCCACCACCTCTGGCTGGGCTGGGTCTGGAGGACGGGCTTTCCAAGCAGTGGCTGACTTTGGGCAGACAACTTTCCTTAAAAAGTGGGTGGCTCTAGGCAGGTCAAAGTGTAAAGTGGCCCCTCAGGTGGGGACCCCCTCCCCAGGGAAGGGGAGCTTGGCAGACGGAAGAATTAAGGCTGATCGGGATGATGGTAAGCAACAGGTCCAGGCGCCAACTAAACCTGCCTCCAAATTCCAGATCCAGATTCTTATTTTGTCACCCAGGACTTGACTTGTTCTTGTTCTTACTCCACTCTTACATCGAAGCAGTGAGCACTGATTAACCCTGCCAGGTGCTTCTCCAGCTAATGTTACCTCCTTTGTCTGTCCTGTGGATGGATGCCGTGGCCTTCCTGTGCTCATCTCTCCCGGGTCTGGCCTGGTGCTTTTCCTGGTTGCATATCGGTAGCCGCTTCATTATGTTCGATGCCTTCTGTGCTTGTGGTCTCGTTTTGATACACGGTTAGGATCACCATTTCGCCATTTCATCTTCCTCTCCTCCATTGCTTTTCCATGGAAACCCCTCCCCCCCCGGCTACCCAACGCTGAATCTGTACGTTTATTTATTTATTTATTTATTTATTCCTTCTGGGTTTTTTTCAAAGGCATATTTTCTTTATGGAAAACAAAAAACCTTGTATTTGTCTATTTCTAATCTGCTTTTGGCATTTTTTAAGCCTAATGCAACCATATGATGCATTTTTATATTTAGAAATTCACAGTAATGGAGTAGAGGCATGCAAACTGTAACAGGAAGCACTTTAACAGACGTTACAAGAGACCTTGGCAGCATCTTTTAAATATTTGCCTGATGGTTTTTAACCGTTAAGGGACTTAAAATCGATAAGATTTATTATCTCAATGAAAAATTCAAGGTTTTGAAAGTAGCAACTGTCTAGGAAGAGAAACAGAAGTTTCATTTTGTTAGTTTAAGGCACTTTTTGCCCTCATGTTGGTGAAGAAATTCTCTGCTGCTTTTAAACAACAGGTACAGAAATCAAAATAAGCATCAAACAAGAAAATTCAGATCTGTTTGTGGTGGGAGGCAAGAACTTTGTTACAGAAGAAGATTTGAACATGTTTAAACAGGCCCAGGAACTGGCGATGGAGGTAAGCAGAAGGGCGGGTGTCGGGCACAATCTTCCAGTTAACAATAGTGGAAATTTTAATTGCATTTAATTTAATTTAATTGTTTGATTCTCCTTGAAATCTAACACTGGGTGTGTATTTCTTCTATTAAAAAACCTGGTAATTCTACATAAATTTTAAAATGTCTTAAAAGTGGGTAATTTTATTCTTTCATGTTGGCCTTCTGCATTCTTTCAGAAGTGTAAACTTGAAAAACATAATTATATAATATAACATTGATGGGAATTTTGTTGACCATGAGTTTGTCCCCCAGCTAAGAAATATTCTCTTCTTTAAATACCAGCTGTTGCTCTTTGGGATGATGCTCTATGCCCAGTTTTTAAATCTTTTTTTTTCCTTTTCAAATAGTTGCTTTGCCTATAACAACTTTTGTTCACTCACCTTAAAATTATCCTGATTGTTTCTGATCAGGTTCTCCTATCCTATGCATTTTCTTGCTTTGAGTTCAGTTTTCTTCTTTCCAAATTTGAACTTTGAGTAAGAAAATTAGAACAAGCTTAGAAACTTTTCAAAGAGAAAAAGTTGTTACAGAGAGCTGAGGAAGCTTTTTGCAGGAGAAGTGAAATGTCTTCAAAGGAAATCAAGAAAGTCCAGTTGCCTCCTGAAAAACCACCTTTGGGATTATTATAGGTAGTCCTCGCTGTACAGCCATTCATTTAGTGACCAAAGTTACAATGGCTCTGAGAAAAGTGACCGTTCCTCACACTTAGGACCGTTACAGCATCCCCGTGGTCATGTGATCAAAATTTAGGCACTTGGCAACTGGCATGTACTTACGACGGTTGCACCATCCCAGGGTCATGAGATCAACATGGTTGATCTTCCCAGCTGACTTCCAACAGGCAAAGTCAACGGGGGAGGCCAAATTCGCTTAGGACAGGGGTCTTCAAAATTGGCCCTTTTGTGCCTGGCTGAGGAATTCTGGGAGTTGAAGTCCACAAGTCCTAAAAGGGCCAAGTTTGAAGACCCCTGGCTTAGAAGCTGCAGTGATCTGCTTAACAATTTTGGCAAAAGTCATAAATGGGACACAACTCAGTTAACAACTGTCCTGCTTAGCAGCATAAATTTTGGACTCAGTCGTGGTCGTAGGTCAAGAACTACCTATACTAGGGCTAAGTAGCCTTGCTACGTAGCTATGCCTCAGTTATTTGGTTGGGCTAAACATTTGCTCTCGGTCCTTGGATACCTGTGGAGATTTCATGTTCCTGTTGGGGTGACCGCTGCCATTTTTACGTTCACTCCCTGCAGCAAGGTATCTCCTCTTCTCTAGTAGCAAACAATCCTAGTAGCAAAAAAGTGAAATTGTTACTGAAATCAAAAGAAACAGCCTTCGTACATTGACACATTTTTTAAAAACTGTCATTAATAGAAGATAGGTTGTAAAAACGGCGGAGAGGTCAATGGACGTTACCCTTCTGTGATAGAATTTGGAAAATATGAGATCCAGACTTGGTACTCCTCACCCTATCCCCATGAATATGCAAGGTAAGAGGACCGCCCCTATACGTAGGCATGCCACATAGACAACACAGGGTAATGGAAAGAAAATGTGATCCCTACAACGATGCATTCAGTATCGTCCCATTGCGCCAAATATAGCTGCTACCATTTACAAGACATTTCAGATTCAAAGGCTATGTGAAAGTTGAATTCTGTACTATAAAACTCTGCTCCTAAAACCATAGTGATCCATCAATCAATCAGAATAGAGCTGGAAGGGACGGTGGAGATCTTCTAGTCCAGCCCCTTGCTCAAGCAGGAGACCCTATACCAGGGCTCTTCAAACTTGGCCCTTTTATGATTTGGGGACTTCAGTTCCCAGAATTCCTCAACCAGGCACGTGTGCCTGGCTGAGGAATTCTGGGAGTTTAAGTCCACAAGTCATAAAAGGGCCAAGTTTGAAGACCCCTGCCTTATACCATTTCAGACAAGTGGCTGTCCAGTCTCTTATTAAAAAACTCCAGCACCCAACTTCTGGTGGCAAGCTGTTCCACTGGTTAATTGTCCTCACTGTTAGGAAGTTTCTCCTTAGTTCCAGGTTGCTTCTCTCCTTGATCAGGTTCCATCCATCGTGTGGCCTTCTCGTACTTTGGAAAATAAGTTGACCACCTCCTCTTTCTGGCAACCTCTCAAATATACAACGTTAGTTTCTAGCTCATTTATTGTCATTGAAATAATTTTTAAAATGTGCTTGATTCTGCCCCCCCCAAACAATAGGTATCAAATTATTTATCAACTATCAGTTGACAAATTATGCCCTGTTACTTGTTGTGTAGGGATGATGAGCTCCAACTGAATTAATACAATATTTAAATAGAGTTGTCAGTTGGGAATGTTTCTTTGTGCTGTATATTATTAAATGGGTATTTGATTATGATCAATGTAAGCAGCTTTTTTTACTCCAGGCATGGCAGAATATCTGTTTTAATCTTTCTTTCTGTCTCTTTAATTCACCTGGAAGAAATAAAAGTGAATATAATTTGCTTAAAGCATTTCATACTGATACTCTGATTTTAAACTTCAACAGACTATCAAAGCTTTTCTTGTGTGAATTCTGTCTTAAATACATGAAAAGTAAAAATATCTTGCTAAGGCATGCAGAGAAGTGTGGCTGGTTCCATCCTCCAGCCAACGAAATCTACAGGAGGAAGGACCTTTCGGTGTTCGAGGTAGGTGATGTTCCATTGTCCTCAGGAAGTATTGTGTCTGGCTGAAGATTAGATACCTAGGCAGTATTTCTGAGCTGTGTTTTCCTCTGTTTATTAGAATACAACGAGTTGTCCTAAAAGATTTATTGTATAGCTACATATAATTCTTAGTCTTTCCAAATCTTTGGATATTTCACACTCACTGTTTCTAGCAAAAAGACTTCTGCTGCTGTGATGGTTTCCTAGTTCCTTTCTTGGCTTCCAGATCAGTTTATTAATATAAATAGCAACAGCCATAGCCCTTAAGACTTATATACCGCTTCACGGTGCTTTACAACCCTCTCTAAGCAGTTTACAGAGTCAGAATCTTGCCCCCAACAATCTGCTCCAGTTTGGTGCTTCCCAGATTGATTTATGTCAACTGCAAGTAGTTAATGTTTTTGATTTGCTACTGTAGCTTTTTTAGTTGTGGCTTTGTATCGACTTTAATTGGCAGCAGCTTTGTGTCTTTTTAGATTTGTCATCTTCAGGCTGGTGTTTTCGGCTTCGTGCTTCTAGGAGCAATGTGTGATCGTAGCTGTTTCTTCCTTTTAACTGCCAGTGCCGAAGGAAGAAACAGCTATGATCAGACATTGCTCCTAGAAGCACGAAGCCGAAAACACCAGCCTGAAGATGATGAATGGGACTTCGTCGAAATGTCGGCAAGACACTTCCAATTTTACGCGGGAGAAAACCCAAATAACTAAAGACCTACATACAAATACCCGTGAAAACCTCAGAAGACACACACACACACACACACACACACACACATTTGTTTGATAGATATAGATAAGAAAGGAAAAAGAATTAATGAGTATGGGGAAAATATTGTGAAGATACCGGAAAGTATATTTATAAAGTATTCTAACACTTCTGTTTTAAAATTGTAGTATATTTAAAAAAGCAGTATTTTAAAATAATTTTTAGTCCCTGCGTATTTAAGATGTTCTATAGCTACTGTATTTTATCCAGTTAGTTGACCAGGTTTGTTTTTTGGTTCACAACACCCACAAGTATTCTAGATTTTGTTTTCATTTATGAATCTTTTTCCTATCGTTGTACTAATAATCCTTTGATATACTCATTTTATAGAAACACTTTTTAGTATTCTTAACCTGGAATATATGTAAATCTGTATGGCTTACTGGTCAGCGACCAAAATATAAGCTATTAATGTGTCTACGAGAGGGCAAAAATTCACAGAAAAATTACTGAAGAATTTCCTAATTCTTAAGAGATATAAGAATGTATTTAGGATCAAGTAAATTTCAATCAGAGACCTAGTTTAGTACAGTAATTAAGGCATCAGAAACTGGAAACTGGAGGACCGTGAGTTTTACTCCTGTCGTAGGCCTGAAGCCAGCAAGCTGGCCCTGGGCCAGTCATTCTCTCTTAGCCCTAGCAATTAGGCAATGGCAAATTGCTTCCAAAATCTTGCCAAGGAAACTGCAGGGACATGTCCAGACAGTCTCAAAACTGACTTGAAGGCACCAAAAGTAAATTTTAAAAAGTGATCCTAACCCCAAAACAAAATCCATCTGGGCTGAATGAGTATGGAACTCTCATTGTTACTGAACTTGGAAACCTCTGTATTCTCTTAGCATCTTTAATTCTATCTGAAAACCGCTCTAAAATAGGCCAGATTTGATTCTTATTTGCAGATGTGATGGTACAGAAAGTGAGAGTAATGTTACGTTCTACTTTTTTGCATAACCCCTCAAGACTGTTATGAAATCTTAACATAGCTTAAATAACGTGCCCACAGAGTTGATGTCTAGTGAGAGAAAACGAACAAAAATGGCAAATTCGGATTACCTTTGTGCACATTTCATAGACCGAATGGCACGGATACTTGAGTGTTCCTTGTGAGCATTGCTTGTGTTGAGCTGCTCCTAAGCTAAGATACTGATGTGGAAATTCTCTCCTTCCTAGGTGGATGGGAATATCAGCAAGATTTATTGCCAGAACCTTTGCTTGTTAGCAAAGCTCTTTCTTGACCACAAAACCTTATACTATGATGTCGAGCCGTTCCTTTTCTATGTTCTCACCAAGAATGATGAAAAAGGGTGCCACTTAGTTGGATACTTCTCGAAGGTAAAAGTTTGATCTTACCATTATCAGTGTATCTTGGGAAAAGAGCACTTCAAGCGGGAAGGAATGCATTTTTTGTTTGAAAATAACGATGCCATTATCCTTTCAAAAAGTGTTGGATTTAGATCCAAAATACAGTGCACAGATCCTTTAAATCGCCCATGTTTGAAGCAAAATCCGGCAGTACAATGGCTGTTCAGAGCAGGCGCTGCCTTCAGCCGTTCAGTCCTTCTTGCATATGTAATACAATTTGTCCCTTGCATGCAAGACGTTCAATCTGTGCTTCCCTCATTAGAACCTAAGCAGAAACGTGATAAAATTGTTTAAAAGGAAAGTAGCTGGGGTTTTGTAACCCTAGAATCTAAGACCAGGTTTAAGGCCAGGTTTTGGGAAGCCTAGCTGCTCCAAAGCCGAGAGGGGCTATGGGCCCCGTGATCGGAAGTGATACGTTCGCCACAGTCTGCCTGTTCACGCCTCCCTTCCCAGCCTCCCACCCGTGTTCTTCTCTCTTTCAGGCTCAGGTGAAGAGGATGCAGTGTGTGGGACCAGCAAAGTTGCCCCAGATTGCCCTGGTCCGGCATTGCCTTATGGAGTCTCTGAGCCTTTCCTATTGATAAAGGAGCCCTTCTGTGAGTTAAACCCAGAGCTGTTTGTTGCTGAGATTTGTAGTTAGCAGGATGGGTTAAACAGAGGGAGGGAGTTCTCTTCTAGCACTCTTCTTCATCTGTTGGCTGATTGGCCACGGGGAGAGGGCCCAACGAGTCAAGAGGTCAGCCAGGAGGGCGTGATTGAAGCACCTAGGAAAGGATGGGGCTTTGCTTGCACCAAGTACTGGGTGCCTTCTTGACTTCCTGGATCCCTTCCCACGTGCCCCCCCCCGTGGAAGGTTATTTCTCTCTCTTTTTAAAAAAAAAAATTCATAAAGTGTTTGCGCTCCCTTGCTCTGCTTGAAAATACTCCAGGGTGTTTGATAGGACAGTACAAAGATATACATGTTTACGTGGCAGAAAAGTAAGGCGGAATTACGTGAGTTTCAGGATTTCTGAACCGAGAAGTACAAAAATTAAGGAGTAGGTTGAGATTCCTGCCAGCAGCTAGGCTGAAGGAGATCAGCAGAGTTGCTTGGCAGGAGACGCTCGGTGAGAGCAACGCAGACCGAATGTTACGGAGGTGCCGAGGGAATAATAGTTTGCCTAAAATGGCGCTCTCTCGATGCCGTTTTAGCAGAAAAGACAAGGTGGTTGGACCCCAAATTTTAATGCGATATTTTCTATCAAGTCCCTGACATAAAGAGGGGACTTCAAGAGAGGGCCAGCTGTCGGAGTATGAAGGTACAGAAATACAAATACAGGTAGCCCTGGACTTACGACTGTTCGTTTAGTGGCCACTCAGAGTTACAGCAGCACTGAAAAAAAAGTGACTTGCAGCCGGTCCTCGCACTTACAAGCGACACACAATCTCCACGGTTGCACGATCAGAACTTGGGCGCTTGGGAGCTGGCGTGTATTTACGAAGCTCGCGGCGTCCCAGGGTCATGTGAGCCCCACGGCCGGCCTTCCCGCCCTCTTCTGGCAGGCAGAGTCACTTGGCTCCCTTAACGGTTGCTGTGATTCTCTTAACGACCAAGGCAAAATAGATTGTGAAATTGGGTGCAGCGCGCTTAGCAACTGCCTTGCACAGCGGTCTCAAATTTTTTCGTCCTAAGTCGAGGACTACCTGCAACAAAACCAGCCACTCTTGCTGAAAATTAGCGTGATTCCCCACAACCCATGATGCACTGTAGCGCGGTGCCTCTTAATATTTTCCAAAGAAACGAACGATTTCAAATCTTGCTGGGACTTTTTTCCTTTTCATTGGACAACCGCCTGTCTGGAATGGCCTAGGGTCTCCTGCTTGAGCAGGGGGCTGGACTAGAGGACCTCCAAGTTCCCTTCCAGCTTTGTTCCGATTCCGATTTGTGGTGGGCACCCTCACGGCAGTGCTGAGAGGCCGGGCTGTGTATTGCAGCCCCGTCAAAAGCTGCGTTACGAGCCTCGGTTCTACTGCACCGGACGGGTCTCTGCAGTTTTAACCCATCTTGCTGGCTACTGATTTAAGCAACAGGGTCCATGGTATTCAGGGCATCCCAGGCTTCTCTGCTCGTCCCAGGCACTCCAACCTCCCACCTGGATTTGCCCCTAAAAGGAGAGGGAAAAATGTGTGGCTATATGAAGGGTAAGTTGTAAGCACAGACGATGACGTTGTACGCAATTGTTCCTCGTTGTAGGAGGCGCCTATTAAGACCCTGGCCCTGGGTGCCGTTCTCCTGGCATCAGGGAACTCGAACCAGCATCACTTAGCTTCCCATCTGGTCTTCACTTGCTCAGTTTCTAAAAAACTATAGTGTCTCTTCACTTTGAAATGGGAACGTAACCTGGCGGCGGTGATGGCCTCCTCTCCGATGTTTTTCCCTTTGCTTTCCCTCTGATGCGTGGGGCAGCTGACGCACGACAACTTGGGTTACATTTCAACACGTGCACATCAGTTTTTCTCCTTCAACGAAAATGCTCGAGACAACCGTATTGCACCTTTCAAACCAAGACAAATAATCAGGGCAGAAATGAAAGATTGGGTTTTTAAATTACAGCAAAACGGGGGTCTTAGAGTTACGTGTGAAAACCCCCTGCCACAATTTGTCGTGAAAGATGTCAATCGCAGGAAGAGGCTGTGATGGTATTCCGATATGCACTGAAAGAAATTACACTAGGATGAAAAAAATCTGGTACTTTGGGTAGGGAAGAGGGTCCGTGCACCAGCGTGCCTTCCGATGTTGCTCTTGGTATTCAAAGCGTCCCCTGGCGTTCTTTCCTTTTTTTAAAAAATAACGTTTCAATCGAAAACCAGAAGCTGGGATCACTTCTCGAACCATTTTTATTTGCATAAATGCCTCTGGGCCTCCGGATAGTCTCTCGCGATTTTCTTGAAAAAGAAGTGTTAGAGAACTGCAGCCCAGTCCTTGGTTTAGGAGTGTATCCGTTTGATCCAGATTTTTTTTTCCGGGGTGGGGGGGGCAGATACAGATAAACAAGAGAGTAGGAGAGCCGGGCCAGGAAGCGCTAAATGCGGCTACTTCAAGACTTCTGAGATTTCAGCTCCCAGAATTCCCCAGCCAGCCACGCTGGGAGTTGAAATCCAGAAGTCTTGAAGTAGCCACGGTTGGAGACCCCTGCGCTAGCCAAAAATGAACTCCTGACCCCAAATATGGGATTGGGAATTTAGCCTGCCCATTCTGCCCTAATGTCCTCCTGGTGAGAAGCAGCTGCGACTCCAAAATGTGCATTTCGTTTCAACATGGGAGGCTTTCACTTCTGAGGAAGCTTCTCTTTTCCTGCCTTCCACTGAGTGGCTCATCTCTCGGGAACAAAAGGGGTGCAGGGGCTGCTTCTCTTTCCTGTAAAACCCACCACCTGCCCAGTGGGGTCCCAGGCAGGATCACCCAAACGGGGCACGTCAGCATCTCTTTGGGGTTACCCAGAGTTCCCCCCCCCATGGCTTTCTGGAACAGAGCTCTGCAGCCCTGGCTTATTCCTCGGACACTTGAACGAAGCGGCATAAAGCAAAAGAAGTTACTGAATGCCTTCGTTGGTTTTTCTGTTGACTTGGTCTGCATTGCTCAACCTTAGCAGCTTAAAGACGGGTGGACTTCAACTCCCAGAATTCTTCAGCCAGCCATGCCGGCTGGGGAATTCTGGGAGTTGATGTCCACCCATTGAGAAATGCTGGATTAGATAACTGCTTTCCAAATTCCTCCCCTCTTCTTTTGCTTGGCTGCTGCCAGCTGCTTCTCTGACAAGAGGACCTTCTGTTCACTAGAATAAATAGATTCTTAACATCTGGTTTTAAAAACAGAAATCCTGAGCAAATTTTAATGAAACATGGTTTGTTCACAACCACCCGTTAATCAACCAGTTTCTAACTTGCATTTTGTCTCTGTTAGAGTATACCAACCAGATAGATCCTCTGGGTACCTTTATCCCATCGTTTACATCCGGGGTCTTCAAACTTGGCCCTTTTATGACTTGTGGACGTCAACTCCCAGAATTCCTCGGCCAGGCGCCTGGCTGAGGAATTCTGGGAGTTGACATCCACAAGTCATAAAAGGGCCAAGTTTGAAGACCTCCGATTTACATTGATGTATTACTTTTTTACTACTTTCATTTGCTTTAAAATTTTAGACTCCAATGGCCATTTTGTTTTACTGCTTTATTTATATTCTGTGTACGTTATTTGCATTTTATAAAGATCTACATATATACCGTATATGTACATCTATATAATTAAATGGATAATGAACAATAAAGAAAAGAATCACCGTTTACTGATAAGATATTGGGGGGAAAGCAAAATCAAAAGTGATCTCAAGTCTAATATAAAGATTAAAGCTCCCTCTGACTAGAACTCAGCTATCTGCCAACTGACCCACTGGCCTCTTTGTGTAGTTTTCCTCGGTGACGGCGCTGAAGGGGTTTGCACTGATGCGCTTCGAGGGTAGTTTTTCCATTTCCTATTCTACATTTGGGATTTCTTTCATTCAAGCATTCACCAAGATTGTTTGTATTTAGGCGCCAGCAGTAGCCAGTAGAGCAATCTTGGTCTATTTCCCCAAGAGCCAATTTCTGGCTTCCTGTTGTAATGGTTCAATTAAAACAACATCACCTACTGTAATGAGCATCCGCCAGTCATTTACCTCAAGTTAACTCACTCATTCGAAGTTCCTCACTTGGTAGAAATAATGGATCCTAATGGCTGCTTCCCATGAATGAGGAGGAGCAGAGAGAAACACTATCCGTTACGCACACTAGGCAAATACTGGTGTGTCTGTGTGTGTGTGTCTGTGTGTGTGTGTGTGTGTGTGTGTCTGTGTGTGTGTGTCAAAAAAGCCAAGATGGCTCTTCTGTCCGCCATCTTGGTTGTTTTGATCACACTGTAGATGCCTCTGTGACAGCAAGTCCCACGGATGGGTTTACTTTCTTGATTCTCCCACTCCCGCTCTCCAGTCGATAACTGGGGCTGCATTTTTGCTGCTGTCTAGAATGTTTTGAAAAAGAGGCTCCCTGCCTGGTTGGCAGCATTGACTCTCAGGTCTATTTATTTATTAGGTGGGTGCTATTTAGATTTTTCTCACTTTTTTGTTTGTTTACATTTTTTATTTTGAACATAAAAATAATTGGAGCACTTGCGCGGTGTAAAAATGTGGCGTGAAAACATGTAAGTGTTCTAAAAGTCCAAGCAGAACTGATACACTTAAGACTCCAGAGTATAGTATAACGTTGTTGTAGATAAACTGTTGTGCCGGTCAATGGTGGCTGCTGCTGAAGTAAAAATGAAAAGCAGTCTTTTTGATAGGTGTGGCTTTTGATCCACCCTACATGATTGAATGCTCGGGGATGACTTCTTTCGCATAATTCCTGTGGGAGAAAAATGGGGAAGGATAAATAAGTCTCTCCTCTTCTCTCCCCTTTTTAATTTGGTCGCACTATTCCTTTTGGATTTATTTGTTTTTCAGTTCTTAATTCCATAAAACACGGAGCCTTTCCAGATTTGGTCTATTTTGCCTCGTTCTGCTTTCTGAGGCAGAGTGTAATCTCGATTTTGACCTGTTGCCTTCTGGGGTAATGTTCGAAGATGGGGGGGCAAAAGCAGAGCCTTTGCGATGTTTTCAGCCGTCTCCCCTGTTTCTCTTTTCCAGGAAAAGCTCTGCCAGCAGAAGTATAACGTCTCCTGCATCATGATCATGCCCCAGTACCAAAGGCAAGGATTTGGGAGGTTCCTTATCGATTTCAGTAAGTGAAGGACGGCCTTTGCGTTCGTGGGTTTGGGGAGCGGGTATTGCAGTGGAAATTCAGTGAGCGCAACGGTGCTTTTTCTGTGCATAGACAACCAGCTCTCTGTCTCTAACTGCATCCGGGCAGAATAAGTCCATTAAAAGATAGGTCTAATCCTGTCACGCGCCTGAAGAAGCTGACTCCCTCTCTTCGCCGGGAAGCCAGCTCTTGGTGTGCTTAGATTGAACAAATTGCCTAAATTGCCTTCCTTTCACGTTGCTCATTAATGCAGAGAGAAGCCGTGATTCGTCATTAAAAGCAAAAAAGGTAATTTAGGGCTTTCTTCAGTTCCTAGGTTGCTTTTAGCACCAAGTATATTTTAGTCGAGCAGTACTTAAAATGGAGCATAATGTTTTAGGCTTTTGTTCCTTCCAAAAATGGAATTGTCTCAGATCTGAAAGGGACCATTGGAGCACGCTGTAAAAAAACCAGTATATCCTGATTTTAATTTTTTTTTTTGAATCACGTCCTTAGGCAGGCGGCGTATTTTGAAGAGCTCAAAATATTTCCTCCCCTGCTTCTGTAGAGTTTTTATCAAAAGGCAGGAAAAAGGAATGGAGCCAGGAAGCAAATTAAACGTTGCATTGTCACAAAGAAAGGTCAGGGGTGGTGTCTGTCCGTGCCGTTTATCCTCCAGGGACAGGGGGCACTGGAGGGAAACGGTCCCCTTCCGTAGTGTGTGTCATGTGGATCAGAATGAAACGTCAGAAATGTAATGCTCCAGACCAGGGGTCCTCAACCTGTGCCCTCCCCCCCCCCGCTCCAAAAGGTTGGGGAACTCTGCTCCAGACTCCAGGACGAAGCCTCGGGAGGGGGGAGACGAGGAGCAGAGTCCCAGAAAGAGGCAAGATCCCCAAGGGAGTCAGGGTCCCTTCCCTTCCTGTCCCCCTGCCCCGTACATCGTGAGCATAAAACAAAACCCGTGCAGGATGGCCTTGACTTAACAACACTTCGTTTAGCGATGGTTCAAAGTTACAACAGCACTGAAAAAAGTGACAAATGACTATTTTTCACACCGTTGCAACATCGCCACGGTCATGTGATCAAAATTCAGGCGCAGATGATGCTGTGGGGCACGGGTGGAGGGCGTGGCCGCCATGGTGCTGCTGGGCCGCTTGGGTGATCTGTGGCGGGCCATGTAGGTGGTGGGTGGCCCAGCGGGCAGGGTGGAGTGGGGATGGGGGTGGGGGGCAGTTTTGGGGCACTCAGTCTCTAAAAGGTTCGCCATCACTGTCCTACATCATCTCGGAGCTCTACGATTCCATGAGATTGTGAAGTCAGAAACACAGTTGTGCCCCCTTTTCATAAAAACATTCCTGAGCTCTGGCAGCAAAGCAGCCGTTGCTTCACCTGGAGCTGGATGAGGCCACAGGTAGCTGGTTTGTCAGAATTAGAGGTCATGTCAAGCATTTATGTTTTGCATTTCAAGCAACACCTTTTTCATCGGAAGATAAATGTCAGCTGTCATTTTGCTTCAGTTCCTGAATACTCTCTGACGATGTTCCCTGCTGCGTTCCAATTTAGGAGGAGGAGGAGGCAGGATTTTAAAAAAGATTTTTTAGAAGTTTCCTAGCAGCACTCATGTCCCTTCTGCAATCTCTAAAATGTCAAACATGAATATTCTGAAAGAAAGTGATTAGCGATACGATTTTATCAATCTCTCTCTTTTTCATGATCACCATTAAAGCAAAACAAAAACTTCCTGCTTATATTCATCTTCTTCCCAATTTCAATTTTGACAACACAGATCATGGAGAAGAAACTCTGAGGTTCCTGAAATGTCAAGTTTCTTTTTCTTTTTTTAAAAATGTGATTAAATATGACTTGAGTTAAACATTTTGGGGGAAGAAAATAAGATGACAAGATAGATGAAGGAAAAGAGGAGAAACAAATTCAGAAAGATAAAACGTGAAGTGGACATGGAATTTACAAGCAGCAGAGAATTAGGCTAGAGTTTTCAATTATCACTGGGTTTTAAATAATTAAATACAATTTTGAAAACCACAAATCATTGTCGAAATCCATGTAATATATCAACAGCAACAAGACAGTCCTTGCTTAATGATCACAATAGAGGCCAGCAAATCTGTTACTCAGCAACGTGGGCATTAAACGAGACATCACATGACCGTAACTTACGATTTTTATATGGTGCCTTCCTATTGGTTGATTAATGTGTCGATGGCTGGCAATTGGCTGTTGTTTCCTTGTGCTGTCAAATTCTGGGGCCGGTTTCCCAGGCTTCAATCCCTTTCTTGGCTATCCTATCTGTTGATTTACTATCAGCTGATCAGTTACTTAGGAGCCAACACCTTAGTGGCCGGCCATTAATAGCCCAATCAGTAGCTAAGACAGTCATTTAAAACCACAAGAATAAACTGAAATAATGAAAATATTTAGGAGCCCAAAGTTTATGTTCTATTTGATTTGTAATCTGTTCACATTTTGTTGGGCCTGGATGGGGAACAGATGTTGGGCTTTCATTGCTGTGCACTAGACCAACACAGTCACTTAATATCTAGGACTGTATTTCTCAACCTTGTAGCTTGAATTTGCGTGGACTTCAATTCCCAGAATTCCCCAGCCAGCTCTGCTGGCTGGGAAATTTTGAGAGTTGAAGTCCACGCAAATTCAAGCTGCCAAGGTTGAAAAACACTGATCTAGGAAATCCTGCAAGGTCACTTAGTTTTGTGAAGCTCCTATTCCTTGTTGCCTAGATAGGAGAAAAGAAGGTCTGAGCCAGCTCAGTCGGAATTAATAGTCAGCTTTTTAACATTTTAATTTTTACTCTTTTTCTCTCTCTCAATGAAAATATTTGTATTTCCAAGACCATTGATTGCCACAGAAGCCCTGGGTTTTGACTTCCGATTTTCATTCTGGGAACTTCCAACTTCATTGAGAGAGAAAGCAAGCCCGGTAGGGGATCATTGCCTCTCATTAGGCTGGATAATGAAGCAGAGAAAAGCAGCCTGGCCTTCTCCGTTAGTGATCTGCATCCGTTGCCCTAGAAACTCAGGTTTCCAGCTCCGTATGGTCCTCTTTGCAAGCCTGACCAGCTGGAATGAGATCCTGCCTAATCCAGATAGGCGAAGGGCTTTTGTTACGATATGAACCACATTGGCACTCCCAGGATGCGTAGTGAGCGTCTGGGGGGATATAGGGAGAGGTCAGAAGGAAAAAGACAAAAGAATTGCTCGGCAGACATTTTCAAAGAATACACAACCAAGTATGGGTGGTCTTTCAGCCCAAATTTCAGAAATTCATTAAGTGAAATCCGCCCCATTTTACAACTTCCTTGCCAAAGTTGTCAAGTGAACCACGGCAGTTGTTAAGCTTGGTAACACAGCTGTTAAATGAATTGTCTTATCCGTTGACTTTGCTTGGTGATCTTGGTGTTAAGTTAGTTTTCCAGAAACAACTCTTGAATCACAGGGAGTTTATTTACAGAGATATGTTGTGACTATTGCTGCCTACCTCACAGGCCACGCTAGAAGAAGGAGCTACCTTGAGCTCCTGAATGAAAAGCAGAATGTTATAACCTGATCAATGTATTTCAAGTAATGTTTCCTCTTGGCTGGCAGGGAGTTGAAATTCACATGTCCTAAAATTGCTAAAGGTTCAGAAACTGTCTTAGGAATTTGGGTGCATAGGAGCATTCACAAATCATGTGTAATTTCGTCCTGAACGTTTAACATTTTTCTGAGAAGTAGCGCTAATTTGTTGGAAAATTAAGGAAATAAGCTCTCAAGAGACCCTTGAACTGTGGGGAACGATAGGCCCATTCAATTAAGCTCTCTAAATTGATGTTCTGAAGATCTTTGGAGGAGACAAAAGACGGAGATTCTTCCGCTGTGTGAGAGGTGTTATTTCTGTACATGAGTTTTGAAATTGTAGGGATGCATCTGGAATTATATTTGGGTAATTTGAGAATTTCAAAGAATGGAAAATGGTGGTTTTCTTATGCCACGAACTCATTGTTACTTTTATTATGTATTTAGATTTGTGTGATGAATGTGGCCTTTAAAAGCAAAACATGATCCAAGTTATATTTTGAACTGGAATGGTTGAAATCTTGACAGTCAGTTCTTTGCTGTGTTGCACAAAGTGGGTTTGCCATACAGAAGGATCAAAACAATCACCCTGAAACGGCTTTTGAGAGTTGCAGGTGAACCATGAGTATTAAAAGAGGATCTTTGCAATACCATTGGCTATATTTAATGCTGAATTATCTTAACAGAATAATGTCACTATTAAAAACGTTTATTCTGTTTATAAGGTTTCCTAATACAAGTGATTCAAGGCACAATACAGTGAGTTAAAAACATCATTAAACACCATACATTTAAAACAACAAAGGACCAGATATAGAAATATACCAACATTTGAATAACTACTATTCGAGCAGGTAATGTTTTCCCGAATGTCAGCAAGTCTGGAGTAAAGTCCAAAATTCAGTAAGAGAGGAGTTTAAAGTAGCATATAGAATAGAATAGAGCTGGAAGGGACCTTGGAGGTCTTCTAGTCCAGCCCCCTGCTCGAGCAGGAGATCCTATACCTTTTCAGAGAAGTGGCTGCCCGATCTCTTCTTAAAAGCCTCCAGTGATGAAACACCCACAACTTCCTCTGCTTAATTGTCCTCTCTCTGTCGGGAGGTTTCTCCTTAGTTCCAGGTTGCTTCTCTCCTTGATTAGTTTCCATTCCTTGTTTCTTGCCCTGCCTTCAGGGGCTTTGGAGAAGAAGGTGGCCCTCCCTCCTCTTCGTATCCTAAACTCCCTTAGTCTTCTGTGAGTGGCCCGTTGTGAGTCTTCCCCTTGTTCTTTTCTGCCAGGTTACCTGCTTTCTCGAAGAGAGGGACAGGCCGGGTCACCTGAAAAGCCTCTGTCCGACCTCGGCCGGGTCTCGTACCTGGCTTATTGGAAAAGTGTCATCTGGGGATACCTTTCCTGCCACCACGAGAAGCAGATCAGCATCAAGGCGATGAGTCGAGCCACCGGGATGTGTCCCCACGACATCGCTACCATACTCCAGCACCACAGCATGATTGACAGGCGGGAAGAAAAGTCAGTATCCGCTCCTGAGCTGCCCTGCTCTCCCTCTCTCTCTCTCTCTCCCCCTCCCTCCCTCCCTCCCTCCCTCTCTCTCTCTCTCTCTCTCTCTCTCTCTCTCTCTCTCTCTCTCTCTCTCTCTCTCTCTCCCTCCCTCCCCCCCTCTCTCTTTCTCTCCACTTGAGGGCAAATCCCTTTTGTCAACTAATGACCATTTGATTCCCTCAGGGGCATCAGCTGCACGCACCAGAAACCGCTCTCGCAGGTTCTAACAGCTTCCCCGCCCATCACTGCTAGATGGTCTCCTAATCTCTCGGTCCTCTTGGCTTGTTAAACAATCAGAGAGAGAGAGAGAGTAACCCACTGGTCCCAAAGATGCTTTTTCATGAGGCATCTGAACTTCCTGGTTTCTCTTTGAAGACGTTTTGCTTCTCATCCAAGAAGCTTCTTCAGCTCTGACTGGAGGGTGGGGAAAAGGAAGGATTTATATTCCTTGCAGACCGCTGGACATTTGAAAAAGCACTTTTGGGACAGCTGTGACCTGGATGGCTGAGGATCTCCATAGACAAATAGCCAACTGGCTTTTTTTCTAGATTGCAAACATGGGGGCTACCACCAGATAGGAACAAAAAGATAAAATTCTTTAATTCTTTGCCCCAGGAATTGGACTTGTGTGTGACAGATTTTTCCCTGTGGATGGTGGTCCAATCACAAGAATAGGATAAATGCTTTGGCAGGATAAATGCTTTGGCCTCTACATAAAGGAGGGGTGTAAATGTATTAAAATTAAAATTAACTGTAATTCCAGACCCACCATCCCTACAGCAAATAGGTACGTTCCCATATCCTCCTTTGTATTGTTCCCTTCTAACTTCAGATTTGTTTCCATTGTAGGTTTATGGTAATTAGAAGAGAGAAATCGATCTCCCGTTACATGGAGAAACTGAAAGGCCATCCACGCGTCAATGAAGTGGACCCGGAAAGTTTGCGGTGGAGTCCTCTCCTGGTTCCGAACGTGGCAGTTTCCGAGGAAGAGAGGGAAGCTGAAAAAGAGGTAAACGCATCGTGGGATAATCGCCTCCTGAACAAAAGTAAATCTGTGAAGATGATGGACAGAACGAAAAAAAGCTAGGCTAGGCTGCCCGGATGGTTCTCCCAGCCGGTTGATTCATTTCTATAATTCTGTTGGTGTAGATAGCACAGCTGCAATTGTGACGGGGACAAAAGTCATGGGCTGTAAATGTGGCTGTTGTGAGAGAGAAGCAGTGAAAACCCCCGGGTGGAGAGGAGCGTTCGTTTCCTAACGTCTTAGAGTTATATGGCTGGAAGGGAGCTTGGAGGTCTTCTAGTCTAACCCCCAGCCCTTATACCATTTTGCACAAATGTTTGTCCAATCTTTTCTTGAAAATTTCCAGCAATGGAGTGCCCACAACCTTTGGAGGCAACCTGTCCCACCGATTGATCATTCTACTGTGAGGACATTTCTTCTCATTTGTAGGCTGGCTCTCCCTCTGAGAGGCTTCCACCCTTTGCTTCTTGTCATGTCCTCAGGTGCTTTGGAGAATAAACCCTCCCTGTGACGGCCTTTCAGGCATTGGAAGAGGGCTGCCAGGTCTCCCCGAAGCCTTCTCTTCGTTAGGCTCAACAGATCTAGTTCCCTGGGCTTTTCATCTTACAGTTTAGCCGTCAGAACCCTTATTAACTTTATCAGTTTATTTAACAATTTTTCATAGCTGCTCTCCTTGTGGATCATGAGGCACCATTCTCGCCCCTACAGGTTAATTTCAAATAGGGGTGAAGACTGAAGTATATTTTTACACTGGGGCTTGTTGGGAAACAGGCAAGCATCATGTAATTTAAGAAGGACCAATGAGCAGGAATACCTCCCAGAAACACGGGCCAGTCTAAGTGAGCAGGCAGAGTCGAGAGAAAGAAAGAGCAACTTGAGGTAGTTTCCCTCAGCTTTGACAGGTTTAAGATACCTGGACTTCAACTCCCAGAATTCCTCAGGCTGGCCGGGGAGTTCTGGCAGTTAAAGTCCACGTATGTGAAACTTGCCAAGGTTGGGAAACACCTTTGCAGAGGAAACAAAGGATAACTCTACAGAGATTTTCTAGACAATTGAAAAATTCACAACTTTATCTCTAGAGCCCCGAATTGAGGTGAGAGTACTGAGCTCTGAAAAGGAAGGAACAGCAAGGAGGTGGAAAAAGGAGACAGGTACAGAGGTGACCAAAGTGTTTGCAGGGTGTTTAGTTAAAAGTAAAAAGGAGAAAGAGACTTAAACGGAGATAGAGGTGGTGATGAGGTTAAATGAGCCTCTGACATCTACTATAAAATAAAGTTCCATGCGTTATGAACGAGCTATAAAGAGTAGTTTATGCTAATGAATGCCAAATCACTTTTTAAGAATTTGTGGTGCAACATAAAGGCAGAACAATTTTGGCTTTGTCTTTTCACTGCTTCCCAAATGCTATTAAATGCACCGCCTTCGACAGAACTGGACGCAGAGTTCAAAAAGCTTTCATTAGCTGCTTCCATGCATTTCTGAGATGACTGAAATTGCCTGTCCAAGAGCATAATGCTAACAAAGAACCAAAATCAGTCTTGCCTTATTAATGATGCAAAAGTTTCCATAAAACGCAAGTTCAATTTGTTTCCTTTTGGGCGGGGGGGGGGGAGAAAACCTGTTTAGGTGCAGCTTTCTTAGCCCTTGGCGCTGATGAAAGCTGACTGGTAGCTTATTTCTAATGCGGAGCTATGCACGAAGGAACGAGGGACAGCTCACTGGTGTTTCTGTGGTCTGTCATTTAAACTCTTTTGCTGCTCAGGCTGAGCGGTTGATGGAGCAAGCAAGTTGTTGGGAAAAAGAGGAGCAGGAGCTGCACTCCGCAAGAGGGAGCAGGCAATTGCCCGAAAAAGCGCAGTCGAAGAGCAAGTATTTGCGACCTCAAGAAAATCCGGCCGTACTGATGGAGAGAGAGAAGCCCACAGGCTCCCCGAAAGAAAGCAGCGGAGAGGAGGAGGAGGAGATGGAGGAGGAGGAGGAGGAGGAGGAGGAAGAAAAGGAAGAAGGAGGGGAGGAGGAGGAGGAGGAGGAGGAGGAGATGGATGGACGTCACCGGAATTCTTCTCTGAGGCTGGCGAAACCCCAGTTGCTTGCAATGAAGAGAAAGGTCGGTTCCAAACCCCGATTCAGGGTCTCTTGATTTTTAATGCTGGGCTTACCGCATTGAGGAGCTGGAGCAGGTAGATTTCTGCCTTTACCTTACAAACAGGCATATTTTGAAATACCACTAATTTCTTACAGACGTTTGCAATTAAAATATTATTCTCTGTTAGTCATTGTGGGTGTTAGTTGAGTCGCCTTACATATTTCACGGTCTCCTTCCTTTGCAAAAAAAGTAATTGTGCAGCTTTTTACTCTGCAGGGACCCAAAAAGAGAATTTAAAAACTACCGGTAGCAATGACATTTTTTCCCCTCAGCACTAAGTTAGACTTGCCCAGGTATCATCCCCTCACTTCTTTTCCAGATTGTCGCCTCTCTTGCTGGCTAGCTAGCTAAAACATCAGACTGTGTGTCTGTCACAGGTTTATGCTTGACATTAATAGACAATAGTGGATAATTCTCCAGTTCCTTATTCAGTTTCCAACGGGGTCTCTGCTTCTCCAGGAACCCACAACATCCTCTGAAATAATTGAAACATCCTTCTGGTTGTGTCTCCAGTTTGTTTCTAGCTAAGCTGTTTTATTGGATTGCATTTTAGTAGCCAGGAAGATCTCCTGCATTGCAGGGTTATTCTTGTTACAAAGACATTATTTCCCTTTTTCTTCTCCCTCTTTGAATATTTTCTTGATGTATTAAAGTATAAATGTATTCAGTATTTTTAAATTCTACTATCTCTACTATCTATTATTGCCAAACGTGATGATTCCTGTTTAATTTTTAGTTGTGCTTTGATTGCTAATCAATTAGACCAGATTAACACTTCTGAAATCTTTGTCTGAGACCAGGTGAAAATTGTTGGAGGTAATCCTTTTTATTTCTACATTTTTTAAAAAAAAACCAGTTTTATCATTATCCTCAAAACCATCATCTTGTAATAATTAAATGAACTCTCTGATAGAAATAAGATAAGATAGACTTTATTGTCACTTTTTTCTGTGAACACTTTAACTGGCACATGTTAAAAAATGAAATCCTGATGCTTGCTCTCAAAAGAATACACATTCAGAGAGGTTTGTGGAGAAGCAGAATGGGGACATTATTATATATCATCTATGTAATTAATATATATTAAATAATTTAATATATATTCTTAATATACATTAATATACATTACACCATTGCACACCACCCAGAGTCACTTAGTATATTAGAAAATGAATATTAATTATATATTAATATTATTATATTAATTGGAACTTGAGCAAACTTTTCACTACTGGTCTCTTTAAAGGCTCTTGTAATCTAGTGGTCATTAAAGTTTTAGCAGATATTGTACATTTTTAAATTATATTTCTGGAAAGGTTATATAAACCAACTGTCTCAAACTTGGAATGCCTCTTTCTTGGTTGAAAACATTTGTTTGACTTATAGTAGTTGTAACTTGCTTTGAGTTGGGAATGTTTCCCATATGATTCAGAGGCAAAACATCCCTCTCTAGTTTAAAGCAATTACTTCAAATTCAAAAGAAGAGTGAATGTGCAGCCTCAGTAGTTCAGATTTTGCCAACAAGGAATGTTAATTCTTCCACCCAACTTTAACATATTTCACATTGTTTTTAGAGACCTTTCCTGTTGAAAAAGAAAAGGGGTCGTAAACGCCGAAAGATTAATAGTAGTGTTACAACGGAGACCATTTCTGAAACCACCGAAGTTTTAAAGGAACCTTTTAATTATTCGGAAGAAGAGCAGACCCTGATGCAGCTGGAGCCCACCTGTGAAACGGAGGGAGAACGTGACGGAGGGAAGACTGGGGGTGCAGCCGCGTCCCAACACCTGTCTGGGGAAGAGGAGGAGCAAGATGACCGGTGTAACCGGAATGGGAATCCATGCAGAGGTGAGATCCGAAGGCGCTTTTCTGCTCAGTTCTTTTCAACGTGAATTTTGGGAAACAGACTTTGAGGAGGGACAGGTTGTTTCTCCAAACCTGTGCCTCTCTCATTATCAAAGCACTTTTATTTATTTATTTATCTTTTATGCAAACGTTATCGTCTAAACAAACACAGTCCCACCGTGTTTGGTCTTGGCAGTTTCTCAACTGTAGGAAGAAATTCTTTGTAATTATATTTTTAGAAATGCGGATGCATAACAGTTAGATAATCTAATAGATAAGACAATGTTTAATTGCACTGCCTTTGGTATTACGTAGTAAAAGATGTGTTCAAACAGTAGTAGGTGATTTACTTAATTAATGAGGTTTTATAGTATCCTCCAGTTGTATTTGGCTACTTAGCTTTTATGATCTGGTCTTGGACTGTCATAAAACATTAATTCATACGTTGTGTTCAGATTTGCTTGAGGCTTATTCTTTAGGACTCAGGATTCCTTTTCAGTCAGTCCTGTAGAGCCTGTTAGCTTATTACTTTGGTGTGTGATTTAGGTGCAACACATTTTTAAGAAAAGCAGATAAACTAGGGAATAATAATGGTTATTTTCCTATAGCTTTTTAGCCTGGGAAAATAATTCTCATTCTGCAATGTTTGGGTATCTTATAAAAATAAATGTTTATCTTAAAAGTTTTCTATAGTAATATTCTTATGCTTTTTTTCTGAACAATATATTTAGTAAATAAGGCGGAGTTTTATTCAGGACCTCAGCTTATAATACTTTGCTGCCTTTGCAAGCAGTTTGGTCATGGATCAACAGAATGGAAATCTGGAATGCTTTGACCTTCTGGAGTTTGGATAAAACAAAATCTGGACACACAGAGAGAACGGCAGTAATAGTGTGGGTTATCCCCTCTTCTTCCCAGCAGTTGTTCCCAGCTTTCCCCAGTCTTTCCAGCACTCTTCCACCAGGTCCTTGGCCTGTCCCTCCTCCTCTCCCTGGGTGCAGAATCAAAAGGACCCTGTTTCATTCTGCGCTCAGATCAAAACACCTGGAATGCACATCTCAGGGCAGGGACCGGCCATTCCAGTGCACGTCCCTCCAGCTTGCTAACATCAAGAAAATTGCAGTGAAATTCTATTTCTCTGCATAAGAAATTGAAAACAATGTTCTTTTACCTCAGGGGTCCCTGGGTCAAAAATGGTCAAGGTGCAGCGAGTGATGGTCTGGTCCAAAGTCCACATGGCGTTTCAGTTGTGCCTCCATCTTGATTTCTTTTACCCCACCCTCCAGGCCTTTGTGCTTCTTCTGTTTGGTTTAAGCAATTATTTAACTACGATGAGAATACGTTAGAACAAGAATATATATAATCTAGTTGTAATAATTTTGAATTCGACTAACTTGGCTTTTTCCCCCCTATTCCTTACAGTTACGGCCGAAGAGGATGCGGATGTCCTTAAAGAAAGCACGGAAGGCAATCCTGAGCCTGCCATGCATAGGCAGGGTTGGCCTAAAAGCATAAAGCAGTCTTCATCCAGGTGGAGGCAAAACAAAGAGAGAAAACCAGGGTTTAAATTGAATTTGTACACACCACCTGAGACCCCGATGGAGCCCGACCGTCAGGGGAAGGCAGAGGAGGCCGAAGAGGTGGCTGGACGCAGCCCAGGCCCAGCTTCCTCCCTGCCAGAAAAAGGGGAAAACTCCGAACCCGTTTCCTCAAACGAGGGTGAAGGGAGAGATCCGGTGCCTGAGTATTCAGAGCTCCCCCGGACACAAAAGGCAGATGAGGTGGATAAAAGCAACGTGGAAATGGAAGGTGTGAAGAAGGACCGGCGAGAGGAGGAGACCCTGGAGAAAGAGGAACCTGCAGAAGAACTTGAGGGGAAGGAGCGGTCTCATCGTGAGGAGGAACCGGGTGCCGAGGATGAAACCGAGGGCCACCCGGGTCCAAAGGGAAGGGAAACCGAGGGGGTTGCCTCAGGCGAAGCTTTTGAAGAAGTTCTTGAGAACCGAGAGCCTTTTTTAGAGCCTGAGGAACTGAGCTGCAGGCCAGACGAAATGGACTTGGACTGTAAAGCTGGCCTTTCACCCAAGGGTAGCAGTGACCTTAAAGAGCTTCCTGCTATCCTGGAACCCGGGCCTGACCCAAGAGAGGAAAGCACGGGACACTCTGAGGAAACCAGCAGCAACGAACTCAACGGTGTATTCAAGGAGACGGATTCAGAAACGCTGGAAATAGACTCGGAGACCATCCAGGCGGTCAAGTCTCTAACCCAGGAATCAGCAGAGCAGGAGGACGTCTTCCAGGACTGTGCAGAGACCCAGGAGGCCTGCCGGAGCCTGCAGAGTTACGCGAAACCTGGCCAGAGTCCGCAGGCTGCTGCCTTGGAGGACTGTCAGCAGCCAGAGCATAGCAGCCCCGTTTCCTCCGTCCTGTCCCAGCCCAGCCAGTCGGTTTGTTCTGCCAGCAGCCCAAACGTCCCGGCGCTGGAAAACACTTTTGCTCAGATGAGTTCCGATCAGGGCAGCGTCTCAGTGTCCTCCCTGCAGAACATGGAAACCAGCCCCATGATGGACGTCCCATCCGTGTCGGACCACTCCCAGCAGGTTGTCGACAGTGGGTTTAGTGACCTGGGCAGCATTGAGAGCACGACGGAGAACTATGAGAACCCGAGCAGCTACGACTCCACCCTGGGCAGTAACCTCTGCGGGAACAACGCGCCGCAGAACAGCTGCCCATACAGCGCTCTCCCTTCGAGCAGCCTGACCCAGAGCAGCTGCGCCGTGACGCAGCCGAGGCCGGGCGGGAGCAGCAGCTGCAGCCTAATGCCCAACGCCGGCATCCACTCGCCCCCTCCCTGCAACGTCAAATCCCCCCAGGCCTGTGGGGTCGAGAGGCCCTCCAGCGGCAGCCAGCAGCTCCCCCAGTGCAGCCTGGCCGCCAACTTCAGCCCGCCTCTGCAGCTGAGTGACCTCTCCGAGGCCGGCAGTGCCAATGTCGGCTTGTACGAGCGGGTGGGCCAGGGGGAGTTCGGGGCAGGACATTACCCACAGCCCTCCGCCACCTTCAGCCTGGCTAAGCTGCAGCAGCTGACCAACACCCTGATGGACCCTTCGTTGCCTTACAGCCATTCGGCTGCCGTCGCCTCCTATGCAAATGGGGCCTCCCTCTCCCCTGCGCTCAGCCCAGGGCTGGTCCAGCTCGCTCAGCCCCCCCACCCGGTTCCTGGAGGAGGCCAAGTGCAGGCCACCATGACCCCGCCCCCCAACCTCACCCCGCCTCCCATGAACCTGCCCCCTCCCCTTCTGCAGCGTAACCTGGCTGCCTCTAATGTTGGCTTGTCCCACACCCAAAGACTACAAACGCAGATGGCCGGCAAGAGCCACGTGTCCGTTAGAACTAAGTCATCCTCTCTGCCGCCGCCACCAACCGCCGCTGCCCATCAGCCACAACTTTACGGGCGCACCTCGCAGTCCGTGGCCATGCAAGGGCCGCCCCGCACCTTAACCATGCAGCGTGGCATGAACATGAACGTGAACCTTATGCCAGCTCCGGCTTACAATGTTAACTCCGTGAATATGAACATGAACACGCTGAACGCTGTGAATGGCTACGGCATGTCTCAGCCGATGATGAACGGAGGCTACCACGCCAATCCAGGTTACATGAATCAAACCGCCCAGTACCCCATGCAGGTGCAGATGGGGATGATGGGCTCCCAGACTTACGCCCAGCAGTCCATGCAGAGCAACCCCCACAGCAACATGATGTATTCCCCTCCGGCCCATCACGGCTACATAAACCCCAAGCAGCCTCTGAACAGCTCCTACATGCGGAGATAGGAGCCCGGTTCCCAAAATGCAGGGGAGGTGCTCCCCCTTTCCCCCCAGCCAAGCCAGCCCGTGAGGGGAGGGACCTGCCGAAACGCCTGCTGTTTGGGAGCGTGTGATTCAAAACCAGCAATTGGTGTAAATGCAAACACTCTGGTTTGTAGCACCATGAGAAACGTGTATGCAGAAAAAAGCCTTACATAACGTCCTTTCATTTTTGTTTCCTTTGCAGTTTTGCTTTGTTTGAAATTGGCAGGTTTTTTTTTTAACACAATTGAACTTCTGTGGTGCGGGAAAACTTGTGTTGCGAACATGCAAACTCAGCCGAGGGTTCACTGCCCTTCTTGGATGTGCCTGTTCCTCTTCGACCCCCCCCCAGCTCTTCTGGAGGGCATCCGATCTTGTGCTGGCAGCTTCTCCCCTCCCTCCCCTCCCTCCTCCCCCCCATTCAAGGAGCCCCCCTGGACCCTCCCTCGTCTTCACCGTGTAAATGCCTTTTTGCATTGCATCCATGGGTCATTTTATTCCTCGAGTGGACGCTTTTCGCATGCTGCTGTCTTTGTTAGTGACAGTGCGTTTTGTAGTACTGTACGAGTGTTGTGCTTAACAGTAAGCCATTTCCTTAATTGGTGGGTCTTTTGCCTTGATTAGGTTGTCCCTCTTTAAGAGGTATTGATATATATATATCAATACCTCTTACATGCATACATACATATATATTTTTGCTAATTAGATTTTAAAAGAATGAAAAAAAGCATTGAAAATGATTCCAATTTTGATTTGATCAGTTTCCGGGTGCAGTTCATTGGGAAATTCCTCTGTGTGGTTGCACAAATCTGATAAATTTTTCTTGGAGCTGATCCAGGAGACTATCCCGGTGGAATGCACCTTTGAATGGCAAATATTTCATTAAAGACAATTCTCCTTTTTTGTTCAGATGATAGATCATTTTCGATTAAGAAGGGGGGGAAAGGCAGCTTACTGTTACACAGAGGTTTTTTTTAAGATACAAACACTTATTGTTTCAAAGAAGCATATCTGTGTTTAATCAAGTTTTTGAAACATTTTCATATGCAGATGAATTTGCAGGATTTTTTTTATAAAATTGTGAATTTGGTGTAAAGTTGCTATTTTACGGAAATGCCTCTAAACTTTACATTTTCATTCCATCTGTAGATTTTTCTATCTTTATAAAATATTGGAGTTATTTTTTAAGAAAAGTAAATAGGGCAGTAGCGTGTGAATAGAACAAATGAAGTTTAAAGAACGCATGTAAAAAAAAAGCAAATGGTATTTGTGACCTGTTTATACGGCTTCCTTCCCCCCCCTGACCCCCCCTTTCTTTGTACCTGTACAGAGTGACAGTATTGGGCCAAAAATGGCTCAATCCATGTTTTAAAAAATAGACACGGTGAAACTTCTTGTATTTATGTCAACTTTTTAGTCACTTAAATAAAACAAAAACAAGCTGTACATTTTAACATAAAAATAAATTATGAGCCACTTTAGCCTACTGTCTCAAGATGACTGGTGCAATTGGAAAGAAACGATGGAGCTTCCCGCCATTTGTTCTAGATCAGTGGTTCTCAACCTTTCTCAGGTTGAGACCCCACTTGCCCCGCCCATGCGCGCCGCGACCCCGACCTGGGTGCCTGCGTGCGCGCGCGCACCGGAAAAGAAATTAATTTTTTTTTAAAAAATCAAAAAAACAAAAAAAAAACAAAATGGCGGCCGCGATGGGCAAATCCATGCATGCGTGGATCGTCCCATCGCACGCGCCGCGCATGCGCGCATCTGCTCGTCGTGGGCCGCCATTTTGTTTTTTTAATTTTTTTTAAAAATTAAAAAAAACAAAAAAAAAACAAAATTGCGGCCGCGACGGGAGGATCTGCGTATGCGTGGATCAGCCCGTTGCACGCGCCGCGCATGTGCGCATCCGCCCATCGCGGTCCGCCATTTTGTTTTTTGTTTTTTGTTTTTTTAATTTTTTTTAATTTTTTTTAATTTTTTAAAAAAATTTTTGGCGCGATGGGCGGATCTGCGCGTGCACAGCACGCGCATGCCAAAAAAATAAAAAAAAATTAAAAAAATTAAAAAAAATTTAAAAATTTAAAAAAAATAAAAATAAAAAAACAAAATGGTGGCCGGCGGTGCCCGGCGACCCCCGCGAAATGGTCGCGTGACCCCAAATGGGGTCACGACCCCAAGGTTGAGAACCACTGTTCTAGATCATAAGACCCGGCTCGGAATCCTGGAAATTCAGCAACATCTCTCCGGAGGCTGCGTGATAACCTTGGCTGAGATCTTTATCTATCTTTATCTTCATCTTTCTCTTGCCGAATCAGAGATAAAGGCGGGCCGACTCAGAGAGTAGCCACCTAACTTTTTATTCCCCGCCTTCTACCCGAACGGAATGACATGGTGCTCAAAAACATTCACATCTCCAGGCTAAATTGCTGGGGAGGAGAAAGAGTGGGTTGAATTTCCCACCTCTCCCCCAAAGACTGTCGAGATTGGTCTTTCCTGGTGGGGAAATGACAGTGCAGCATCTGCTTTCTCACGCCATTAGCAATATATATATATATTATACATCTTTTTCATGTGGTTTTCCTTCTGCTGAGGGACGATGGGTTGTAATGATGGCTTTAGGGGTGATAGGGCGAGGCTCCAATGTTGGAGCTTGGATGAGAGAAAGAGGAGAGACAGTCATGGAGGCATCTAATGCTCCAATGTTGCAAGGGAGGGTAAAGAGTTAATGAAGATGTCTGAGAGCAGTTGAGTTAGCAAAAGTGAAAAAATACAGCCTAATCCAGATAAAATAATGGCTATTCTAGCAGTCTAAGAGGATAATGTGTTAGATTTTTTTAAAGAAGGGAGAATAGGTTTAAAAGGTCAAGATGCCTTGAATTGAGGTTAATTCCTGGTAACTATTCAGTGGCCTTGGTACCTATTTCGTTGTATTTTGATATTTCATGTTTTTGCATCATGCACACCTTTATTGCAAGGAGGCATTAGATCAGTGAATCGGTCTCTCTTTGGGTGCATTTTAAGCAAATAGTTGTTCAACCTTTACGTGAAATCCCATGAACCACCATGATAATTTGTTCCATTGTGGCTGGGATGCTCTTCCTAACATATAACCATGGTCTGCTTCCCCACGTCTTGCTAAATGGGATAAATATCTGTCATCCCTTCAAATACTTGAAGATTGACCCCTGGTCAACCTCTAGCAACCAAGCATAGCTGAATCTATCAAGCTCTTCAGTTTCGTGAAGGATTGATTACTTTTTCAGTCTGGGACTCAAACCACCCGATTCTCACAGACGGGAGGAATAAGTGAGCATAGTTTATAGGTAGTGGGGCGTAGGTGAATGTATATATAAGACTGCTGAGTAATCTGATCACTAGAATAAAAACTTGCCTGATGTTCTTCATTTTGAAAACATGGATTCAGCACGGAGTTGTGTACCGTGTTTCATTAAACTGAAAATTTTGTAGGAAGGCTTCCATATAAATACAGCCTTTATATCTTATTGTGCATAGATCATTGGTCACAATAAAGGCACAGAGTCATTCGGGTTGACTAGCATAGTTTTGTGGGGGACATCTACTCAAATTAGGATAATCGGACTGAAAAGCCTGTTAAGGAATTTTCACACAACCTTAGTATAATAAATGATTGCCGAAATAGAATTATCCATAAACGGATGATAAATTAATAGATTAATATTTAGCTGCGTTTTTAGTTTCTTTTTAGTCAATATTTGTGAAGGCCTGCATTAACAATTTGCTCACTGTTTAACCGCAATGCTCTCCATATTGTCATTTTGGACAATGACAAAGTTTGGGGTAAAGCGTCAGCATGCAGATATCACAATACCTCGCTTCTAGGTTCATCTGCTGTGGCTTTAGATGTCCAGAAATGATGTCTGGAAGACATTATGATCTACTGAAAATAACTAAAATTAAATCTGAACAAGAAAAAATGTTCAGTGTTGAAAGCCAGTCACGCTTGTAGCATTTAAGAATTTGAAATCTTTTCCCATATCCCCAGAAACAGTGTCTGCCGCTGATTAAACGGTTTTGAGTTTTGTAGTCACTGCCCGCTGAATATCATGTTAAAATACGCAAATCCAAGATATTTCCACATGATATTGAGGGAAGGTTAAGTAGAGTCCAATGTGGATCTGAGTGACAAAGTATATAAAATAATTCTGCCCAGGAACTTGGTGGAAATAAATGTGGGTGCTTGACCACCATCTATATGCCAGGAACTTCCCAGGAGAAGCCCAGCAAGTGTTTTAACTGCTATGTCTAAAAAACTCCCACAAAAAATACGTGTGGACAACCTAAGCTGGACCTGTTAATTTGCTTCTGGAGGGGATGCCTTGTGCCTCACTGGTTGTTCTTTAAAAACAAAAGAAAACCCAGTGAACCACAAATCAACATCCTCCAGAAGAAAATAATGAGTGTTGACAGTGACAAATGATCCTAAATCAATCCACTACAAAATAAAGATCTCTTCATTGATGTTTATGGATTATAATTTTAACATGCTGCTCCGATGCAGTGGATAGTTAATGACCCAAAGGATTTCATCCCACAGTGGAGTGATTTAAGATGAGGATGATGGCAATGACGACCGTTGACAAGAGCAACGAGGATGATGATGATGATCTGTTTTACATGCTACTGGCTCTCCGAGCAGGTTGTTCTTCTTTTGGCACCCTAGTTGGGTAATAAAACATCGGCAAAGCCAGAAAGTCCCCAGGACTTCACAGTTTGACCCAGAGCTACACCGTGTATATATTCTCTTTCTGCACCCTGTGGTACCCCGACTGGTTTAATACAGTATCCTCATCAGATTTGCTTGCCGCTTTCCCTTCTCCTTGCCTAGAGAAGAGCTGGCTTCTTCATCTTCTCCAAGGCCCCTATTGAAAGGTTGCCTCCATCCTTCCTTCTCTGCCTATAGTCGAGCTGAAACTAACTTGAGACATTTTTGAAGGGCTACCAATTAACACCCCCCTCTCCGCTCCCACCTCTTTCCTTCCTTGGTGGGTAACAAACGACTCTCTTTACCTAATTGTTTCACAGTCCTTGATTATTTTGTACTACTTATTTTCAAAGAAACAGGGTATGTTAAATCTCTGGGTTGGCCTTCCCTTTGCTAGTGCTGAGCCTGCAGGCGCCGTTTCTCCTTTCCAAGGCCAGCTTTATGTCCAGTTCTCGGAGCTGTTTCAGGAACCCGCGGTTTGGGAGGATGCACCTGTGCTTGAGCACCTGGCTGATGGCATCAACCACAGTCATGTGCTGGTAAATCATCAGGTAGGCTAAGACCAAGGCTGCCGAGCGGCTGCGCCCCATGGCGCAATGGACCAGGATCTTGTCTGCAAACGTTAAGAAACAGAGAGAGAGAGAGAGAGAGAGAAACCTCTGAGATACAGCATCAGAGACTTTGACTTTGTGCTGACAGGCTCTTGGGCAGGACACAGGTGGCCTCAGCAGCTGCAAGGATCTTGAATCTCTTAGGATCCAGTGGAGATAGTCTTTTAAAGAATCCAGTACAGATTCATGAGAACAAGTGCTCTTGCAATCAGTGAAACGAACAGGCAAATGGGGATAGGGTCAAGCCACGTTTTAGTGGTGTAAATGATAGTCTAGATCAGGGTTCGGCAACCTCAGCTCTTTTATGACTCATGGACTTCAGCATAGCTGACTCAGCAATTCTGGGAGTTGAAGTCCATGAGTCATAAAAGAGCTGAGGTTGCCTAACCCTGGTCTAGATATAGCTCATGCTTAGGAAGAGAGAGAAAGTGTGTGTGTGTGTGTGTGTGTGTGTGTGAGAGAGAGAGAGAGAGATGCTGTTCTTTTAAACAGAATAGAAAAAATACCTTCCAAATCTTAGCACTGAAGGTCTGTTTTGTGACAAATTAGGAATATGCTTCAATTTTGTCTTGTACTGTTAAATTTAAAAGACAAAGATGCAAGTAGGACCCCCTCCAGAAACCCCGGGTTCTACTCTATGCTTGGAAGGTGGAACGTAGGTGAAAATGAGGGGTACAACCCAACGCACGATTCTTGTGCCTGTTATAGATTCTTCACCCAGAAGATGCCTACAGTGGACAGGTTTTTTTAAAAAATTACTGTTTTCTAGAGGTTTTTATGTGGGAGAGTGTTGCCACCTGTTTAACGGAAAACCTTGGTCTTTAGCTCTCAGGATGTTAAAGAGCTTTCCAGAGTCTTGGGTGTAGGGACTCTCCGAGTATTCGTATCCTAATTTATATCTGAATCGATATTTTAAACTGAGCCCCAGATGGGGAGGGGCTATGTGGTTGTAGCTTTCCAAGAATCTGGTGCAAATCATATTCCCCCTAAGGACTCCTCAACCCAAGGTGTAAGAAACTACCAGTGCAGAGTGAACATACGCATCGGTCGCTTGCAAGCATACGTGGGCTTACTGGTCTCATCCTGGAGGGCTTGGTGGATGAACTCAGCTGCAGAGTAGAAGAACTGGCTCAGATTGAAGGTGGGCAGGTCGTCTGCCTCCACTCCGTGGTACTGAATGGCCATGTCCTCGTAGTAGCGGGGCCCCGTGTCCACGTTCCACCGTCCGTGGGCTGCATTGAGGACATGGGTGAAGCCAGCTTTCTCAAGACTGTACCGATCAAGGGCTGTTTTCCTGCGTCAAAGCAGAAAAGGCTTTTTTTGGAGAGGGGGACAAAATACCAAAATGGCGGCCACAATGATATCCATCTTTTTTTTTTCCTACGTGTGACCTGTTCAGAAGTGGCCAGGGCTCTGAACCCCACAGGCACAGTTGCCATCTGGGTTTTTGTACTCCTCCCTAACAAACGTCCCTGCTCTGGATGTACAGATAGTCCCCGACTTATTTGTTCGAAGTTACAATGGCACGGGGAAAAGTTTGTCGGGACTGTTTTTCCCACTTAAAACCGTTGCAGCATCCCGATGGTCGCCTTATCCCAATTCGGACACTTGACAACTGATTCACATTTGATGACAGTTGCAGTGTCCATGGGATCAAGCGATCCCCTTTTGCCACCTTCTGACAAGCAAAGCCCATGGGGAAGCCAGATTCACTTAACAACCGTGTTACTAATTTAACAACTGCAGCAATTTGCTTAACAGCTGTGGCAAGAAAGGTCGTAAAATGGAGCAAAGTTCCTTTAACAATTGTCTCATTTACCGAAATAAATTTTAAGTAAGTCGAGGACCACCTGGAGTGGCAAGCATGGAAATCCCTCTGCGCCCAAAAGGCTTTTGGGGACCACTTACTCGTCTCCTATGTAGAGGCTGGGCCAGACTTCGTTGACATGCGTGTATTTGGGGCTTCCTTTCCAGAAGAGCCGCTCCAGATCAAAGGCTCCCGGCGTACAATAGTCGCTCTCGGGGTCAACTTTAACTGCTGCGTAAGCACTTATTTTTCCAGATTTCACAACAGGTGAAGACATTTGGCCTCGAGGGTCCCAGGCTGGCCCGTAGAAAGCCCGGCTCCTGGAACAAGCAACAAGCAAAAGGTGAGATTGGTGGGAAATATACAGGCACCTCAATCGTCTGGATGGGTCGGCCCCTCTATTGCCTTAGTTGTTGGAAAAGAAATTCTTTGGCAACCATAGAAAAGAAGTTCTTTTAACGGGGAACAAGTTGAGCTCTTCACCCAGGCCTTTGGGGAAGGAGATAGAGGCCTCTGCTTCATCGTGCTAGCTGTCTTTTGCCTTTTATAGATTTGGTTGTAATTTGTTTGTTACGAGCCACCCAGAGTTGTTGAGAGTTGGGGACCATACCTGTTCCATCATTTATTACTATTGCCACGGTTGGGCACAGGGTCACCCAGATGTTTAGACTGGATTTGACATTTCTATCCCTCTACTGAGCTCTTCCCAAGGACCTGGGATAGGCAGGTGTTCTTTATTAATATTGCAGCTCCTTCTGTCCCGCTGAACCCCCCTTGAAGATTCATCTTTGAGCCAAGGTGGGTTTTGATGCCGAGAAAGAAGGAGCTCCCTCAATTTCAGACCCTAATCTTTGAAAGGCCACCTTGGTTCTCCTTGCCTAGCAAGATCAAACCTGCCTGCTTAGTTCTGCCAGAAGAGCCCACCTGGAAGTTGCTCCATAGAATGTCCCTCATCAGACAGTTCAACTGGCAAAGGGACTCTGAATTCCCTCAACAATGTACAGTGCAACGCAATACGCAAGAACAGTCCGGCATGGAGTGGCCCGGGCGCACCAGTCACCTCTGAGAAACTTGACAGACTGTGGTGGCGAAGAGGAGAAACTGCCTCCTAAATTTCTCTGGATCAGAAGTTTGGCTGACTCTCCCCAACTTTCAGGCGGGAACGGACAGAGTTTCCCGGGCAAAGCCAAGGGCTCCGAGGCTCTCCGGATGCTTTTAACAGCCGCAGACTCAAAAGCCCTCCGTTCAAAGCCCGATGGCAGATGGGGGGATCTTAAGGAGAGCCCTTGACACAGGCTGGGTTTTAGGGGAGGGAGCAGAGCTGCTTCCTGGAGTGCCTCTGCTCCTTTCAAGGGGGCCGGTCAAGGGCCGCTCCGCGGGAACGGCCTGCAGTCCAGAAACTGACCCCCTTTGCCTGTTAGACCCAGCCGTGCGGGGAGACAGAAAGGAGTCAAATGCTATGGTGGCTGTAGGAATGAAACCATATTTTTTTAAAAAAAGAGTACTATACACACAGAGACAGACACACAGAGACAGACACACACAAAAACCCTCGGTCTTTGTCTGATCACAGGGCTACAGGGAAGGCTGCAACTGTCTTAAGTGTGAAAAACAGTCACAAGTCACATTTTTCAATGCCGTTGTAACTTTGAACAGTCACTAAACAAACTGTTGTAAGTTGAGGCTTGCAATAATAATAATTGTAATAGCAATAACAAATTTTAGATAAACAGTGAAGACTTAACAGAAGTTGCAGCCTATGATGCTCTCCTGTTCAGGCTGACTTAATAGAAGAGGGAGGATGATTTAAAACCTTTCAGACTGCTGTTAGTTACTAATTGTTAGGCACACCTTGGCAGAAAGGGGGAATAAATCCAGACCATAAATAATAATAATTATAGCTATTTACTAGTGTTATTTCATTTTTATACTTCTGTTCTTTCCAAGGGGGATGGGAAAGTTTTACAGATGAGCTGTAGAAAAAGAATAAAAACACCTGAGCAGCGATAAATAATCTATCCTCCAATAAAATACGGTAAATTGCAAAAAGTAGGGTAAAGTTGATTTTTAAAAGATGCTCCTCCCTGTAAATGTTTGGGAAGGACAGACATTAATAAAAAGAGGAAGAACTAAATGGCAGAGAAGAAACACCCAGCAGTGAAAGAACACAAATGACACACTTTGAAAACTTTTGAAAAAGGATATAGTGTAATACACGAGAGTCATTTATAGATAATAATACATCCCTGCTAGGTTTATACATGAATGGCTAAAGATATTTATGTCTAGATTTAAAATCTGTTGAAATGGCAGCGTGGGTTGTATTAAAGTATCACTGCTACATATGCCAAGGGGCATGGAATGCAAACATTTATTTTTTTAAAAAGCAATGTGATCATAGAATCTTTATAGTGAGCCAAATCCAAACTCTGACCTGGGAAAATATGTTCTCCTTCAAACACTTAACAGGTCCTAAAATGAAAGAGCAAGCCAAAAGAGAAAAGAAAATGAACGAATGGGTGAGTTACTCCAGCTATCCTCAACTGGATAATTCAATCTAAATTAACAGGATGGCCAAAAGATTAAACGTCTTGTTGGAATAAATAATTACATTTTAGTGTAACATATTCTTACCATTCAACAAGAGACAATGATTTGAACAGTTTTTGATCCAAGTCGTAAATAGATGAAAATTTTTCAGCAACTTCAATATGGTCCTATTTCTTTTCAGACAAGGCTTGGCTTTGTTTTTTTCAAAATAGGAAGATCAGCTTAAAAGCTGAAAGTCGGAGCCCAGAGGGTCAAATTCAATCAGGAAACCTATTTATTTCAAACTATTACAGACTGTCTTTTAGACTGCATTCCGGTGTAAAGAAAACCCAACTCAGTATAGTTAAATTGCAGAGTCATAAATTAAATGACAGACTAGGAGACCATTGAAAATCAAAACCAGTGTTTACATTTAAATATATTAGAACCAGGAAACTAACAAGAGACATCTGCTGAAGGATGAAGTATCGTAAAATATTAAAGAAAAGCAGGGACTGAAAATTAATTCCTTTTCACTGCAAGAGATAGTGCATAGAATAATGTTCTCAAACCATTGTTTATTTTATTTTATTTTATTTTATTTTATTTTGCAAGCTTCCTTATTCCCTGCCTTTATTTGGGGTGATCTAAGGGGAGGGGGCACGTGTACCTAATGTTCTCACCTCCTATTTTTCCCACGACAATAGTTTTTTAAGATTTTTTTTACCTGCCTTAGTTATTTTTTATAAATAACTCAAAGTGGTGAACATACTAATATTCCTTCCTCTTCCTCTTTTTTCCCGATGACAACAATCCTGTGAGGTAGGTTGGCCTGAGAGAGAGAGAGAGAGAGAGAGAGACAGAGACAGAGACAGAGACAGAGACAGAGACAGAGAATGGCCCAAGGCATTCATGTAGCCCTTCATGCCTAAGGCGGGACTAGAACTTACTATCTCCAGCTGGCTGTCTCCTATGCCCCTAAGATAGGGCGAAACTCACCGTCTCTTAGTTTCTAGCCCAGCAGCTGAGCCACCAGATGAAGCAGAGAAGGGCAACTCATGACAAAGAAAGCCTGTGTTTCACAAAGAATCAATACATCCTCAAACATGCACCTTTGGATAAGTTCTCCTAACTTTTGGGAATTAAAGCTCTATTTGCTATCTTGCTATCCCGTCCCAATCTTGCCATGAAATCTGTTGTGATTTTCATGAGCGTTTCCTTCCTTGTTTAAAAAATGTAATGCATTTTTAAGGAGAAATGAGAGGACTACCTCCCCCCTTTAATTATTGCTTAAAGCCATTATGGGCAGATCTGCTGATGACAACATCTATGTGAAAGAGACAAGGAAGGCTGGAAGCTGGAAATGATTCAGCAGCTCCCCAACAGCTTTGCACAGTGCGATGTTTTATGCCCAGAACATAATAAGCAATTACAATCTATGATTGCAACAAACACTTCAGCTATTATTTGTTGTACTAACGGAGGATGAGCTGTTCCCTTCAGCGGTCCTCTCCTCCCTAAATTAGTCTTTGTACCAGGAATGAAAGTATAATTAGCACTGACACAACTTCTTTCCCATGGCAGTCAAGGCATCTGTGGAGATCAAAATGGTTTCTATGACAATAGGGTCAAAGCTCCACCCCTTGCATAGAATAAAGGGGCAGGGCTTTTGATCACCTGTATGTGACCACCATCTTGGCTCTCCCGATCCTTTCCTGTGACTGGATTGAAGGAAATAAATTGGGGATGGGAGTGTTGGAAAGGAACTGTCTACTTCCGTCATGTCTTTGACACGGGAGGGAAAACACGAGCAAGCCTCGTATCTCATAGAAAACATAGCTCTGGTCATCTACCCATTCTCCAGTTTCCTTTGATGGCAGGAAGAGGAGGGCAGCGACATCGGCTGAGTTTTCTTTGCTTTGGACAGAAGTCTGGAACTTTTGATGGTTGATCAGACTTGCAGGGACAGCAAAAGCTCTAGAGATGATCCCTTTTCATCCCAGGGCATCATCGGAATATCTGCTCTGTTACCCATTTTCTTCTCGGATAATTCTCTCTGCCCAGATTAGCCTTCTCCGGGGCCTAGGAGAAGCCTCTTGCTTCTCCATATCAAAGAACAGTGACTGTTACAAAAGCCAAACTAATGACTAAAGATGGGTGGACTTCAACTCCCATGCTGGTTGAGAGATTCTGTGATCTGCACTCCACCCATCTTAAAGCTGCCAAGGTTGAGAAACATTGGTTTAGGACAGGGGTCTTCAAACTCGGCCCTTTTATGACTCATGGACTTCAGTTCCCAGAATTCCTCAGCCAGGCATGTGTGCCTGGCTGAGGAATTCTGGGAGTTGAAGTCCATGAGTCATAAAAGGGCCGAGTTTGAAGACCCCTGGTTTAGGACTTCAGGAGATGTTCCTGTGGATGAGATAATTTTGGAAAGAACCAGCTTCACGGGCTCCTCACTGCTTCTTCACCAATGCAAGATGAAAAAAGAAAGAGCAGGAGGGGAAAGCTACAGGGACAAGATGAGTCTTCTCCTCTCCCGAAAATCAAAACCGGAAGGCATTTTTACCTAAAGGAAATGGACAGTGTGAACTTCCAGCTGGTGGTGCAAGGGCAGTATTGTGTCCTATGGTGCGATTGTTAAACTGTGCATTGTACACCCCAAAGCATTTTGGCATTCATAATCAAATTTGTCAGACATTTTAACGGTCTTTCTGTTGCAAAACCTAACCTGAGCAACCACTGAAAACATTGTCCAGTTTCTTTCATTATTAATTCCTTCAAGTTTGTTTGTTTGTTTCCCCCCATATTTTACATTTTGGAACCTGGGACCGCATGTAATAAAAGAAAGGAAAGAAGGGCTAAATAATTTGGCGAGTCAGGCCGTCCATGTCCTATGAAGGGGAGGGTGGTAACTTTCTGCCAGTTCCAAAAATCTGCTTGTGAGTGTATTCAGCCTTCAGTTAGAGGGAAGGGAATGTCCAAAATGTTCATCTTGCTTTTAAAACTCCAGGTGTGCCTATCAAGTCGGCTCTGGAGCCCACGTGTGAAAAGCAAAATGTGTTGCCAAGCTGCCATCCTTTCAAAAGGCTGGAGAGATTTCAAACGGACATTTTGCAGATCCCGCTCTGAGGAAACCTCGTGGGTTTCTTCTGACCTCATCTTTATGAGGAACTGGGGGAAAAAGAATTTAGCTTGCGTTTGGACTGGGGGGGGGAAGTGCCTCTGATCAAATGATGCAGCACATGGAAAAGCTTGGTAGGAATTATTTCAGGGACTGGGGAGGCCCTTGCATAAATCTCTCACGAAAATCAGGACATCCGTGCAGAAATTAGAAAGGGGAGGAATAGGAGGAATTGAAAGGGATAACTAAAAATTGTGCCTGGCTCGATTCTTGCCTGATTTATTGGAGAACATTATAAATGTAAACCTTTCTATTTCTTAAAAATGCTTCTCTGGTCTCGGGTGCTAGAAAGGTTCGTGTTCCGGGATGATAAAACTGTTTTCGAACCAGCCCAGGCCAGACCTTCCTTCTCTCAGACGGGACAACCAAATCCTTTGGATTTGCAGCATCTTTCTGCCCGCTATTCTATTTTTCATGACACATTTATGTCTTCGGGAGGGATTGAGTTGCATTTGCACTTGGCTGTCAGCACAAGGAGCTCATATAAAAAGTGGCTCGGTGGGGATCACTAGGCTGACCCCCTTACAATTTGCCAGAGGGGCTGATACGCACAACCCTTTTATAGAGGAAGTTAGTTAAAGGTGAAACAGTGCTTAAAGAAAGATGGAGGGAGAAGAAAAAGAAAAACATAGTTAGAGATCACACACACACACACACACACACACACACACACACACACGCCAAACCGGCTTAAGGCCTGCTCAGCAATACGTTGACTCTGAACTTTGCAAAAGTGCAGTCGATAGGATGAAACGAGGTTCATATTTTGGAATGTCGGATGGCCTCATTTTATTCCCTGCAAGGGATTATCCAATGTCTCTCTGGAACTTGCATTAAAATTGTTTTAAAAAGTCCCCCTGCCTCGTTGCTAGGAGAGGTGACTTGACTTACCTGCAAGCTGCTCCAGGACTGGTGGACAACGTGGATCTTCAGAGTGTGAAGGGACGACAAAGAGAATCTTACCAACTTTGAAACTGGCATCTATTTTTAGTGCAGGATTTGCTGACTGACCTTGCGTGATATCACTCCAAGGGAAGAATCTTTACATCTGCTACTAAAACTATTCCCTGATGTGACCTGAAACCGTTTTGGCCATGACGGTCAGCAATTAGACTGCAGAAGCAGATTGTGACACTGGATGGATGGAGTGAAGGATCCCCCAGTGCCTAAAAGGGCATCCAGGCATGGAACCAACACCCAGCCAGCCTCTTGAAACGGAAGCTCGTGATTTGGGGTTTTCCTGGTAGCAGCCTTGGTCGTGACCGTGCAGTTCCCAGCAACAGACAGCCATGGTTGGGTCAGCTAACCCTGATTTATTTCTGGCTAAGCAGATCCATCAGGGTTTCTCTCCTCAGCAGAAATTGGAAGTAGATTCAAAACAATCCGGCAGCATCTGTTTGAGAATGGCAGAAGTCATGGAGGCACCGCAAACAAGTATTTTCTTCTCTAACTATAATCAAGAGAGGTGATTATATAGTGAAGCCATCATTTGTTAATTGGTTAAGACACAAAGATAATAGTAATATTGTACTAGGGGTCAAAGAAAAAGCACCAGTAATACATGTAATATTTCAAGGCAACCTATATTAACGGCCTTACTCAAGGAAAACTGACAGCAGTACTGAAAGGAGATGAATGAATGGAGAATGTCCAATGAATTGTGTAATATAATCTGTATTAAATACAGAAAGTAGGTGTGATTGTCCGAAGCTGAACTGAACACAGGTAGCCTAGAAAAAAAATGGAGTCCTGTGGTGAGACATAGGTGCAAAGTATGGAAAGTCCTGGTGTCTAATCAGCCAGGATCTTCCTTGTGAGGGAAGGGTTCTCAGAAGGCCTTGGCCATTAGATTAGGAATCAGGGCTGGATGTCTCAAGGGATCCACAAAGAATAATCTTTGCTTTTGTTATTATTTCTCAGATTTATTTCCCATCTTGTCCAGGACTTCTTCCACACGCTCTCCAGCCTCTTTCCATGGCAATCATCTTAAGAGGTGAGTTAGGCTGAGAAATGATGACGTGCTCCAACTCAATGTCCAGGGCTGAAGACGGACTTGAACAGAATCGCCCTGCTCCTAATCCAACAGCTTGGCTGCTGTGATAGTATCTGGTTAGTACTGATTATATGTCGCTTAAGATATCCTTCAGAACTTCCGGTGGCTTCTCCGGCGTCGTTACAGCCTCCTTCAGAGGCTCCGATCTCTTGGGTTTGTAAAGCCGCAAAAACAGTGAACATCAGCTGTTTTTCGCGGCGAAAAAACCCCTCTTCGGGCGAAGAAGGGGTGAAGAGCATCGAGCGGGGGTTGAGCTCCTCTGAAAACCCCCTGAAAAAGTTTTCAGGGGGAAAGAGTGAGAGCTCCCCAGACGCTCGAAGAAGCTCCAGCCCAGAGACGCTTCTGTCTGCGGACAGGCAAAGACGCCACGACCACTTACTGCTCGAGAAAAATTCTTAAAGAGACCTATATGCAGGCGGAGTGGACACAGGAGCTTATACTGCAAGTATTTTTCTATATTTCACTTCTGATTAAATACTTTCACAATCAACACAATGTATCCAAGATGGCGATTGCTTTCACTATATAGAGAAAGTTACCGGAAGTGAAAGTGGAAAGTGAAAGCGCAACGCTAGAGCGATCGCTAAGAGCCAGTTTAGATTCATATCTTAAAATTCTACAAAGTGTAATTAAAGAAGACTAAAAGAGGATATATTTTGGCAATAGATGTGTAAGGATTTTTCCTCTACTTAAAGAAACCTTGTTAACAGTGGGCTGAATATAGAATGGCTACCAGACAAACAGAAATAGTTCCCTCAAAGGTGGCAGCATCCTCCCCAGCTCAGCCCCCTAAAATATCAGTAAATAATTTTCCTGCTCCCCCATCTTCCTCAATATCTACGGAGTCTCAAACCCCCCTATCTACTCAAGCCCCTCCAGAAATGCTTACTGTGAAAGATTTACAGGCTGCATTGTCAGCAATGACTGAAAATTTAGAGAAAAGACTTGACACAATGAATGACAATTCTGAAAAAAGGTTTGAAAAACTGGAGAAAAAACTGGAGAACAAGATTGAGGAACTGGAGAAGAAGATGGAGGAACAAAGCAAAGCTGTAACTGATGATTTGGAAAAAATTAAAGAAACAATTCAGACTCACAATAAGGAAATAAGAGAAGATATTGTGGAAACTTTCAAGGGGGTCTGGGAGAGTGTTGAAGAAAAGGTGGAAGAGGTTGAGCAACAAGTTGAGGGACAACTTGCTGAGATGAAAAGTGAAATACAAGACCACACACTTATGGTGCAATATAACCAGATGTTGTCAGCTATTAGAATCAGAGGGCTGAGAGAGGTATCAAATGGGAATCAAGAAGATTTGAGAAGAATTTTTGAAGAAGCTTTGGAAAAATTTCTAGAAGACGATCCCAAAAATTTCTCTTGGCAGATTGATAGAATCCACAGAGTTAACTCATGGATGGCAAGACAAAAAAATTTACCTAGAGATGTTGTTATTTATTTTGTAACAAGGAGATTCAGAAATCATATTCTCACAATATCCTACAACAAGAAACTAAACGTTGCTGGTCAGGAGGTGGTGATTTTGAAGGAGATCCCTCCAAAGATGTTAAGAGCGAGGAAAGACTACACATTTTTGGTCACTGAACTTAAAACACGTGCTCTACAATTTCGGTGGGAGGTTCCAGCTGGACTGTCACTACTTTATAATGGTAAAAGATACCGCTTGAACTCTGTTTGGAAAGCAAAAGAATTTTTTGAAAATGTGCTGAAGGCTGGTGGACCCCCATCTACATCACCAAAAAGTATAGATCTACCACAAAAAAGAGGAATGGACTTAAAACAATGACCACAATCCCTGGAGACACAGCCCTCTGCAGCAACAGGAGCTGATAAAGGAGCTTTTATGGAGTCGTCCGCTTGGAGTATTGATATCCTTCAACCCTTGGAAGTAGAAAAGCCTAAAGAGCAAAGGCAAACGAGAGCTACTATTAAACGTATGGGACAACAAGAAAAGCACCAACAAGGCAGTACAAGTACAAGTCTGGAAACCATGGGAGCTCGACGAAAGAAGAAATCAGGGGAAAAAGTGGATTTGGTCTTGCAAAAGTTTTCCAAAGCTGGTCATGTCAAATAAATATTTGACATGGAATGTTAATGGTTTAAATTCGCCACAGAAAAGGAAGAAAATATTTCATTACTTGACTCAATGTAAAAATGATGTAATTTGCCTACAAGAAACACATATTAGAACTACGGACCAGAAATACTTAATAAGCAATAAACTAGGTACACATTTTGTTGCAGCGGCTGCTGAAAAGAAGAATGGAATTGTCATCTATGTGAAAAATCATATAAGAGCTAAATTAATAGAATCAGACTCACAAGGTATATATTTAGCAATCGAAATTTTAAAAGATGATAAGAAAGTTCTTTTGATGGGCATATATGCACCAAATCAACAACAAGGAAAATTTTATAAATTGATGCATAAAAAGCTAATACAATTTGATTATAGATCTTGTATTTTAATGGGAGATTGGAATGGTGTTATAGATATCGGTTTAGATAAAAAGAAGACATCACCAATTCCTCAAACACGTTCCAAGTTGCCCAAATCTTTTTTTGATATAAAGGATGATTTTGATTTGATAGACATTTGGAGAGAGAGACATGGTAAAGAACAAGAATTTACCTTTTTTTCAGATAGACACCAGTCATTTTCTAGAATCGACTTTATATTAACATCAAGTGATTTTCTTTTTAGCTTAAAGAAGGTGAAAATCCTACCCAAAGTTTTAACAGACCATAATCTGGTTTGGATGGAATTAAGGGTTGGACAGAGACCTAAGAGATCCTGGAGACTTAATGAAAACCTGTTTAAATACGATATAAATGTGAACAAATGCAAAAATGCTATGAAGGAATTTTTTATATTAAATATGAATAAGGATACACCTATAGAAATGATATGGGATGCAAGTAAGGCGTACATGCGTGGGACTCTAATGGATATGAACAAAAGGCACCATTGTAAATAAGAGCAAAAAAGGAAGGAGTTAGAAGAGGAGATAAGTAAGAAAGAGCAATTACTAATAGAAAGACCAGAGGACAAAGATACCAAAGAGGGAATCAAGATTTTACGGAAACAATTTGACTTGTTGATGGCAGATCAAGTTGCTAGGAATATATAATATGCAAAACATAATACATTTTTTAATTCTAATAAACCTGGTAGATGGTTGGATTATATATTAAGGAAAAAACAAAAATCCCGTATAATTGAAAAAATAGATTATAAAGGGAAGGAAGCGTTTCAACAAGAAACGATCAAGAAAGCCTTTTCAGAATTTTATTCCAGGCTATACGCTGAAGAGAAGATACAAGATAACGAGATAGATATGTTTCTGCAAAATTAAAAGGTATTGATAATTACCGATGAACAAAGAGATAGATTAAATGCATTGATCACATCAGAAGAAATAATTTCAGTGATTAAACAATTGAAAATGGGAAAATCCCCTGGGACTGATGGGTTAATGACGACCTATTACAAGTATCTTCAAATGGAGATGGTGGAACCTCTTAGAGAATTATTTGTCAACATACAAGAGGGTGGCCAGGTTCCACTGTCATGGAAAACAGCCTATATCTCTCTAATTCCTAAAGAGGGAAGAGATAATGTTCATCCAGAAAACTTTAGATCTATTTCATTATTGAATACGGATTATAAAATTTTCGCAAAAATTTTGGCTAATAGATTAATGACAGTGTTACAAAAAATAATTCACTCAGACCAAACTGGTTTTTTACAAGGAAGACAGATGAAAACTAATGTCAGACAACTTATTAATATAGTAGAATATTTGGAAAAGCATATCCAGGTGCCCGCTGTTCTTATGTTTTTGGATGCAGAAAAAGCCTTTGATAGGCTGAATTGGTTGTTTTTGAAAAAATTAATTGGTGGGATGAGAATGGGAGAACAGTTTATTAATTCTATATTGGCAATTTATCAGAAACAAACAGGCCAGATCATTGTGAATGGGGACTTAACAGATTCATTTAGTATAGAGAAAGGTACTAGACAGGGATGTCCTTTATCCCCCTTGCTGTTTGTTTTAACGCTGGAGGTTTTATTGAATAGGATACGAGCGGCAGATGATTTAAAAGGTATACGGATTAGACAACATGACTACAGATTATGTGCCTTTGCGGATGACTTGCTTGTGACACTGACTCAACCAGTCCAGTCAGCCAAGAGATTGATGGAGATAATTAAGGATTATGGTAGGGTATCAGGCTTTAAATTAAATATATCCAAGACAAAGATGCTAGTTAAAAATTTAGATAATAATTCAAAACATGACTTGGAAAGAATAACGGGTTGTGAAATAGTTAAGAAAGTTAAATATTTAGGAGTTGATATTGAAGCTTCTAATGGGAAGCTATATAAAAATAATTATGAAGTTTTGTGGAACAAGATACAAATAGAACTGGAGAAATGGAAAAAACTACAATTATCTCTGATGGACAGGATAGCTGCAGTAAAAATGAATGTATTGCCAAAATTTTTATTTCTTTTTCAAATGTTACCTATACTTAAAAAGGATGCGAACCTGGAGGAGTGGCAGAAGGGTATTAGCAGATTTATTTGGGATGGCAAGAAACCGAGGGTTAAATTAAAAATTATCCAGGATACAAGGGAAAGAGGTGGCTTAAAAATGCCCAATCTTAAGCTATATTATCATGCTGCGGTTCTAGTTGCGCTAAGTGACTGGGTTAATCTATCCAATGATAGAATACTGAATATTGAAGGGTATGATTTACTATATGGTTGGCATGCATATCTAGTTTATGACAAAAAGGTGGATAGGAGCTTCAAGGAGCACCTACTGAGAAGCTCTCTGTTGCGTGTCTGGAAAAAGTATCAGTACCTACTAAATGAAAAGATTCCCATTTGGACGGTTCCCAGACCCGCAATAGAGAATATAAACATGGTACAAGCTCAAGATGTGGTGCCCTATGGTAAACTCCTAATTAAAGAAGGGAATTTGTTATCATTAAAGTCCTCGAATATGCTAAGAGATGAAGGAATAGTTTATACTTGGTTTTCATATTTACAATTGCAGTCTAGATGGCAAAAAGACTTGAAGATGGGTTTATCTCAAACAGATGAGAACTTAATTAAACAAGTTAGAGACCAAAGGTCTATGCATATTAAAAGATTGTATAATGTGTTGATAGAGATTGACTCCGAAACTGAACTAGTCAAGGATTGTATGATAAAGTGGGGACAAAATTTTGGACAACCTATTACAATGGAAACATGGGAGAGAATTTGGGTGAAAAATGTAAGATTCACTCAAGCACAACACTTAAGAGAAAATTTCTATAAAATGTTTTATAGATGGCATCTGGATCCGAAAAAATTATCATATATGTACCCTAATTTACAATCTAAGTGCTGGAGGTGTGAATGTATGGACGCTACTTATTTTCATGTATGATGGACTTGTAGGAAAATCAAGGCTTTCTGGAGAAAAATATGGTGGACACTTCAAACCATCTTGAAAAAACGTATTGCATTTTCTCCACAATTGTTTTTGTTAGGTATTACAAAGGACTGTACCACCATAGAAATGAACTTAATTTTGAACTTGGTTACAGCAGCAAGACTGTTGGTGGGACAATACTGGAAGAAACCAGAATTACCATCTATTGAAGAATGGACTTTGAAAGTCATAAATTTGGCAGAAATGGCCAAAATATCTGCATATTTGAAGGATCATTCAAACGAAAAATATATGTTGGACTGGAAAAAATGGATAGACTACATACAAGGGAAATATCAATCTAAGAAACTGTATCTAGCTTATAGTTAAATTTTTATATGCTGATTGAAAAATGTTGACAAGTAGAAAATGATTGTATTAAGTTGAGTTGCACTCAACCTGAGTTTTTCTTTGTTTCCTCTGTTTACATTTATAAATATATAATAAACGGTAAAAAAAAAAAGATATCCTTCAGCACAGCCCCATTTACTCTGGTTAGAGATATGGAGGAACTCTTTCAACTGGGGCTAGATTTGAGGGTCCAACCACAGAGAAATCCGTAACAGGATAAAGGACTAGGATTCCTCTTTCCATCAAAAAGAAAAGAGGATGAAGCTGGTGGATTTGCACTTTTTTTTTTTTAATGCATTAAGGTGTAGGGGAAGAGCAGGCAGAGCTAGCTACCGGTAGCTAGACGATAGATGATAGATAGATAGATAGATAGATAGATAGATAGATAGATAGATAGATAGATAGATAGATAGATAGATAGATAGATAGATAGATAGATAGATAGATAGATAGATAGATCCATCTATCACTGTTGTGCCTAACAGTGATCAACAACCCATCTTCAATGAATTTATTGAGTCTCCTTTTAAAACTCTCTAAATGAGTAACCATTATCATATTTGAAGATACTGGAATCTTTTCTAGTTTTCCCAGAACATGGACTACTCCTGTTCCCTATAAAAATGTCTTAAATTAAAATCAAATCCACATGTGAAAAAACAGCAATCTAAAGAAGTTTTTATTTTGCAGTCCAGCCCATTTTGGAAAGAATTCGTCTTCCGGGGTGTCTGGACGCAGGAAATAATCAACTGACAATGGATAGGGATACAAAGCTTTTTAGTTTTCATCAGCCTGGGGACTCCACCCCCCCCCAGCCTTGTCTTTTAAAATTATATTGGAAGTGTTGATAAAACATATTTTTTGTTGAACTCCTTCCCATCTTTGTTGGGGTGAAGTGTACACAGAGTTCAGTTTTAACTGGAGACAGTGGAACAGCATGTTCTGAATAATTTATTGTTGTGAATTATAAAATGTACCCATTTTCACAGTTTTAGCATATTTATTACAGAGATATCTTTTAAGCTCCAGATGATTTGTATGAAAACATTTTATTTTTCCCCCTTTTTTGTTTTGTTGGTAATAATTTCTCGAGTATCTTGAATATTAAAATGCAGTGCATGATGTTGTTTATCTCTTCCTGTCAAAATCATATCGACTCCTTTTGTCTTTCTAGAACTAAACCAAATGTTCCCAAATTTATCTTGGCTCCTAGGATAGGATACATTATTCAGATTGAAGAATGCTATTTATTGCAACAAGAACTCTCTCTCTCTCTCTCTCTCTCTCTCTCTTCGTTCTTTGGACTTCCAATTACTTTTTAAAAGGAGCACAGTGGTTATTAGGCTGCATCCAAGTTTATGCATTCTAAATTTTGTTGCCAATGGTTGAAAAGGTGCCGCCACGTTTTTACTGAGAGAACAAAGGAAAAAGTATTTGTGTCTCGGGGACTTTTGCAAATAATCCTGTACGATAGCAGGAGAAGGATGTGGATATCAGCAGTGTACAAATTCGTCATCACTTCTCTTTTCTAAGGATCAGTTGCTCCCCAAAGACTCACACAACTGATTCATTCAGTTAAAAAGTTTCGTCCTATTTTTCTAGTGTTTGCACACTTTCCTAAGCAGCTGATAATAAGTGAAACCAAGGCATGAGAGCAATTTATTCTAAAATGTGTAATAATAAGCTAATTAATATACAATGTGGTATGTAGGTTATAGATTATAATATAGTAATCTCAGAACCATTGTACCACATCTTTTAAAAATCCTGGAATATCAGGGAATTACCTGAGGATTGGATAAGAGCTGATGTGGTTCCCATCTTCAAAAAAGGAAGAAAAAAATAACCCCAGACCCAGGAAATTACAGTCCAATCAGCCTAACATCAATACCTGGGAAGATACTGGAAACAATAATAAAAAAACAGATCTGTGAACATCTAGAAACTAATAAAGTTAGAACTAAAAGCCAACATGGCTTTATTAAAAACAGATCATGCCAAACCAATCTTATTTCCTTCTTTGATAAAGTGACTAAGCTAGTAGATCAGCGAAATGCTGTAGACATAGTATACTTACACATTTGACAAAGTAGACCACAACCTACTTCTTGGTAAACTAGAAAAATGTGGGATAGACAGCATAACCACCAGATGGATTTGTAACTGGCTGACAAACCATGCTCAACATGTCATCCTTAATTGTGCTACATGGAGGGAAGTTAAGCAGTGGGGTACCACAAGGCTCCATCTTAGGCCCAGGACTCTTCAATATCTTCATCAATGACTTAGATGAGGGAATAGAAGGAGAACTCATCAAATTTGCAGATGATGCTACGCTGGCAGGAATAGCCAACACCCCAGAAAACAAGCTCAGGATCCAAAAAGATCTTGACAGACTTGAACAATGGGCTCTATCCAACAAAATGTGGAGAAAATCAAGGGTTTACACTTAGGCAGGAAAAACCAAAGGTACAAGTACAAATTGGGCGAAACCTGGCTCAAAAACAGTAACTGTGAGAGGGACCTTGGAGTCCTAGTGGATGATCACTTAAATCACTTAAAAGAAGAAATAGGGGAGACATGATAGCAGTATTCCAGTATCTGAGGGGCTGCCACAAAGAAGAGGGGGGGTCAAACTATTCTCCAAAGCACCAGAGGCCAGAAATAAGAAACAATGGACGGAAACTAATCAAGGAGAGAAGCAACCTGGAATTAAGGAGAAACTTCCTCACAGTGAGTACAGTCAACCAGTGGAACAGAAGTTGCCTTCAGAGGTTGTGGGTGTTTCATCACTGGAGGTTTTTAAGAAGAGACTGGACAGCCACTTGTTGGAATGGTGTACGGTTTCCTGCCTGAGCAGGGGGCTGGACTAGATGACCTCCAACATACCTTCCAGCTCTATTCTGATTGATTGACCATCCTTAAAATCATATCTCATCATGCTGGCGTTAACTGTTGCAGAGAAGCAGGAGAAACTGCTGAAGTGTGTGTGGAGGGAGATGGGTCAGGAACAAGACAGGCAGACTGACTGTAATGTTGAAGAGATGACACACAAACACACACACACACACCATGAAGTTTATACATTTGGTTGCAAAACTATTTTTAGCACCATTGTAAATGCAAACAGTTGCTGCCTGTGGCTGTTAGTAAACGAGGACCACCTATTGCACAATGCAAGCATCACAACAACAATACAAAGTGGGATGAGATTTGATCACAGAGAGGAGTCCATTATTGAGAAAAGGACTTAGCAATTGATTATTTGTCCTTGCAAAATACAAACAGAACGAAGCATGACTTTTGTTTAAAAGCAACAGAAAGAAGAAACACTTTTTTCTAGGCTTGAATTCATGCCAGCCAGGCACTGGGGCTTATTTTTTCAGATGTTTGTGGTCCCATGCCAATCAAAACACAGAATGAGAAAAACGACTGTGTAATGTTCACAGGTTCAAAGCAGACTGGCCCCCTCTCCCTCAAGCAGCAGGACTGAAGTGTTTGAGAAATTCAGGCTGTGTTATGCTTAGACAGAAAGCAAATTCAGTAACAACCAAAATGCATCAATGAATAAGTGAAAAGCTTAAGGTCTCATAACAAAGACGAATAAGGCATTTGAACATTATTTGAATAACAGACAGAAAACATGGGGGAAAAAAGAATTAATCACTGCGTTGAACAAAACGTAGTAGCAGGGAGAAGCAAAGCTATTAAGCATGAGAAGGACCTCGTCTTCTTTTTTTTTTTGTAAAAAAATTTTTTTTATTAAAACAATCAACATTAAACATAAGATCATATTAAGAAGCAATCATCATAGAGCCTGAAATACAACACTAAGTATTAGTCTTTGTAAACGTCTGGTTTGGTAAACATTCCTCACTCCTCACGTCTAGCCTCAACTATACGCCTGATACATTTTATTTGGTTGGTGTTTCTCTTATATATAGTCTATCTATTGTTTCTAGTCTATCACATATTGTTGATGCAAGGTTTCTAAATGATTTCTGGAGAGAACTACTTTAACCGAGGAGCTTATCTGCAAAATCATTTAGCAATAAAAAAAATGTACACAAAGCCCCGAGTTGAGTTAAGGTGTGGGAGGAAACCCAATTTGTCACACTGAAAGGTTCTTGGATGCAAAGCTGATGCATAACTAAAGAAAAAGAGAATAAATTAAACCTAAACCCAGTTAGAACTAATGCTGGGCTATCAGATCGAGACAAAAAAATACAGGATTTTGGATTTAAACATGAAATTAAAGACACATATAATGTTGCCCATTTTAATGAAAAAGAAAGGATAACCGAAGATAATTGAGCTGCCATATCTAGGAGTTAGTAGAAACCATCTGGGTTTTACCAGGAGCACCTGCACCTACTCAGAAGAATCCCAAAAGGAAGCATAAAATATTAATATTAATGGAATTGATGACAGTGGACAGTTGGAAAGGGTTAATGAAAGGGCATCTGAGGACCTGACACAGCACTGGGTTCAGGAGAGGCTGCTGAGACACCATCACACCCAGTTCCAGACTTGACATTAAGACAATCTCGATTATCAAGGAAGGAATACGTTGTACGGCTAACGCAAAGGGTGGGCCTGGCCCCAAAACACGGAGAGGAGAACGGGGACTACCGTCAGCCGAGCCTCAGAAATGAAGAAATGGGATCCTTTCCCAAAAGCCAAACTTAGAATCTAATAGAGCCACCAAAGAGTAAAAAAAATTCCTAAATTGTGTTGAGATCCCGGTGATTCCTGACTTACATTTGTACTGGAGCCTACGCGTTACGGTCACAAATTGCAATGGTCGTTAAGGGAGGCACCCACAGGATTGCCCCACTGAACAACATTATAGCAAATCGGTTGATTGCCTCAATGTGTGGGTGGTCATTTCGATCTAGATATACCCTGGTAATTGTACAAAACAATGAACTGAGAAATGAGTGCAAATTTTCTATGATGGTAGCAGTTAAATATACCGTGGTGTGCTTGGTGCTCTCTGAGCTTGATGGTTTATGTTCCATTACCCAACTAGGTAACATCATCGAGTGAGTGTAAGGTTTGATCCCTGTTTATATATACCAACTTGCCCTGCCATACAGGGCCCATATAGTAGAATAGAAGTTTGCTCCCTATAAAAACAGGGAACAAACTCCACAATTGCTAGCACTGATGAGTTACCTGGCTGGAAACATCTGCAAGGAATCAGCCAAGCTCAGAGAGCATCAAGAACTCCACAGTTCAACCTTGAACTTCAAATAGTCTTTTCTGTTGATGGTAAAAGTTCTGTTTGAAACTGCCGTAGAGGTCTAAAAATAGTAGTAGCAGGACCCAGAGATGGCCATGTGCAAATGATGGCTCTGGGTTTAGTTTTTGTTTTCTAAAAAAACAGAAATAGGGTTCTTATTGTATGTATGTGTGGCTCTGTCTTTGTTCACGTGCTGGCATCTGTGAAACTATATAGCTGGGCTGCTGATGCTCTGAGGTGGCTCAAGAAATGATAATAGGGATCTAAAAATAAATATGACACGCAACAATTAAGTGATGGCCAGAAGGATGGCAGCAATAATAACATTACAATTATAAAATAAGTGACAATAGAGGAGGGAGAAGATGCAATGAAAAGACATTTTGTTACTCATGAATGAAGCAGCTGTTTGATGAACGTGTGTTAGAATTAGCAAGGCGCAGCCAGTCCCTTGAGGAAATAATTCCTAGCTGGGGGGCACTAGGAATGCATTAAATAAAACTATTTCCCCATTTGAAAAAAAAACCACTTAAAGTAATGTTGTGCATCATATTTTTAGTACTTTCCAGATACAAGTACATTGGCTATATCTGAAAAGAAAAAGTAGCCAGGACATCAGGAAAGTTGAACGTGGAAATCATTTCTTCAGGAAAGGATCCAGGAAGATGATTGCTAAAATCAGAAAAATGCACCTCTGACTAATATAATCATAAATAATGTTCGCTCCTGATTCAAACCATAATTGTTTTTGAAATTTTCGTGCCCTTGAAAATACACTCATGTTCTACACAACCAAAGAGTAGATTTCAGGACCCGGAAAGAACTAACTCAGAGTTATAAAATTTTCCTACTTTACTAAACTGCACAGCTTGATGGCCTAAAATGGTGAAACTGTAATCAAGAAGCGTTCGTACTATAATCTCCTCTGGATGCAGTTGGAAGGCTTGTAAACCATATGTCTGCCTTTGACAGCATGCACCGATGAATTTATAGGATTTGACAGCTTCGCGGAGAATGAGTGAGTGAATGCCTTGGCATCTAGACAACCTTCCCTTGTTGAGGTGCAGAGTCCCAGATGGTGAAGAGAACCACACGGATGGTCAGATTGCAACGCCTTGGTCTCTTCAGCCTTGAAAGACGGCGTTTAAGGGGTGACTTGATCGAAGTGTATAAAATCATGCATTGGATAGAAAAGGTGGATAGAGAAAAACTCTTTTCTCTATCACACAATACCAGGACAAGGGGGCACTCCCTAAAGCTCATAGCTAAGAAAGTGAGGACAAATAAAGGGAAATATTTCTTCACCCAGAGGGTCGTTGATTTATGGAATTCACTTCCTGAAGGGGTCGTGACAGCTGTGAGCCTTGACAGCTTCAAGGCAGGGCTAGATAGATTCATGGATGCAAAGTGTATCGGTGGTTATTAAAACGGATGTCCATGTGCCGCCTCTATGTTGGTTGAGGCAGGCAGGATTCCCTTGAGTACCATTTGTTGGGGGTCAAGGGAAAGGGAGGGTTTTGCCTTCTCTTTCTGCTCAAGATCCCCATGTACAATTGGTGGGCCACTGTGTGACACAGAATGCTGGACTCGATGGGCTTTGGCCTGATTCAGCATGGCTCTTCTTATGTTCTTATGTTCTTATGTTCATCCCAGCACACCCTGCCTGAGAATCCAGGGTGGGCTCAATCCAGCTTCTTTGCATTCTTCTCTTCATGATCTTGGTAGAACCACGCAACTGAAAATAACTCAAAACTTCAGTTTGTGTCTGGGTGTAAGTGACAAGCTTAACACAATCAGCACCAAAATTCAAAATTTTGGAGAGTTCCCAGGGCCCAGGACTCCAGCAACTAAGTGTGAACCAGGTTCAGTTTTAATTTTCTACAATCCTCGGATCTTACTCCAAGGCACGATGGGAAAATTAAATGGCAGCCGACAATGGTCCAGTTTTTTAATTCACTGTGCATCAGGAAGGTTACAGGATGCTCTGCCGACAGAGACAGATTTCCCCCCCCAACAATCTGCATTAAACTGAAACTCATTAAAGATGAACTGGCTAAAAAAAAAACCAACCAAACAGCAATTGAAGATTAGAAGAACAGCAGTAAAAATGAAAAAAATCATCTTGTGTTTTCAGATGCTTTGATTTTTAAGGCCATGTTAGAGGATGTATTTGCCTTTTATAAACAAGGCAGGGGTGGGTCAGAAGCTCAGGGATAGTTTGGCCCAAAATGCAATTGAAATGATATTAGGAACATCCCCATTTTTAAACAATTTCCTCTTTTTAAAAAATATTTACTTTCAGACTACCGATCATCACAGTTCCTAGAGGGTGTATAAATGCCAAAAAAATGAGTAATAACGGAAAAGAAAAGATCTGAAGAAAAATTGAATTAGAAAAATTGAAACACCAGTATAGGCTAAGAAAGATATGTTTTGAAAGTCAGGGTCTACCATCACCAATTTTTCTGCTGCTTCCACTGTTTATCCCTGACCTTGGGAAAGCTGTTGAGGAATGAAGTTCTTCAGACCTGAAGGCAGCAGAACTTGGTCAAGCAGAAACAGAGCATCAGTATATCTCAGGCAGGAGCCAGGATGGGTAATGGTTAAAGCACCAGGGTAAAAATCAGGAGACTGTAAGATCAAGTCCTACATGAAGAAGAAGTGGAGGTCAACCTCCAAAGCACCAGAGGGCAGGACAAGAAGCAACGGATGGAAACTCATCAAGGAGAGAAGCAACCTGGAATTCAGGAGAAACTTCCTAACAGTGAGGACAATTAACTGGTGGAACAGAAGTTGCCTCCAGAAGTTGTGGGTGCTCCATCACTGGAAGTTTTTAAGAAGAGACCGGACAGCCACTAGTCTCAAATGGTCTAGGGTCTCCTACTTGAGCACGGGGTTGGACTAGAAGACCTCCACGGTCCCTTCCATCTCTGTTATTCTGTTATGAGGCACAAATCCAGCTGGGTGACCGTGCTCCAGTTGCTTTCTCTCGGTCTTAGAAGGCCACTTCTGGAGAGGAAAAAAAACCTTGCCAAGAAAACTGCCAGGTCTTGCCCAGGCAGTCACCAGGAATCAAAAACTGACTCCAAGGGAGAAACAAACACACACCTACACAAAATTTGGATCAGGTAATTTGGATCAAGTAGGCTTTTCAGAATCCATGAGCCCTTCAGCAGCTCTCTGGAGCATTCCAAGCACTTCCCTGGCAGAATCTCAGTAATCCTTGCTTAATCCACGTAAGTCACCCGGGAATCTCAACAAATGTTAGGAGGAAGCCTGACCTGCTGGTGAGCCGCCTGCATGCCAGACGGACTCTACATTTCTGAAGTCCATCAAAAGATTCCTCTGTCTTTTCTTCTCACTGTGACGCAAAGATGCCTATTTTAAAGTACGTTGCCTCATCTCTGGTCCACTGAAAAAGCATCTTAAAGTTGTGTATAGTTTAGTTGTGTTTAGTTGTCTAAAGGCTTCTGGGACAATACGATCTGTCCAACTTAGTTACAGAATAGAATTGGAAGGGATCTTGGAGGTCTTCTAGTCCAACCCCCCCTACTCAAGCAGAAGACCCTAGACCAGGGGTGTCAAACTCGCAATGTCACGACTTTTTTCCCATTGCCAGCAATGGGGTGGGTGCAGTTTCAGTGTGACACATCCGGCCCATGGACCAGCAGTTTGACACCCCTGCCCTAGACTATTCTGGACTGCTGCTAGTATGTGTGTGCTCACACACACCTTCAAGTTGCAGTCTTAACCCTATGTGGCCCTTTTGTGGCCCTGAGCCACAGGAGAGAAGAGACAGCTGGCCTCTGCAGGGGTGTCGGTGCTGGCTTCATGCGAGCTCCTTTTGTGCACAGGTTTAGTGCTATTTTGAAAAAGTGCTAGACCTGGAATAAAAAAAAATACACACTGCAGTTCTCTGTTTGGGTCAGTACCAGTCCTCTGGTTCATGGTGGCCAGCTTAAATTAGGAAGGAAAGTTGGTGTTAATATCCAGCTTGAGAATGCAAATAAAACTCCAGGTTCATTCCGTTTCCAAAAATCTTACTGTTTATTGAAAACACGGCAGGGTAATGTCGAAGCAGAACTAACTCTGAGGTTCCCAGAAACCAATTCATAGAATTAAACAATAATTTCCCCAGCCAAACCCCCAACCAGGGCTGGCTGGGGAATTCTGGGAGCCAAAGTCCACACATCTTAAAGTTGCCAAGGGTGAGAACCATTGAATTAGCGAATAACATAATGTCCCATTCAGCCCGCCTCCTCAAGGTGTGCCATTTCATTCCACAAGAAGCTGTTTCACAAGCCAGACTTGACCCTCTGGGTCTGCCTGTAATGGCACAAGCCGACTTTCCTAACAGCCGGGAGGCTGAGCCATTGCAATCAGTAGGCAACGTGCAAAACTGCGCTGGATAAATTTGCCAGCCAATTTGCAATGACGCACTCATTACCTGGTGATTATCGGAGTGACTCAACACAGCTGGCTTCCTCCAGGCCTGGCAGGGCAGCTTGGGAAAAACGATTTAAATCAGCTCCAGTTGCAAAACCCACCCCAGCCTCTCAGAAGAGTTTTTGCAAAACTCTATGCAGCCTGGGGGACATTAGTGGGGTGCAAAGTCACACTGACCTTATCCAGAGTGTGTAAATTTTTAAGAGATTTCCACGTTCAACTTTCCTGATGTCCAAGAAATGTTTGTAGGCAGAGTATGTTTTCTGTTCTATTCCAGGCTAGTTTTTTTCTGACTGCAAACATGGTTTCTTCATGGGTGTAAAGTTAATTAGGAACCGTTGCCAGACCAGGCAGGGGCGGCTTTGCTGCTGATGTGATTTCTGAAGTCTCCAGTATAAATTTTGCTTTTTTTGCAGCCCACCGCTGGTTGTAGTGTGAATATTAAGGGATGCCCTCCAGGATTGGCTGTGATTATAACACAATCAAGGTCTGTGCACCAATTACTAGCTTAATCACGGGGAGAGAAATGGAGTTGGAAAGATCACACCTGCCCTGTAATTTTGGCTTAGAGCTGGGCTCTCCAACTTTTGAAACACGGAAGTGACAGCTGCACCATTGTTTCGTATCGCACGTCTCCAGTGAAGTTGTGGCTTGTTTTTGCTGTGATTCTTGGCCGTGCCTCCTCTCGCTTGGCGCCAGCCCCTGAGCCCGGCTCCCCTCCAAATAGGGGAATGGTCCCCACCCCGATGATCTTACAAAACCTGGCCCCGGGTGTCTGTTGTGTCTTGTGTTTTCCCTGGAAGTAGACAATTTTTCTCTTATTGAGTACAGGTAGTGTCCAACTTATGACACAACTGATCCCAAAGCTTCCACTGCTAAGCAAGGCAGTTTTTAAATGAGTTTTGCTCCATTTTCTGACCTTTTTCGCCACACCTGTTAAGCAAATTCCTGCAGTTCTTAAGTGAATCATGAGGTTGTTAAGCAAATCTGCCTTCCTCCCTTAACTTGGCTTGTCGGAAGACAATTGGAAAGGTCATGAAAGGTGATCATGTGACCCCAGGAAGGTGTCATAAGTACATGCCAGTGGCCATAAGGCTGTATGGATGTTGCAATGGCCCTAAGTGTGAGGACCAGTCATAAGTTACTTTTTTCAGTGCCACTGTAAGTTTGAACAGTCACTAAATGAATGTAAGTCAAGGACTATCTCTGTGTTAAAAATATATATATAATGGACAAATTGACCAGATGAAACTATGTTAGTTTAATCTAGTCTGATGTCCAGTTCAAGAACTTACTTTCTTTCTTTCTTTCTTTCTTTCTTTCTTTCTTTCTTTCTTTCTTTCTTTCTTTCTTTCTTTCTTTCTTTCTTTCTTTCTTTCTTTTTCTTTCTTTCTTTCTTTCTTTCTCTTTCTTTCTTTCTTTCTTTCTTTCTTTCTTTCTTTCTTTCTTTCTTTCTTTCTTTCTTTCTTCTTTCTTTCTTTCTTTCTTTCTTTCCTTTCTCTCTCTCTCTCTCTTCCTTCCTTCCTCCCTTTCCTTCCCAATATCCAACAACAGTCTCTGTTGTTATGCAGATTGGTCTTTCTCTCAGCATCAAAATTAGGACAGTTTTTTTCATTATCAAGTAAGCCCAACAAGGTTAGAAATTCATGGCTAGAGGCTGAACAATTAAAACTTTAAAACTAACTAGCATAGTGGTAACCTTTGTTGTGGATGCCTAGAGATCAAAACTAAAAAAAAAAAAAAGGTGACTCCATAAGCCTGTGCTAAACAAAGGAGAAGGTGTTGCCTTCACGGTCTCTCTGCTTGTGTGTGTGTGTGTGTGTGAGTGTTTAGGGTTGTGGTGGGAGTCATGCAGTCTTAAGAGGATGAAAAATCCCTGCCTCCCCTCCTTCACTGCTAGGGATAACCGAGCACATCTGGACCTGAGCAGGTCAGGGAAGCTCCATCCAGGGTGCCTTAAGAGATGCCCTTGGCTCAGCTTGGGAGGTTTTGCCTGAAGAAGAGAAGTGAGGCCATAAATCAGCCGAGCCAAGAGCCAAGTCAGAGGAGAACAGAGACCGAGCACTTATTTAAGTTGCACAACCCAGAAGGCGAAGAACGGGCTCAGCCAGGAACGGAAGAGGGGACAGGAAGGAGCCGACAGCCACAGGCCTGAAATCGGGGCCGGGCCAGGCTGGTTCTGGAGCGAGAGGGGAGAGCCTGAGGTCTCCGAGCACGGAATGGGAATGGGCGGAACTCGCAATAAAGCTGCCTTGCTCCTCTTCGGTCTGTGGGGGAAGGCACAACCTCCCAGCCCCTCGGGACACAGCCTGGGGGAAGCGCACAGGGCGGTTGGGCCGAGGGAAGAAGAGCGCACTCTTTCTCTGGGGTGCCCCTGCTTCAATTTGCCAAGTATTTCTTGGCAAGTAGTAAAACCGAGACGGCGGGGAGACTGTGTGAAAGTGGGGATCTGAGTGTCCCAGGGAGGTCCAGGAGAACTTCAGAACTTGGGGAAAGAGGCTCCGGGATAAGCACTAGCTCCTTTTTTCTAGCCTCTTTTTCCTCTTCTATGATCATTAGAGGTGCTCTCGTGGCCATCCCAAATTCTGATTGGTCACGGCATGTCCCAAGACATGCTGGCTGGGGAATTCTGGGAGTTGAAGTCCACACACCTTCACGTCTTCAAAGTTGAGAAACGCAGCCTGTCTGCTCTGCAGGTAGAGCCTGCAGATAACAAAGAAGAGAAAGGATGCCACCTTTCCCTACTTGGAAGAAAGCTAAAAATAATGAACAGCTGGTTCTCCGTGCAGCTGGTAGCTTTGTGGGAGGAAAGAAAGGCAAACGGAGGCGGCATCACCTCTAAATACGGTTTTGCTGGCAGCTCATCGGACTAAGAAATCCTTATTCGTTCCCGTGTCCTGATCCACCCATCTGAAGACCAAACAAAACAAATCCATTTCTTCCAGCAGGTTTGCCCAGGGATTCTTGCCTAAACTCCTTGATATGTGAAGTTTCTAAAAAACAAAAACAACCCCCCCCCTGGCTTGCCAGACTCTTTAGATAATAATGGTCACCAGGTTTGGAACAAGCCAATCCAGTGTTATCTTGCTTTCTGTATCTCAGTTCAAATTCTTTCTAGGGTTTGACCGAGGGAATCTTGGGATCCTTCCCTGAACAAGCCAGGCAGAGGCTGGACAGGCATCGGGGCTTGAAGTCCTTTAGAGAACAGGAAGTTAGAGTCGGGAACTCAAAGGGCTCCTTCCCGTGACGTGTCTCTGGGATTCTGTTATCAAACATGGAACAGAGACCAAGTTTCTAGCACACACCTTTAATCTTGAATGAGACGCTAGCGAGAGAGTTTTCATGGCAGGGCCGGTAAGACATCACAGCATCTTTGGAATTTTGGTATTTCTGGGGGACACAGTTGTTTCTCTGGGACTTGCTGCCCGTCCGAGTATTTTATCCCTAAAGTTTCAAGGCCTCCCTGTTGTTGCTTTCCCTTTCTCACTCTTTAACCGGAGGTCAAGCTCCCGAAGTTGGCTGAGGAACCCCGTGTTTGGGCAGACTCCTCTGTGTTCTCGCACAATCTTTAAGGCCTCCACGAGGTTCTTGTTTTCGTAGATCATCAAGAAAGCCAGCACCAGGGTGGCTGAGCGGCTTATCCCCATGGCACAGTGAACCAATACTTTGCCTGCAAATGAGAAAGTAAAATGGTTAAGATACGTCCCCATATCTAGGCAATACAAGGTCTTCCTAGAATTGTGGGAAATGCTGTAAATCTGTGTCACAATCCTATTTTTTGTTCTTTTTTTTTAACATGGTCACCTCTGACAAAGTCATCTGTCCTGTGCTAATAAATAATGATGACATCTGGAGAGTTATTGGGATAGTTCTGTCACCCATTAATGTTAGTCATCCATTCAAGGCTTAAGACTTACTAATGTGCACATTCAGCTGACATAGCTGTCATTCGTAGCAGAGGACAGAATGAAGAAGCTTCAGCAGTTTCTTATTCACCTCCATTTCTTCTTACTTCTACATCAATACTGCATCTTCTCTTTTTCCTTCTGGTATTGTGTAGATATTCTGTATATTGAATTTATTTAATTTCCCTGACAGAATAACAGAGTTGGAAGGGATCTTGGAGGTCTTCTAGTCCAGCCCCCTGCTCAGGCAGGAAGCCCTATACCACCTCAGACAAATGGCTGTCCAGTCTCTTCTTAAAAGCCTCCAGTCTCGGAGCATTCACAACTTCTGGAGGCAGGTGGTTCCACTGGTTAATTGTTCCAACTGTCATGAAATTTCTCCTTAATTCTAGGTAGCTCCTCCCCTTGGTTAGTTTCCATCCGTTCCTTGCTGCCCTTTGTGTTTCCTCTCTGCTCTTCCCTGTTATCCCTTCTCCTAAGGCAGTTTCTATGGGGCTCCCACAGGTCCCCGGCTGTGGACATTTCCCTACTATCGACTGATCATGTCTTCACAGCAGCACCCTGCAGTTCTTGAAATAATGGGAAAATTACACTGTTACTTTTGGCACAAGGCTGACTGGATAACTCTGGAAGATGCTACATTATTTCAGAAATGGCCTGAAAACCTCCTTGGCATTAACAATATCCAGCATAGGGTACATTGGAATAATTTTCTTCTGCCCAGCTTTTCACAGATAAATTCAGGCCTCGGAGCTCTGTGGTCTACCATGCTAGGCAAGGTCCAGTGTAACAAGACTTTAAATAATTTAAAAGTGGTTCACTGCCTTACTATCATTTACTGTAGGTTAACTGGTTCTGTTTTGCAGATGTACATAGAACAGATGAGGACCCTTCAGTGACTATCTCAAGAGATAAGTCATCCGTGCTAGCAAGGGTGGAGTTTACTCCCTGTTTGCTCTCTGCTGTATACAAGTGGCTTGTGTATACAGTATTTGTTGCATGTATTTATTATTAGATGTTGCAATACAGATTTCGACTGAAATGTAAGGACATGTAAGATAGGATATATGTACATGTTTTAGAATTTCTGTATTTAAAACGTTTGTGGGCTGTCTTTTTCTTATCCCTTTTCTTGGCAGGGGGTTCTGCAGCTCAGAGGTCCCCAACCCCCAGTCCGCAGACCGGGCTGCAGCATGCCAGCAACCGGTCAACACAAGCAAGCAAAGCCCCATCTGTGAGATGCAGGCAGCACACAAAACCACACACCCTCCGGTCCACAGAAAAGCCACTCTCCAGGGAACCGGTCCCTGGTGCCCAGAAGGTTGGGGACCTCTGCTGTAGCTTCCCAGGGTGACATCTGTGATCCCAGGAAGCGAAGTTGTCTGTTCAGTGTCATCCTTGGTCACCCTAGCAAAGCCTGAAGACTCCTTGATCCTTGCTTTCCATTCCTATCTCATTTTCCTTGCAAGGCAAATTTTATTTTCCAAAGTTGAGGAACGAAGACCCCTGAACCCTCCACCTCTTGAGCATTCCTGCTTAGTTGGATCAACTGAGAATAAATTCCTCTGGGGTCTCTGCACCATCCACAGCAGCAGGAGAAGAAACTTGAGTCCTCTCTCTAAATATAGCTACAAAGGAAGATGTTTAGCAAGGAACAAACCCTGGCTTGGAAAAAATGTAGGAAGATTTTTCAACTTAGAGTTAATTTTGTGTTTGATACTCTCTAATTGGTTTGCTTCCAAGTGCTAAACCCAGCATTTTGGTTTTTAAATGGAATTTGTGCACTTTTATGTCCTTCTGAAACGATGAATGTTGACACTCAGAATGTTGGCATTGCAAGTCTGTGTGTTACTCCATGGCGGTGAGACCCCAAACAATATTAAAACTCAACTCAGAAAGTCTTAACTTTGGTGTGTCAATGCCTCAGTTTGGCAAACAAAGGTTTTCCCAAATTAACCCAACAGCTCTAACACAAAGGCGCAGGAGCCCTTTGGCTTTGACCAAAATGCCCAGTCCACTTCTCTGTTCTTCTACTAAGGGACAACCTAGTCCCCCAGTTGAGCTTCTTCTGACACCCCCTCCTGCATTTTTTCATCTCTTAAATTTCCACTTTTTTCCCCAGAAAAACACAGGTCAGAGGTGAGCAGTCAACTGAAAAAAAGTTCAGAAACTTGCTTTGTTTGTTAAAACAAAACAAAAACAAAAAAAACAAAACATGTGACTCCTCTAAGCTAAAGAAAAGTTTGTCTGTCCTGGAAGATTTCTTTGGGAGGAAATAGAGTATCAATATCGTAATTTCCGGGAGCTGACGTCAACTTCTCTTAAAGGCTGAGAAGTCCTACTCTGGCCAGTGAAAGAGAAGCCAGCCGATGGCGGCTATGCCTCCAGGAAATCTCCTCGTCTGTCCTTCTCGGATGAGAAGCGAAGCGTCTTCGAAGAAAAACAAGGAAGTCCAGTTGCCTCCTGGAAAAAAAAGGCACCTCTGGGACAGAGATGCTGGATGGGAGATGATTACCGGGACACCTGAGAAGATGCAGCCCACTCTGTTTACCTCTGGGCGAGTTCAGCGCTGCCCTGATGTATTTAGCTGTTGGGTAGAAGTAAATGCTGAGATCAAACTTGGGATCGTCGTCGGCTTCCACCCCGTAGTAATCAACTGGCAAGTCTCGGTAGAACTTGGCTCCCGTATCAATGTGGAATCGTCCCGCAGCCGCATTCACAATGTGGGAGATGCCCATCCGGCGTAGCTGCTCTATATCCCGGGCTATGTACCTGCAAACAAGGGCTAATTTCATTATTCTACATTTCTCCCCATCTTGGAGAGGAGTTGAGTGTTCATGCAGACATTAAAGGGGTTCAATTGACTTAGTTAACTAAATACAGAGGCTCAAATTTAACCCCCAAAGGACTCTGGCATCCTTGCTGCACCGGTCAATGCTGTAGGGAAACATATATATCTAGGCTCCTTGGTGCTCCTGAGCTTGGCTGATTTTTTATAGATGTTTCATTACCCAACTAGGTAACATCCTACCCAACTAGCACTGATGATGTTACCTACCTGGGTAATGAAATGTCTGCAATAAAATAACTAAGCTCAGAGAGCACCAGGGATACCACAAATATTCTCTTTTAGAGGAACACACATTCACACATACAAAGATGGTTTGATGTAAAATGTGATCCTATGATTGCAGTTCCTTCCAGCTGAGGCCCCAGTTTCTAAGTAGTTCAATTAAAACCTGCCAAGTCTGTTTTAGAAGAGAAAACTGATGTAAAACAATTCTATATGCAAATAAAAGACTCTTTTTAAAACACAAAAGCACTTCTTCCAAGTATTGTGTAGAAATGTATCTAACAAAATCTTCCTCCCTCCCTCCCTCCCTCCCTCCCTCCCTCCCTCCCTCTCTCTCTCTCTCTTTCTTTCTTTCTTTCTTTCTTTCTTTCTTTCTTTCTTTCTTTCACCATTGGGAGAAGAAAAGCAGGATTCGGGAATAGTGCTCACTGATGAGAGATTTTATCTGATTCCATTGTCGCATTTTCAAGAGCTAAACAGGTTGTGCTTTAGGCACCAGGCTTTTAAACAACCACTCAGACTGGAGCCGGAAAGTCTCAGATGTTTGTATTGCTTTACTTATTGATCCATTTGCTTAAATACCATAATCGGGTTTTCAGCTGAATGGAGTACAATAAAGTCATAATAAGACCGTGGACACAATTCATAAAAGCACTAATCAAGACCTGCCTAAAAGCAGACGAGGGAATCCTTCCCTTTTATCCGTCTGGGCTGCAACAATCTTGATAGGGCAGGAAAGAGTGAAGAATTTTCTGCATCTCTTTTGCTGCTAATTAGTGATTGGAGGTTTGCAACCCAAATTTGGTAGCCCTGTTGAATTTATGGGAAGGGGGGGGGCAAACGGAGCTGAGAAGAAACAAAAATGAGTAAAAGCATGTCAAGAGGTTTAGGGAATTTTCTTATTGTGCTGCGGGTTGGACTAGATGGCCTCCAAGGTCCCTTCCATCCCTGTTATTCTAACAGATGAGAACTATAGACACATTAGACTAACAAGCATTCGTTTGGTGACCATTGAAAAATGTCAAAACTAGTTCTTGTCACAGGATCCCCATGTTCAGGTCATCAACTGGGTCAGGAATTGTGGGAGTTGAAGTCCACCAGTCTTAAAGTTGCCAGGTTTGGAGTCCCCCATTCTAGAAAATCATTTGTTCAGTTTCAACCAGTGGGGCAGGAACCTCTCTGGGGCAAGAATTCGGCTGTTGACCTGGAATAGCCTCAAGATGAGCCTCCGTGTTTCCAGCTACATCCTTCAATGCTTCTCTTTCTATTGCCCATATTTGCTCTTTCCTTTGATAGAAGGAACTCTTCGCTTCCGTTCTGTGGTCCTGGGAAATCTCACTTGGCCTTCCAAGTGAGCTCCACACTCTGACACGGCCCTTCACTCTTCCCTCTGGGAACCCTCCGTCTCTCTGCCCATTGGGAATGTACCACATGTTGCCTACTTTTTATCATCTGTGGTGCTAAACTGGACGTGTTCAGTATCCATGTGGATCACAGTATTAAAACCAGAACAAAGAATAGAGCAGAGTAGAATATAGAAAATAGAAAATAGAAAATAGAAAATAGAAAATAGAAAATAGAAAATAGAAAATAGAAAATAGAAAATAGAAAATAGAAAATAGAAAATAGAAAATAGAAAATAGAAAATAGAAAATAGAAAATAGAAAATATAGAAAATAGAAAATAGAATAGAATAGAATAGAATAGAATAGAATAGAATAGAATAGAATAGAATAGAATAGAATAGAATAGAATAGAATAGAATAGAATAGAATACCACCTGGCAAGAGACGGTCCCTCACAGTAGTTGAAGGTAAACCCGGTGAAGGAGGATGGGGCTTAATTCCAAGGAAGAAAGCTAAGATGGCCAGCCTTCTTGTCCATCTTCCCCCTTTCTCCCCTTCTCTAAGAGGAAACTTGCAATACTTTTCAGGATCAGCAAGGAATGCCCATTCACTTACAAATCTCCAATATAAAGGTTAGGCCAGACTTCGTTGACATTGGCCCGGCAAGGAACGGGTGACCACAACATGCGCTGCAGCTCCCTCAGTTCTGGCGTTTGGTAGCTCTGCCTGCTGGTCAAGGAGTGACTGGATGTTCTTTGTAGCCCGGGGCGTCTCAAGTCGTCTGCATTTAGCGAAGAGTAGGACATTCTGGAAGAGACTGGAAAGAAGAGCTCCTCCATGGAGATCAGTGTGGAACATGTGAGTAAAGGCAAGACATAAAAGGTAGGAGACGTGATAGGAAATTGGCTTTGGGGATGAGGAACACACTTTCTGATTGCAAGCATGGGCCACTCGCCATTTCATGAAAGCAGAAACCACGGAGGTTGCTGTCCACCTCCTCCAGACCCTCACAGGTCCACCCCTCACCCTTGTTTTGGAGTTCGGCTTCAAAACTGTCATTTTCCTACTGCAGCCATCTGAGTGGATGGTTTGCCACATTGCCGTCTGATCTAGTGACAATCCTAGATGCGACTGTCGCAGTGGGTGGCACATCTCGTCCCCGCACTCCAGCACCAGGTCACTGCCCGTTGCAACCGTGTCCTCTAGTTCCTGGGAATTCTGAGAGATGAAGTCCACAAGTCTTAAAGTTGCCAGGGTTGAGGACCCCTGTCCTATATAACATCTTCGTCAATATGATTCTTGTATCCTGTCACTATTAAATCCATATCTAAAACAGCCTGATTTTCAGCTAAATTCTTTTCTATCTCTTCTTTTAAGCCTTCATTTATCAGCTAGTCTATTCTAAAGACTAGATTCTAGGCACATTGTTGCCAAAGATCGTCAAATGCATCCAGAGTTAATTTCTTTTACTCCATTGTGTATTACCAGGAATTCTCTTTTAATTATAATCTTTAATTCTATCTGGCTGTTTCTTGTAAGCAGCCTTCCAGGTTTTTCCTTATCATGCTTTCCCAAGAAGAGATTGTTTTTTTTACATTTAAAGGCAAATCTTTGTAGATTTTAATAAGTTTTTAAAGAAACCAAAGGGAATATTCTTATAACTCGCCAAAGTTTTGTTTCCACTCAGTCTGGTCTTTTAGACCATTTAAAAACTTTCCAAAATCAACATTCTAATCACCTTTTTCCTCCTTAATTGCAAGTAAAAAAAGAGTTTTTCTTAAAGTTTTAAACTTACATAAATCTTTGTGCCACTGTAATAAAACTTATTTTTCTAACCTTTTCCATGCTAGATGGTAGTAAGACCTTTTAAAGAACCATTATATTAATCAAAACTTTTCTATAATGTTTTTAAGACATCTAATTAAATTAATACAGGTTACAAACCTCAGTTGAAATTTCTTCAGGAATTTAGAAAAATTGCATAATTATCTCTGGGCCTTTGATAAAAATGATGCAGCATCAAAAATTAATTCCACTTTTTTGTATTGTTAGTGTTAGAGTTACTATAGCAAAGTGCTGGAAATAGATTTGTTTAGGTGAATTAATTAATTAATTAACAAATAATCTTGAGTAATCTTTTGAAATGGATGAAATTAAATATATTCCCAAACTGTGCATTTTTAATAACTGCTCCCTGTGTATTTATTGCTTTATTTTCAATGTTTTGTTGATGCATTGTACTAAACCAACATTAATAATAATAAATTATACCTTTTTTCTTTGCTGTCTGACTCACTTGCTGTAAAACTAAATTTCAGTTAAAAACTCTCAAAATTATTAACTCTGATCACCCTTTGGAAATTCTCTTATTTGGGCTTGTTGGTTAAGAATGGGGGCGGCTTTCCTTCTGATCAGATTATAATTGTTTTTGTTACTCATTACTTATATGACATGAAATGGGCTATGAATAATCTAAACACGTACTAAATAATACCAGTTTAACATTCTATGGAAGCAGCACTTGGCTGCAGACAGGATCAAGGAGAGTCCTGGGAAACGGGAAAAGATGTTTTAGGCAAGTACTTCAACTAGCTTTGATCAACTTCATTAACATATTCCTGGCTTCTTCTTCTTCTTTTGAGCGAGCGAAGAAAGAAACGTTGGGTGACTTGAAGGGCAGGGTCCCCCCTTTTTTTTATCATTTTTATGCAACGCTTGTAGAAACACGCTGGGGCCAATCGTAACACAAATGTTGGAGAAATTATAAACTGAATTATTAGCCTGGGGAAAAAAATCTATCTCTGAAAGAGAATTTTTTTTCTCTCAATCCTGCCATAACCCATCCTATTAAATATCCAGTGAGGGTTGATAGCAATCCTGTTTCCTGTGGAAATGTTGGGTGTGTTCGTCAAATAGGTCGTCCAGATTGATTTTGGTTACAAGTCTCTGAAGTGGCTTCACTTATCATAAAATAGATGAGGGAGGCTGAGTCACTTTATGGCTGGGGGCTACGTATAACATTGAAAGAGAGCTGGAAGCTGAACTGACTAAGATCCTGGGATCAGCCTTTGATTCTTAAAAAAAAAATACATTAAGCCTGTTCTATCATTTATGAATGTTTATCCATGAAAAAGAAAGATATATGCCCCACTTACTAGCAACTATGGCCAAAGTGATTATAGACACAATCTTCCATTTGTGGCATATATCCATAACCTTGTTTAATGCTTTAGTCCAAAATATATCTAAGGATTGCTCTTGAACTGAGCTGTTCTGATGATTAATTAATATGTTGCTTATAAACAGAGAGCCAGTTTGGCGTAATGGTTAAAGGCAACAGACTAGGTACGGGGAGACTGGAAGTTCTCGTCCTATATGAAGAACAGTTGTAGGAACTGGGGATGTCTAGGCCAATGCAGAGAAAATCTAGGGCAAGGTAGGCAACCTTGGCTCTTTTATGATGTGTGGACTTCAACTCCCAGAATTCCTGAGCCAGCCAAGGTTGCCTACCCCTGATCTAGGGCAGGGGGTCCTCAACCTTGGCAACTTTAAGACTTGTAGACTTCAACTCCCAGAATTCCTCAGCCAGCAAAGCTTTCTTTCTTTCTTTCTTTCTTTCTTTCTTTCTTTCTTTCTTTCTTTCTTTCTTTCTTTCTTTCTTTCTTTCTTTCTTTCTTTCTTTCTTTCTTTCTTTCTTTCTTTCTTTCTTTCTAGAATCAGACATATTCAAGCAGTTGCAGTCAGAGCTTCTTTACCTGCCTTCTCTTAATTGCATGCAGGCAATTAAGATAACCATTCTTAGTCCTGGACACAATCAATTCCTTCAGTTCTTTATTCTTAAATGTGATTAAAAAAATATGTGGTATAACATCCTTGTCCTTAATATGGAGAATGCACAATATGAATAAATGTTCTGGTAATTTGCTAGTTTATATACGATATTAAAATTGCTGGCCAGTCCTGGAAGACTGTCTGCTTAAGACAAAGATGGAGGGCAAGTCTCCACCATCACAGCTTCCCCTGCCTTTCAAAGCATCTTGAAGATGAGCCTTCACCAGCTTCAAGCCTGATCCTCTTGTATTGGGAGAACAAAAAGCAAGAGAACCTCATTTGGAGCAAAGGAACCATCTAACCCTTGGCCCGTCGTGGGCTGCCAGAGAGGCCCAGGAGTAACAGAACCCCCTTCGGTCTGCACTCCGTGCAAAAGGGGAATAGCGCAAACAGCTATTTTGCTGTTTGTGTAGACTGACTTCACGTTCTGCATATTTGTCTGGCTGTACATAAAATCCAGGCAGTTCCAAGGTGGAGGGGATTAAAAACCCTTCATGCCACCTTTCTCCTTAAAAGAGACCTGCTTAGGTGGCCTCTCTCCCCAGGCTCTTCCCGGGAAGCCAGCAAAGGAGACAAAATGGGAATCCCAGCAAATGGTCAGCCTGCCCCACTCTTTCCCAGAGAAAACGCTCCTGGACTGCTGCTCTCAACTACATCATTGCTGAGCCCGGAGTAAATGGATCCAGCCGTGGGAGAAGGGCAATGTCATAAGACAAGCTGCAAAGACCTCCTGTGGATGGAGCTAGCGTGATACTCTCTCTCCTGTTCCTGAAAAGGTTGTGATCCTACAACATGAACGATGGGAACGCTTCTGCCTGGACGGCCAGAGGCATCAGACCGGGAAAGGCATTTAACTTTTTCCCTAGATGGAGATGCAAAGTTATCACTCAGCTCCTGGAACTGTATAAGGAGACCCCCCCCACCTACTTAAACACGTATCCTCAAGCCCCTCTTGATCTTCCTCCATTCTTAGACGGCACTGTTCAGACTCTCTGCCTGGGTTCTCTCCCCACCTACTTAGATACACCGACCTCACCCCCCCATGACCAAGGACACTTTGGTGAGCAGGAACTGGCAGGAACCGAGCCAGCTAATAAGCAGAAAAACACAGCATGCCTTTGCAGTTGTCCTCGTTCAGCTGTTGGGGGAAAGACACCACTCAACCCCATGCGGCCACCCATCTTCGGCAAATATCAGTTTGTCAACAAGCTCGAAAGTACTTGCCTTTTGGGGGGTCCAGCTTCTCCGGCTGCTTGGGACGGTTTTAGATCATGACATTCTTCTGGCATTTCCTTCTGGGTTGCTGGTTACACAACACTTTCCCTGCTCTGTTAGCTGCATGTGATTGATTCAACAGCTATTTTTAATGGCGTTAATTATAAATTGTGGTCTGTGTCCCCCCCACCCCACCCTGGTAGCGGACTTCCAAATATTTCAGGGCGAGAGGCAGCTGGGCCCGCCTTGGAAAGGAGCCCATCCTCTGAAATAGCCTCAGCTCTGGGTGACCTTCCAGAGAGCTTCGGGTCTCACGTTCCCACGTGAGGGCGTGGAAGGGACCGTTCCAGGAACTGCAAGTTCTCCAGTAGGGAGAAAGCGAACGGGGGGGGGGTTGTCATGCAATCCTCCCCCCCCTGGAACAAAGGCGAGAGTGTTTGAAAGAGAAGGCAGCTTTTGTCTTGCTGCGATACTTTGCATTCCTTTGTCTGCCACATATTAGCCTAAGACTGTGATCATATTTACTAATGAAAACTAGATAGAGCTGCCTCTTGTCAAACACCCTTACCGTGGGATGGGCTGTGTGGCACACAACAACAACCCAGATGCAGGTGACTGATCAGGGTCTCAAGTTGAAAATAATATGGGGATCCGGAGTCTCCAGGGAGGTGTGGTTCAAAACACTCAAGGGGTGACGGCAGCCAGGGGATCAAAGCGCCTCTTGGGGCCTGACGCCTGTAAAATAAGAGCTGGGGCTTGGATTACACAGCCACAGCTCAAACCTGGCTTTTTGACCCACACCTGCACGGGTGCCCTTGAGGATGACTCCTACAAGAGCAGAGGATCTTTTTTGGAGAGGAGGGGGGGGGCGTGCCTCCTTCATCCATCACAGGACGTAGCCTTTGCTGCAGCCTCAACAAAGTCTGCTGCTGAGAGACACCAGCCCCAGAAAAAAAGAAAGGAAGAAATAAGACCAAAAAAAAAAAAATCTGGATCGTTGATGTGGAGACAGCAGAAGAGCAGAGAAAAATCACAAAATACAAACACCTGCAAAAAAAAAAAGAAGTAAAACAACTCTGGCAAAGGAAAGCAAAGGTAGCACCAATAGTAACAAGTGCCTTGAGTGCAATCCCAAAAACGTCTGGAGCATCTCTTGAACACCTTCGGCATTGACAAATTCACCATTGGTCAATTGCAAAAAGGCAGCTTGACTTGGAACAGCGTAAATCCTGCGTCAAGATTTTAATACCATCAAAGAACAACCTCTACCTATCCTGAAACCTTGGGAAGGACTCAGTCGATCAGGGGTCTTCAAACTTGGCCCTTTGATGACTTGTGGACTTCAACTCCCAGAATTCCTCAGCCAGGCACATCAAAGGACCAAGTTTGAAGACCCCTGCAGTAGATGAATAAAAATGCCAGATTCAGTCTAAACATCTGGCTGAAAGTATGAGAACCCATCATAATAATATTAAACCATGAATGAAGGTGAATCTACATGTCCCAGGATCGTGTTCCAAGATCTGATCTGGGTCTGTCACCAGGACCAGAGGCTTTCGTCTTACGAGCTTTCAGACGGCAGATCTTCTCTCTCACCAAAATGTTATCTCCCACCACATTCCGGTGCAGGGGTTCTCAACCTTGGCAACTTTAAGACTTGTGGAGTCCACAAGTCTTAAAGTTGCCAAGGTTGAGAACCCCTGTGTAGAGAGAAGTTCTCCGAGGATTTTCTCCAGCACAGTCTTTAAGTTTGGAGGACTATACCTCCGGTCCCAGTAACCGACCCAGACTGGATCCTGCAACATTAATTCCCACAGCAATAAGCATAACTTCCAGCAACACCCATATAACCACTGTAAAGAGCTCTTTCACAGAGTCTAGGCTGACTCATAAGAACAACACGGTCATACATTTAATAGAACAAAATTAAATATGCTCCAAATTGCAGGGGTAATTTGAGAAGTTCAGAATTATTTATTAGGGAAGTGTCACAAATAATAGCTGGGGTGGGCAGGGTGGAGACAGAGATAAAATCTCCATTGAGCAGGACTCTTGCTGACTCCGCTGCGGAGTTTTCTTGACCAGCGTTGAGAAATATTTGGCTCTGCCTTCTTCAGAAAAAAAAAACTCACATGAATTAATTGCCCAGTTTTTATAAACATCTTTGAAAAAAACATCCCATTTTTACTTAGTCTTGTGACTCGTCTCTACCCTCAAGCAAAAAGATGCAGCCAGATTTAGTTTCATAAACTGGATTTATACTTCCATCTGCTGGTGAAGGAAATCATTACACCTCCTCTTTAAAAATCCTTGGTAGATTTTTAAAAATAATTTTATTAACATTTGAAAAACCAAGTAGATTTTCTCAATAATACATAAAGGGAGGGCTAATGTCGATGCGCTTTTAAATCCATCTTATTTGAAGACCACCATTGCAATGAATAAGACTTCCAAAAGTTCTGCTCCCATTAAACTGAAGAAGTCTTTTCTGGGAAAACATCCCATGGAGATACTTATTTTAAAAAAAATATGGGCTATCTGTATTACATAAATAAAATCTTGGAGTTAGAGGACATGAAACTCACTGGATTTATTTGTTTACTATTTCCAACTCCCTTTTGCTGTCTTCTCCTGATGTTCTCCCACTCCCACTCCCACTCCCACTCCCACTCCCCCTCCCCCTCCTCCTCCTCCTCCTCCTCCTCCTCCTCCTCTTCCTCTTCTTCTTCTTCTTCTTCTTCTTCTTCTTCTTCTTCTTCTTCTTCTTCTTCTTCTTCTTCTTCTTCTTCTTCTTCTTCTTCTTCTTCTTCTTCTTCTTCTCTCCTCCTCCTCCTCCTCCTCTCCCCAAAAGACAAAATGATGATGGAATTCTGCCAGGAAGGCAGAGTTCCTGATGTGGATCATATCTTACTGGGTGAAGACTAACAGGACAATCAAGTTTTGGACTTAATTCATATCAAGTGATTTGATTGTGTGCCATCAGATTCGTGTCAACTCCTAGCCACCCCATAGATACATTTTCGCCATGACAATCTGATCCTTCAGGTCTTCCAATGGTGCATCCATCACCACTATCTTCTTTTTCCTTCCACCTTTCCCAGCATCAGAGCCTTTTCCAGAGAGTTGGAAATGTGTCCAAAGTAGGATTATTTGGGGGGTTGATGTATTTAATTATCTTCTTTTTTGTGTTTGTTTGTTGTCTCGGTTGTCCACGATATTCTGAGGAGTAACCTCCTATACTAAAGCCCAGAGCTGTGGATGCTCTTTCTATCCTGCTTTTTAAAAAGCCCAACTTTTCTTTCCACAGAATATCACAGGGGATACCATGCTCCCTTGCATTGTTCGGATCTTTGTAGGTAAAGAAACATCTGAATATCTTTTCCAAAGCCTTCACGTCTCTCTATCAAATGCTAGTGTCTGTGGTGCATTTCTTGTCTGCTTCTTCCTTTACTGCTGATGGTTTATCCTGAAAGGGAGAAGCTCTCCACCATTCCAGTAACTTGTTAATTCTAAGGCTGGTTGTTCTACCAATTGTCATGAGTTTGGTTCTCTTTCTCAGTAAAAGGTGATTGAATTGTTCCAAATGAAATCATCAATACTGCAGAATTCCTATATTTGAGGATCTATGGTCCCCTGTCCTATTAGTTTTATCTCTCTCTCTTTTTTTCCATTGTTTAATTTGATGTCCAAGGCTCGCAGCTGGCTGAGGAATCCGGTGTTTGGACAGATGCCTCTGTGAGAGTCCACTGACTTCAAGGCTTCCACAAGTGTCAGCTTTTCATGGATCATCAAATATGCCAACACTAAAGTGGCCGAACGGCTTAGCCCCATCGCACAGTGGACAAAGACCTTGCCTGGAAAGACATCACATAAGCAACTTTGAATGCACAATCATGTACAATAGTGTACAATTAATAGGCCACCAGGGGTGTCCACAAGGCTGGTCAGAAAAATCAAGAAGGGGGTTGGGATCGCGCCATCAAAGCTTGCTTGATTTTTATGCGTTGTGATACACATAAAAAAACACGCGGAGCTTCGACTGAATTATCACAACCATAATCTTGATTTTTTTTTTCACCACCCAACTCTTCAGACACCTCTTTGCAAACTCTCTCCAAACTCTATTGTTTGGTGAATAGTCTCAGGCTGAATTTACATGGAATTAATATTACATCATTATTGGAATCTGAATCTTGGTTCTTCATAGCAAGCAAACTCTGCTAGCATAGCACACCAGCCACTAGGAAAGTGGAAAGGATAATCATCCATAATATATTGTTTAAGATCATGTAAACTATATAGAACCATAGAATCGCAGCACTGGAAAGGACCTTGGAGATCTTCTAGTCCAGCCCCCTGTCCGTGGCAGGAGACCTTACATCATCCTGGACAAATGGTTATCCAAAACTTGGAAGGCTGCCCAAGCAAAGTGACCAAAATCGAGATAAGTAAAGTTTTAGAGAGAGTAAAGTTTTTTGTATATCTCTGCTACTTTCTCACAGGGTCTGGATTTTTGTAGCCATACATTTTTGATTGGGTAGCCCTAGATATGTGATTGGATTAAGCCCAGCAATAACCTCCCTGGGCCAAGACAAATAAAGCCTCAGATGCTTTAACCTATTGAGCCACAAGTTAGCATGCAGACTGCCCAGGTTCGAATCCCGGAAGGGTGAGTTCTGACTGAAGAGAGTTAAGAAACTCGAAATAGCTATATCAGAAATCCCTTATTTCTTTGTCAACAATTTTAACAACATATATATATTTGTGCTTGCAGGATGGCTCTGGGTTGAGCTGAAACAAGCAAAAGGAAAGAATGATTCCTTCCTCCCATATTTGGGTTTACAGGGTGCAATCTAAAAAATAAACACTTGACACATATCCTTACTCCCTGACTACTGACAAAGCGGGAGAGAACTTGTGGCTCAATAGGTTAAAGCATCTGCTTAGCATGCAGACTGCCCAGGTTCGAATCCCGGAAGGGTGAGTTCTGACTGAAGAGAGTTAAGAAACTCGAAATAGCTATATCAGAAATCCCTTATTTCTTTGTCAACAATTTTAACAACATATATATATTTGTGCTTGCAGGATGGCTCTGGGTTGAGCTGAAACAAGCAAAAGGAAAGAATGATTCCTTCCTCCCATATTTGGGTTTACAGGGTGCAATCTAAAAAAAATAAACACTTGACACATATCCTTACTCCCTGACTACTGACAAAGCGGGAGAGAACTTGTGGCTCAATAGGTTAAAGCATCTGCTTAGCATGCAGACTGCCCAGGTTCGAATCCCGGAAGGGTGAGTTCTGACTGAAGAGAGTTAAGAAACTCGAAATAGCTATATCAGAAATCCCTTATTTCTTTGTCAACAATTTTAACAACATATATATATTTGTGCTTGCAGGATGGCTCTGGGTTGAGCTGAAACAAGCAAAAGGAAAGAATGATTCCTTCCTCCCATATTTGGGTTTACAGGGTGCAATCTAAAAAATAAACACTTGACACATATCCTTACTCCCTGACTACTGACAAAGCGGGAGAGAACTTGTGGCTCAATAGGTTAAAGCATCTGCTTAGCATGCAGACTGCCCAGGTTCGAATCCCGGAAGGGTGAGTTCTGACTGAAGAGAGTTAAGAAACTCGAAATAGCTATATCAGAAATCCCTTATTTCTTTGTCAACAATTTTAACAACATATATATATTTGTGCTTGCAGGATGGCTCTGGGTTGAGCTGAAACAAGCAAAAGGAAAGAATGATTCCTTCCTCCCATATTTGGGTTTACAGGGTGCAATCTAAAAAATAAACACTTGACACATATCCTTACTCCCTGACTACTGACAAAGCGGGAGAGAACTTGTGGCTCAATAGGTTAAAGCATCTGCTTAGCATGCAGACTGCCCAGGTTCGAATCCCGGAAGGGTGAGTTCTGACTGAAGAGAGTTAAGAAACTCGAAATAGCTATATCAGAAATCCCTTATTTCTTTGTCAACAATTTTAACAACATATATATATTTGTGCTTGCAGGATGGCTCTGGGTTGAGCTGAAACAAGCAAAAGGAAAGAATGATTCCTTCCTCCCATATTTGGGTTTACAGGGTGCAATCTAAAAAATAAACACTTGACACATATATATATATATATATATATATATATATATATATATATATATATATATATATATATATATATATATATATATATATATATATATATATATATATATATATATATATATATATATATATATATATATATATATATATATATATATATATATATATATATATATATATATATATATCTTATTTGAGGCGGGCAAGGCTGTAACTATTCTCCTTTTTACATGAAATTGTAAGAATCACACACGTGGACGGAACAACAGGCTTCAAAATCCATGTCTTCATTTTCTGTTTAACTCTAAACATCACTGTCTGCAACTTTAACAGGTGGAAATAAGAGAGAGAAAACCCTTTAAAAAAAGGCATTACTGTATATATGTACATATGCAATTTCCCACCTATGGATATCACTGTTTCACAATATATTCCTTGAAGAGTATACTTCTCTAACTTGTTCTGTTGAACTGCTATTCCAGACAGAAATAAATAAATCCATATTTTACTATGATGGTTGAGGTTGATTGTGATTGCACAGTCAGCCAGATTTTAGATTGGATATGGCATTTTGTATTATTATTATTATTATTATTACTATTACTATTACCACCACAGTTGAAGAGTCGGGTCTCTTGAGAAGATTTGAAAAATCATGTTGGGAGGGGGCCACTTCTGCATTGCTTCCAGGAGTTAGCACGGCTGTCTCCATGAAGTTTTCAGCAGCTGAACTCAACTTTAGATCGTGTTGCTTTTCCAAGCTTCCAAGTCGCCCTCTTTTTTCTACTTACTTGGTGTAGACAAATGGACAAATGGTTATCCAAAACTTGGAAGGCTGCCCAAGCAAAGTGACCAAAATCGAGATAAGTAAAGTTTTAGAGAGAGTAAAGTTTTTTGTATATCTCTGCTACTTTCTCACAGGGTCTGGATTTTTGTAGCCATACATTTTTGATTGGGTAGCCCTAGATATGTGATTGGATTAAGCCCAGCAATAACCTCCCTGGGCCAAGACAAATAAAGCCTCAGATGCTTTAACCTATTGAGCCACAAGTTAGCATGCAGACTGCCCAGGTTCGAATCCCGGAAGGGTGAGTTCTGACTGAAGAGAGTTAAGAAACTCGAAATAGCTATATCAGAAATCCCTTATTTCTTTGTCAACAATTTTAACAACATATATATATTTGTGCTTGCAGGATGGCTCTGGGTTGAGCTGAAACAAGCAAAAGGAAAGAATGATTCCTTCCTCCCATATTTGGGTTTACAGGGTGCAATCTAAAAAATAAACACTTGACACATATCCTTACTCCCTGACTACTGACAAAGCGGGAGAGAACTTGTGGCTCAATAGGTTAAAGCATCTGCTTAGCATGCAGACTGCCCAGGTTCGAATCCCGGAAGGGTGAGTTCTGACTGAAGAGAGTTAAGAAACTCGAAATAGCTATATCAGAAATCCCTTATTTCTTTGTCAACAATTTTAACAACATATATATATTTGTGCTTGCAGGATGGCTCTGGGTTGAGCTGAAACAAGCAAAAGGAAAGAATGATTCCTTCCTCCCATATTTGGGTTTACAGGGTGCAATCTAAAAAAAATAAACACTTGACACATATCCTTACTCCCTGACTACTGACAAAGCGGGAGAGAACTTGTGGCTCAATAGGTTAAAGCATCTGCTTAGCATGCAGACTGCCCAGGTTCGAATCCCGGAAGGGTGAGTTCTGACTGAAGAGAGTTAAGAAACTCGAAATAGCTATATCAGAAATCCCTTATTTCTTTGTCAACAATTTTAACAACATATATATATTTGTGCTTGCAGGATGGCTCTGGGTTGAGCTGAAACAAGCAAAAGGAAAGAATGATTCCTTCCTCCCATATTTGGGTTTACAGGGTGCAATCTAAAAAATAAACACTTGACACATATCCTTACTCCCTGACTACTGACAAAGCGGGAGAGAACTTGTGGCTCAATAGGTTAAAGCATCTGCTTAGCATGCAGACTGCCCAGGTTCGAATCCCGGAAGGGTGAGTTCTGACTGAAGAGAGTTAAGAAACTCGAAATAGCTATATCAGAAATCCCTTATTTCTTTGTCAACAATTTTAACAACATATATATATTTGTGCTTGCAGGATGGCTCTGGGTTGAGCTGAAACAAGCAAAAGGAAAGAATGATTCCTTCCTCCCATATTTGGGTTTACAGGGTGCAATCTAAAAAATAAACACTTGACACATATATATATATATATATATATATATATATATATATATATATATATATATATATATATATATATATATATATATATATATATATATATATATATATCTTATTTGAGGCGGGCAAGGCTGTAACTATTCTCCTTTTTACATGAAATTGTAAGAATCACACACGTGGACGGAACAACAGGCTTCAAAATCCATGTCTTCATTTTCTGTTTAACTCTAAACATCACTGTCTGCAACTTTAACAGGTGGAAATAAGAGAGAGAAAACCCTTTAAAAAAAGGCATTACTGTATATATGTACATATGCAATTTCCCACCTATGGATATCACTGTTTCACAATATATTCCTTGAAGAGTATACTTCTCTAACTTGTTCTGTTGAACTGCTATTCCAGACAGAAATAAATAAATCCATATTTTACTATGATGGTTGAGGTTGATTGTGATTGCACAGTCAGCCAGATTTTAGATTGGATATGGCATTTTGTATTATTATTATTATTATTATTACTATTACTATTACCACCACAGTTGAAGAGTCGGGTCTCTTGAGAAGATTTGAAAAATCATGTTGGGAGGGGGCCACTTCTGCATTGCTTCCAGGAGTTAGCACGGCTGTCTCCATGAAGTTTTCAGCAGCTGAACTCAACTTTAGATCGTGTTGCTTTTCCAAGCTTCCAAGTCGCCCTCTTTTTTCTACTTACTTGGTGTAGAAAATTCTAATTCTAAGCATGAAGAATTAAACCGGTCTCCTTTTACTTTATAATCAATGGGCAATGATGGGCCAGAAGAGCCACCTCCTCTGTCCAAAAAAGCTGTCCTGAATTGAACCACAATAAGCAAAGGCTTCCAGCGTCCATAGCCGGCACTGAAAGCACAGCCCTGTTTTTTTGTGCCATTCCTCATTTTTTTGGTAATATATTTTATTGATTTTTTTAAACATAGATCACTTAATAATTGGTAAACACATTCCTCTTTTTTAAAAAAATCTCTCCTTACCTCCTGCAGTATTTAAGGCTTTGTGTATGAAATCAGCAGCCTCGTGGAAGAAGACACTTATGTCGAACGAGTTGTCGTCAAAAGCTTGCACTCCGTAGTACTGAATCGGCAGGTCCCGGTAATAGCGGACTCCAGTGTTTATGTTGTAGGGCCCGTCGGCTGCGTTAAGGATGTGACTGATGCCAATGCTCTGAAGAACGGATTTACTTCTTGCTGCCAATCTGTCAATCAAAAAAAGAGGAAAACTGGAGAGCCATCATCGCCCCATTACATCGCCCCACCCTGCCTGGTCAGGAAGGGAGGGCAAGCCACGGAAGCCATCAGTTAGAGAATTTTGACTGGCAGGACTCCGGAAGGCAGCCTTCTCTATCAGTGGCTTCCATCCTGATAGGCAATCTGCTAAATCGAGGCAAGGCTGTGGCGTGCTCTTGGAAAAAAACTGGGGTGCTTGTAATTGGGGAGTCTGTCTGGCAAGAACAAAGAATGCTTGTTCACAGAGAATACTCAGGTGTAACGCTTGCAGCAATTCTAGGTTACTGATAACAGTAACAAAGAGTTAAACATCCTGCAGACCCCAGCTAGAAGTTAGGAATAGAGACGGCCTGGAGCAAATAGAATATGTATTAGATAACTTCATTAGCCAAGGCGTAGGAGTAGGGATGGCTCGAGACCAATAGAACAAATTGTTAGACCATTACTAAAATGTTTATTAAATGATATTTCTTACATATTCCACCTTGTCCTGCCTTCTGCTTTAGTGGTGATGGCTGAGGAATTCTGGGAGTTGAAGTCCACCAGTCATAAAAGGGCCAAATTTGAAGGGCCCTAGTATAAAGTTTTCTTAGTCCTTTGTTCTGGGTCCTGGCATTTTGCTGGCCGAGGCCCCTTTTGCTGAAGCGCTTGAATACAAGGAAACAAAAGCTGCACCTGCTGTCTGATGCTCTTCATCAGCTTCAGCACCAGGCCCAGACCTGAACTGGGGACAACAATCCTTTGGAATATTCTCCGCCACCCCCTCCTGGCCTTTTGGAAACATCTGAAGACCTGGCCCTGCCAACTCACTTGGGGCCCACAGAAGAACTTTCAGCCATGGGCTTAGTTATTCTGAATGTTAAATGTGTTATCATTGTCTAAAATTTACCTTGCATTCAAATATGTATGCAGTTTTTAATATTTTTAATGTCTTATTATGTCATTTCCTTACGCATCTCCAAGGTAGAGGTTGGGCCACACTTGGTCCACGTGATTGTCAGATCCTCCTCTGGTCCATATCAGTCTCTGCAGTTCGGAGAGGGCTGGGGTCTCGTAATGGTTTCTCCTCTCTGGACTGAGATCGTGGGAAGAACAGGTGCTTAAATTGATCATGGCTGCTCTCTATATTCGTGTTCAAGCGATGGTTCCCCACCGACCTTTCTGGAAACAAAGAATTAGGTTTTCCATTATTTATGACATTTTGCATATAACTAGTGTTCTAGATTGCTCTATTCTTTTCCTCCGTGGCTTTTTTTGTTGGCCTTTGGGAGGAAAAAAAGGGGGGATCCTTCTTCCAGTTCAGCATGGAAACATGTGGCAAAATAAGAGAGCTAAGAATGAATAGTTGTTGAAGGATTGGGGGATTGAATACAAGGCGAGTGAGTGACCAGGATAGAAGGACTTCAGGGTGATTTGAGAGAGAACGAATGAGGAGCAAAGCAGAAAACCAACATCGGAAGAAAAAGTTAAATGAACCAAGACAAAGAGAAAGACCAAGACAACGGTGGTTGGACTGAGCTGGTGAGATCCTCAAAGACAGAGAGACGAGAATCTCACAGGACCACAAAAACAGTGCAGGAAGCTATTGATGGAGATGGTAGAAGCAAGGAGCATTTGCGGAAGCAGGTGTGGAGAGTGAGCTGTGTTGACATAAACTACTTTTCTTTTCTCAAACCTCCTGTTTTTAAATTCTTTGTTATGAGTTCGTCCCCCTTTTTTTCTACATACACCGGTGGTGGTTGATGGGCCAAATAGTGGATCCCACCTCACCCCCTGCACACCTTGCTCCCCGCTTTCCTTTCTTTTTAGCATGATTTATAATTTTATTGCTATTTTATATATAGCAATATGTGTGTGTGTGTGTGTGCTTGTTTGTGCATGTGCATGCACACGCACGCACACACACACACACACACACACAGAGAGAGAGAGAGAGAGAGAGAGAGAGAGAGAGAGAGAGAGAGAGAGAGAGAGAGAGAGAGAGAGAGAGAGAGAGAGAGAGAGAGTTTTATTGTTTTTAACCTTGTAAGCCACCCAGAGTCACCTTGTGGCGAGATGGGACACAAATAAATCTAATAAATAAATAAGTAAATACTGCACAACACTGCTCACCCCTTGCTTGCGAAGGAGTGTGAGGTAGCCCCCCCCCCATAGAGCATATTGCCATAATCCAAGGCAGGACGTCACCAAGGCCCGGATGACCGTTCTCAAATGCAGCCAGCTCAGGAAGCGATGAGGCTGGTGCACCGATGCGACTGTGCGAAATTGTTTGTCCCACAACATGTACATTACCTGATAATTCAGCGAATCCAGGTGAGGTTGAAGGAGCACATCCAAGTTGCAGACCTGCTCTTTCAATCCCCAGATCCAGGTTTCCTCTCCACCAACAAGGCTTGAGTATAATTTCAGTTTGTTTGCCTTCATCCAGCCCATTACTGTCTTCAGGCAGTGTTCAGTGATCCTTCCATGGCCTTAAACAGTAAGGAGGAATAGCTGACATGCTGCAGCTAAAAACTGCTTCCTGGGACATGTTTTTTTTTAGCTTAACAAGCATTGCACAGACTGCTTGGAACTCAGTAATCTCTTCTCTTCCCTCCTTATTTTTATAGAAAATTGGAAACGTCAGTTAATATCAAGCATCTTCGCAGTGAAGATGGGCATATATGTCTGGATGGCTTCCGTCTATCGGAGATAAATCTCTGCAGTGGCAAAGAGCTAGTTTTCCCTGAGGCCATTATCCCTGCTTTAAATAAATCTCTGTCTTTCTGACAGAAGGGATCACAGGGATATTTTTATCCCAGTCTAATATTAGATCATACTCAGGCTAAATCACATCATAAACTGGATGTCCTTGGGTCTTCTAAACCTTAAGAGGGATGCTGTTTAAAATAACATGTGTGTGTGTGTGTGTGTGTGTGTGTGTGTGTGTGTCTGGATTTGATTCATGCAACTGAATTTTCTCCCTGCGTGAATTCCTTCAAACTCACCCAAAATCAGTTTGGGGAGATGCTTTTCATTGCCTGGGAGGAAAACATTGGGACTTGTAAGCTTCCGTTCAGACACACATTATTTAGGTATCATCATCATCATCATCATCATCACAACAACAACAACAACAACAACAATCCATTGACTTTGCTTGTCAGAAGGTCGCCAAAGGGGATCACGTGACCCAGGGACAATACAAGTCAGTTGCCAAGCGTCTGAATTTTGATCATGTGACCCAGGGACACTGCAACCGTCATAAATGTGAGTCAGTTGCCAAGAGTATTGATCACATGACCACGGGGATGCTGCAACGGTCGTAAGCGTGAGAAACGGTCACTTTTTTTCAGTGTAACTTCAAGAGGTCACTAAACGAATGTTGTAAGTCGAGGACTGCCTGCGCTTCAGTAGGATGAAGAGCAGAGGAAGCCACACGGGAAGACGAGGTCATCCTTCAAATCACATTTATTGCAAACAGAAAGACTGGTACCTGGTTGCAGTTGCTTATTCGCTTGTCCTCTTCTGCAGAATCCTTGCCGACGCCTGCCTGCCTCCGTCAGCCATGAGTCGCGAAGCCTCCTGCGAATCCTTCTGGCTGCTTTCTTTTTTTAGCCACCAACACCCAACCCTCCGTTGGGTAAACCCTGTTTCCACACGGTGTGTTTATGGATTGAGTTCCTGATCCTTTTGGCTCGCACCTGGCTTTCAGCTGGCCCTTTCTTTCGCCACTGCATCCGGCAATCGGAGCAGAAAGATGAGAAGAAAAACACTTTCCAAATAATAGCTCAAGAATCTTAAAAATCTAACCTGGGAAGGACTGACGATTGAGACAGGAT